>OX578146.1:78374678-78712178 GCA_951213105.1 Amaurobius ferox | reverse complement strand
TCTCATTCTTCTTGGGTGAAAGGAGTTATTTGAAAATAATTTTGAGTATATACCTGACGAAGCATCCATATTACGTTACATACGTTGATGCTAATCATTTCGAATTAACGGGGTTAAAATTATAGCAAAAAAATAAATAAACAATGCGAAATTGCAAATGTAAAAAATATTCAAATAGTTTAAACACACTGTTCTATCAGCCTTTGAAAGTGTAAAAAAACAGAAAATCATGCAACAAGCTTGCATTCAAACAAACAGTAAAGAGGAATAAACTATAAAAAATATATCTGGAATTACGAAATGTGCAATACTACAGAACAGTAAGCGAATCGAAGAGCAAAGCAAACGAGCCGATGCACTGCTTCCGTACTTATATTCGGTGAATGTGGCGTATACTGTACGCCAACATTGTCGCCGAGTTCTACAGTAGGGTTACATTTGGCGATGAAAACTATTTTTTTCAATATTTTATTGTGTCGTTCCTATTACCATAGGGCCGCTGGTATTTACACAATGTGTTGGGACAGACTAATACTATTCACAGTAATTTTTTCATTAAAATCGGTGGGGATCGGTCAGGAGACCTTCCTTGTCAGTACATTTCACAGAAAAATACCCCTGTGAGTTATTTAGTCATACAAAGTTTAATGAGACAAAATATGTATAAGTAGGGGTTTTATTCACCATTTACATGCTATAACAGAATGATGCATAGCGAGTATGAATATTCTGAATGACATAAAAATGGGCCAGAATTATTTAATATGGAATATGGCCCATCAGAAACTATTGCACCTACAATTCATCCCCTCAATCAAGTGATCCAAGGGACAAAGGGCAATGATTACCTTTCCTGTAGAAGAGCAGTTTACAGTCTCTGGAGCGTGATGGGAGGTGGCATCCCAAACATTTTCGATAAAATTAAGTTCCGGAACACTCCCACAGAAGGTCTCCCCCGGAGCAAAATTCTGCAGAGCTATTGTAAACCATGTTTGTGCACTTATTTATTTATTTATTTATTTATTTATTTATTTATTTGCGAAGAGAGAGTGTGGAATGCGCTTCAACTGGAATGAAACTGGTATTGAAACTGGTATGAAAACTGTTAAGAAAACTGAACTGGATTGAAACTGGTATGAAAAATGAACGTTCTTTCCATTTCGTGATTTAAATTAATAAATTAATCGCTGGGCTAACTTCCGGGCAACGTTGGATACATTTTTTTATATGGTATATTATTCTTAAAGTACTCGCCAGTAAATTTAGCAATCTGCGGGTGCTCGCCAGTAAGTTAGCAATCTGCGAGTGCTCGCAGCACACAAAAGATCCCTGATCCCTGATTTACACAATAAAGTAAGAAAATTGAGTAGATTTGCTGAACATTTCTGTACACTTTTAATTTTTATTTCGTGTTGAAGATTACCCTAAAAACTGCAGATGAAATTTGGATTTTCAGATCAGACGACTCAAGTGCTCAAAGATACAGGCATTGAATGAAAACTTCAAATAAAAATCAAATGTGGGCAGCACATGACTTTCGCTACAGACTCAAATTTATTTTCTCTTTATTGTTTTAATAATTCTTTGAGTTTAATTGTACAAAATAACACTGAATTAGCACTTTTAATTACATTTTTGTTTTTATTTGGTAATTAGACATTTTTTTCAAAGGCGAGATATCAAAAATGTGAGAAAACTAAAATGTCTCTAGAACGGTTAATTCTATATGTTATGGGGTTGGTCTTATTAATTTCCTCGTCAAACATTACGTGTAAAATGATAATTTATTGATACATGTGAGCATACGTGGTCTTTTATTTTAGCCTACCCGCCTTCGGAGACCAGGCTGTTCGTTACCCTTAAAAATTCTGACCGTGGCAAACTCGCTGGCGCGATAACCCGTGGAGTTGTTAGTAAGGTAACTATTTGGACGGCCAAAAAGTGCCACCCAATTTAGACCAGAACCCAGTGGGGGAGGGATACACAGGGACCGTACCCTCCTTCCCCTGTCACCAACCTCTCGAAAGGACTTACGGACCCACATGTTCTTTTCCCGGCCATCCACCCAGCTGCTCTAAGTCCTCGGACGAGTCGGATGGTCAGGAATTTCGGACCCACATGTTTAACGTGATCGTACTCCGTGTGAACATGGCGGCACTTTTCGCAGTGGCGGGAATCGAACCCAGGCCAACCGAGTGCAATTCTCGCGCGCTAACCACTGGGCTACCGCGCTCTCAACCCCGTGTATTTAACAAAATTTGGTTTGGTTTAATGACGTTAAAACTAATAATGAAATTTTAAGGCTCCGCGACAATCTCTATACCAATTTAGACCGGAATCCAGTAGGGGAGGCATCCACAGGGACCGTACCGTCCTTTCCCTACCACCAACCTCTCGGAAGAACTTCCGACCTACCAGAAAAGTATAAGGTAACTATTTGGACGGCCAGGAAGTGCCACCCAATTTAGACCGGAATCCAGTGAGGGAGGCATCCAAAGGGACCGTTCCCTCCTTCCCCTACCACCAACTTCTCGGAAGGACTTACGGATCCACATGTGTAACGTGATCGTACTCCGCGTGAACACGGCGGCAGTTTTGGCAGTGGCGTGAATCGAAATCGGGCCTACTGAGTGCAATCCCCGCGCGCTAACCACTGGGCTACAGCGCCCTCAACCCCCGTGGAGTTAACGAAGATTGGTTTAGTTTAATGACGTTAAAACTAATAATGAAATATTAAGATGGAAAATAATGTTCTAGTGAGGGTTCTTGAAAATTGATTTGCAAAGTGAATTTATGCTATTGTTTGTGAACTGTGGAATTAACAATGTTTGTTTTAGTTTAATGACTTTAAAACCATAATTTAATCATTTAAATTTTATAATGACCATATGCAAAGCTCTTAATTCCATCATTTAAAATATAACGTAATTTTCTAATAAATATAATAATTTCATATGACCATATGCTAAGCTCTGAATTCCATCATTTAAAATATAACGTCTAAGCCGATGCACAATCTCTTTAAGCCGATGCACAACTTTCTTTATATTTATTTTTTTCTCCATGGAAACACCGTGACGTCACCTCCACCTCCCGCGCATCTGCGCGCGCATGTGGGAGAAGAATCGGATCTTCGACGTGAAGTGGTCGAGGAATTTAAAATCATTACTTCTTTAAAATCAGAATCGGGCTGCTATTTATGATTATTTCTTGACCAGATTGGGCTTGTAAGAAAACTTGATATTTGAGCTTTCTAAAAGTGTAAATTATTAGTCGAAATTCTCGATACTTTTTTGGATGAGAGGATTTAAAAACGAAAGTTCATTTTTTTTAGCCGAAAGTGACTTTTGTTTTAAAAACTTTAAAAAATATTAGAATGTGTCCCTGAGATTTCAGATGGATATATTTTTACTCGCAATTGTCTGCTCTTTCTTGTTGTGTGATTTGTTTTTTTCTACGACGTCTGAATGGTGGAGAAAAAAGGGCAAAAAGAGACAAAATGGTCAAAATCGCATAAAACATTAAATAACCAAAAAAAAAATAATTACAATTTTAAAAAACGGTTTTGACGTGTCCCCCCCCCTCTCCCGGAATTCCGATTGCCAAATTTCGTAGTTCTCGGACGCGCCGTCGCTGAACCTATAGTGTATAAGACACACAGACATTGCCTTTTATTATTTAAGATTTGGGCGATTCTTGAGGGCCATTTCTTATAAAAAGGCAGGTTCTTCTTTCTTGAATCGTACTAAAATCGAATCAGCACTTGGGTATCCCACAAGAGACTTTTCTACCAACTTTTGTGAAATTTGGTCTATTAGTTTTTTAGTAAGAGTGGATATGTGTGATTTTTGCGGACCATTTTACAAAAGGAAGACGCGTTCTTTTATTTCGAATCATACCAAACTCTAATCAGCACCAGTGTCACTCACAAGTGACTATAAAATTCTAATCTTCTCATAAATAGTTTTATGGAATTTGGTCCTTTAGTTTTTGAGATAGAGCAGATACATACATTGCACAGACAGACACACAGACGCCACGCTAAAAATGTTTTTTTCGTTTGTTGGGGATTCCGTAAACGTGTAGACCTGTCGAAAACTCGAGTTACGATTTTCGACATGATTCCAATACTTCCCCTATACATTACCATGTATTGTAAAGAAAGTAAAAAATCATATGTGAGAATCACATGACTTTCCATGCAAACTTATATCCACGTTGTGGTTATTTTAATTAAATTTAATTCACTTTTAATTCAATTTTCGTTCTCATTTGGTAATTGAAATTCATTTCAAAGATGGCGTAGAGAAAATACGAATAAACTAAAATATCTCGAGAACGGCTAGTCCTAGTGTTGTTGTTGAGACCCAGACCGTCCGACCTACCAGAAAGGTGTAAGGTAACTGTATGGACGGCCGGGAAGTGCCACCCAATTTAGACCGGAACCCAGTGGGGGAGGCATCCACAGGGACCGTACCCTCCTTCCCCTACCACCAACCTCTCGGAAGGACTTACGGACCCACATGTTTAACGTGATCGTACTCCGCATGAACACGGCTAGTCCTAGTGCAATGGAGTTGATCGTATTATTTCCTTCGTTAAAAATTACGTATAAAACAAGCACTTATTGGATATATTTGAACATATATAGTTTTTTATTTTAGATTTTGATGATTTTTGCGGGCCATTTTGCAAAAAAAAGGGCAAGTTTTTTTTTCGAATCATACCAAAATCTAATCAGCACCAGGGTGACCAGCAAGTAACTCATCTACCGAATTTTGTGAAATTTGGTCCATTAGTTTTTCAGTTAGAGTGGATAAAATCTTTTGCGGGCCATTTCGCATTACGTGCTGCATATTAATTTCCAGCACCTTACTTTTTCCTTACTTTAGCATATTCCACTTTGCAAAAAAATCCAGTTATTTTTTTTAATCGTACCAAAATCTAATCAGCGCCAGGGTGACCCTCAAGCAATTTATCTTCCGAAATTTAGGAAATTTGGTAAATTAGTCTTTTAGCTAGAGTGGATACAGTATTTTGAGGGCCATTTCGTAAAAAAATGCGGGTTCTTTTATCCCGAATCGTACCCAAAACTAATCAGCACCAGATTCGCTCTCAAGTGACTTACCTACCAAATTTTATGAAATTCGGTCAATTAGTTTTTTAGTTAGAGTGGATAAAAATCTGCAAAGACACACGGACAGACACACAGACACATACACACAGACAGACACATAGACACACAGACAGACACATAGACACACAGACAGACACACACTCAGACGTCACGCTAAAAATAGTTTTTTAGTATTCTAGAGGCCTCGAAGCGAATAGATCCGTCGAAAACTCGAGTTACTTTTTGGTATGGTTCTAATACTTTCCCTATACATTACCATATATTGCAAAGAAAGTAAAGTATATGTCCACGTTTTATTATTTCAATCTTTTCTTTACATTTTCTTTTGCATTTCATATTACAATATATTTGTTTTTACAAATTAAATGCCCTGGAAAAAATTGTATATATCTTATAATGAATTATTTTAAAATAATCGCAATAAAAAAAATTAATTTTACTTCAGCGTTTTCTCATGATATTTAAATTGAGATTATAAAAATCTCCAAAATGTATCTTCAAACGTATTTAATTTTTAACCGTTATGAATCCAAAATTTTCTAAAGAAAAACTCTTTTTGTTCAAAGCACGCTCCTTTCTCACTAAATCATTTAATACTATGTTTCTCATTTTTCTTATGGAGCAGTTTCTTATTTTCTGAAGCTTTATAAATGTATTTAATAAGCATATTTTAATATAATATTTCTTTTTGCTATATCATATAATAATATTTTCTAAAATAAATTCCTAGAACATTAAAGGAAATTTCCATTTTTAAAGCATTCTAAATATATTTAATAAACAATTTTAACTGTATATATGCATTTATTTTCGGTTCCAATTATTATCTCATTAACGTCTTTGCTTTTTACGATTGTTTTACGGCCGCCGTATTTAAAAATAGCCTTCCCCTTGGGAATACTAAGTTGCAAATAGAAAAGTTTGTATTTCCGTCAATTAAATTTGCTTTAACTCACAGTCCTTGAAGTTGATGTTTGTAAAAAGCATTTAAATCTTATAAAGTATAGCAAACGATTCTTTAATGAATTTAAGTTTTTTTCACGGTGAAATAAATTCAAATTCAAACTTCATAATTAAATTTATAAAAAAGAATATATTTATTTGTGAATATAATTGGTATGTCATTTAAGAAAAGTAATAAATACTATTATAAATGTCATTCTTATGCAATACGTTGCTTTTTGTTTGAAACTATGTGGTTATACCTCATACGCAAAGAAATAACTGAAAGGGGACGGCCTGAAATTCGAGATCACACTGTCATTGTAAATATTGATATTCGTGGACCGGATTTGAGCTTTCTAACACTTTTCCGCAGATACATGTGTTAGCATAAAGAATACTCGTTATCAGTTTCAGAACCGCTTTGGAGACTGTCAAGTTCAGATCTTACATCTCAGCCAGAATCGAATTTCAACAAGGTTGTACTCAGCATTTACGAATGCGGTGATCTTCCAAGAGGTTTGCGGTATATGGCAAAATTTTTTGCAGCCACCAATGTATCTCCTTTTCCTTGATGAAGAACGATAATTTCTTCATACGAAAACGAGTGGATGCAACTGCTCATCTTAGTTCTCTTGAGAAACTACTATACTATAGAGTTGCTATAGTATAGTATTACTAAAATATAGAGTACACAAGTTTCAGACTGTAAAAGAAAAATACGGTACGCCATATATCGTGGACACATCAGAATGTAGGCTGCACATATCCGTGCTCCTTTGTACCAGTTTCCAGAAGGGATCAGAAATAAAAAGAAATATCGTCGTATAGAAATATGATCTTCAATCGACCGACATAGCCTATAAATACAATTCTGACGCCATATAATTTCTTGCTAACGCCACACTACTTATACATATCCTACACTCATCCTATACCAAAATATAAAATTGGGCAACTATGTGGATACAACATACGTTGCCATAAGTAGATCTCTTATGCAACTTAACATTTAGAAACCGATTGCATTTTTATGTACAATGATTGGTAAAATACATCGAAATTGGTGTTCGTATAATCGCATGAAACTGTCAATCTATCTAGCAATCAAATATTTCACACACATGCTTGAAGGTCGTGATTTTAGTTTCACGAAAGCCATTCATATTTTCTTGCCTTTAAACAAAAAGCTGAAAATATTATCCGCAATAAATTTGACACTTGGATTATATCCCAGAATTTTCCACTGACATATGTCATTACAAAGCTTCAACGATATGGTTACGGGTGATCTCGCCGGAATTGAAATTAATGCCACGGTTGCTGCCACCAGTCTTCCATAAATTTTTAGAACTGATCCTAAGAATTAGGAATTCCTTAATGGAGACTCAGTAATTCAGATAAAAAAAAGTCCCATCTCTATTCATGGACATATAACTGTAGTCCGATTTATTAAATTTTCAACTGGATTACATCGTCCATTCATGTTATAATCATTTCGACTATCAGTTTTGATCATCTTCATAATGTTTATTATCCAGGAACTCCAGACACTATAAAAATAATCAATTTTCACTACATTTGCATGCTGTAAGAACAAATATCGAATTTGGGGTACTCAGTTACATCGAATGTTAAACTTCCAAATATTGGATAGAGCCCTATTACGCACATTTGTATCTTCTTATGCTCGCATAGGCCATATACATCTTAATTTAATTGGCCATCATTATCCTTAAGTTATTCATTATTCTCTAACTAGGTTTGACCGCTTTTCCAGATGATCGATAAAATATTAATCCTTAAAATTATCATTCAAACTGTTAGTCGTACCTAATACTGGGTAGGATCACATATTTTGGCTGTCCTTCTATAATCACGACACTCAAAAAATGTAATATTTTTACTTAGCACAAACAGCATTCATGCATAAACTTACTGTCTACGTTCGAATGAGATCCTACATAGTCATACATGAAATCATTCAAAGGGATCTTAGAAGCTCAGTAAGTAATGTCCCTTTAACAGGCTCAATGGAATGATGTCTTACCCACCGTACTCTTAAGGTTACGATCCGCAATCGAGGAAGATATTACAAGCTATTTGCACAGTACTTTTGTACAGCACTACTGTCAGACTGCCAACAGATATATTTTCATTATAATAACTTCATCATTATATAATCCACATTTTATTCCAATCTGTCGTTCTATGATACTTGAAATATCTTCTGCACCAACCACAAATCATGGAAATTTTTGTTGTTGAGACCCAGACCGTCCGACCTACCAGAAAGGTTGAAGGTAATTGTTTGGACGGCCGGGAAGTGCCACCCAATTTAGACCGAAAACCAGTGAGGGAGGCATCCACGGGGACCGTACCCTCCTTTCTCTACCACCAACCTCTCGGAAGAACTTACGGACCCACATGTTTTACGTGATCGTACTCCGCATGAACACGGCGGCAGTTGTGGCAGCGTGTAAATCCAGCGCGCAAACCATCGGGCTACCGCGCCCGAAACGTGCCAACAGTACGCGGTGTTGTTCCCAGGTGGTCACCCATCCAAGTACTTACCGCGCCCGATGCTGCCTGACTTCGGTGATCTAACAAGAACCGGTGTTTTCAGCACGGTACGGCCGTTGGCCTCTCATGGAAATTGTATTATTTTTGTGCATTTTAGCTTAGAAATGCGTTCGTATGTTTTCTTAAGAGCATGTATCACTAACACGCACTTATATCAAGTACATGCAGATCCATACAAATTTCTCCAACGAACTGAAAAAATATATATATTTATCACCACGGCCGTCAATCAACGTTGACAATAGACAGCTGTGAACCTGCATTTATTTCTCAAACACTGTCTGAAGCTGCTTATTTATCAACTGTGCTTCCTGTTATTGATAAAACAGTCACTTTCAATAAGCAAACTCTAATCAGCTCTAGTGAACACGGGCCCCCCAAAAGAATTGCTTACTATATAAATTATTACATCGGCTCAAACTTGGGCATAGTATTCTAAATATTTAATTAAATTGTTATATTCTAACATTTTGTCGTTCATTCTATCAGTGGGGGATAATCTATAATAAATCATGCTACAGAGTATGCAAGACTTGCAAAGTCACAAGTCTTATATACTCTGTAGCACGACTTACTACAGAATATACATGACTTACGACTCTGCAAGAATTAGCAATGTCTTTCACTATTACACTCTTAGAAAGAGTGGTGCATTAGACAAAGATACTGGCAATTCTAGCAGATTTGTCGGAACATATGACTAATGCATCACTGTGTCTGCGGGTGCAATAATAATTGGCATTGTGTCAGCAACAAAGATACTTGCAATGCGACCAGAGGAGGTTTTTTTTTCTTTATGATCTGTTATATAAACAGGGACGAAAATCTTAAATTTGTTCTGTTCTGCAATAAATTTATTTTTTATAATTCTGCATTCATTTATATCCAGCATTCTAATATCAATTATATTGTAATATATCAGACACAATTTTGTTCTCAAGGTAACGTTAGCCATGCGAAGTAAATGCTTAATTATTACAAAGATGCTATTTTGTCATTAGCCGGACGTAGTAGTTTCAAAATCACCGCAAGTACTAATTAGTTTAGACAATTGAAATCCGCTTTTGAAAGGGAAATGAATATGAAAGGCTTTCTGTCGATGAATTAGTCATCAACCGCTGATCCGTAATGATATTAATTTGTGAAGTATTTCGATAATGTTTAGAAGCAAACCAAAATTAATTTAAAACCAATTTGTATATAACCCGAATTTCATTTATGTTTAACTCGTACATCATTTTAACAAAATATATAAAATATCTTGTAATAATATTTATAATATGTTATTTAGTTTATATTCGAATATTTAATTCTTATCACTAGGGTTGCCATATTTTTTTAAAGTCCGGACACTCGACTGGTTTGAAAGGTGTCTTTTGGAATTAAAAAAAAAACATGCAAATAAATCAACTAATGCATTGGTTCTAAAAAAGTGGTTCTAAACCTGGAGAAAGTGGTTCTAAACCTGGGGTGTGTGCTTAGGCGGTTCACTAATGATATATATTTCCGGATCTGCAGAGGTAATTTCCGGATTTTTCGAAAATTCATGACTCTACAAAATAAGCATGCAGAAGAGAATAAAAAGTCTTCACTCTTCCTTCAAAAATGAAACCTGCGCATCATTTGCCACCGATTGATTCTTCCTTTACAAACTTTTTATTATGTATTGTATGTGTATAATTATATCAAATTAACCAAGAATTTCCATTTCCGGTTCTAAATATATCATTTCTGGTTTTTGAAATATTCGTATGACTTTAACAAATAACCAGACAAAACAAAGTAATGGGTCGTTTTTGAAATTGAAAGTAATGATTTTAAGTAATGATTTTAATATGATTACATACGTTATTTAGGATAATTCAACTTTGTTTACAGTCCCTACTACATTTTTTACAGTTCATTCTACAAAATTGTTTGCGGTTCATACTTTATTGCTTCAACGTTTTCTGTAAAAACTTTAATATACGTGCTTTAAAACAAGCCAAGTAGAGAAAAATATATTTTTTTTTCTTTGTTAGTGAAATCACGAGTGAAAATTTCTGAATCAAACTTTATATTATGAATGATAATTAAACGGCACTATTTGTTTTTTAATCGAAATAGAAAGGACATAATTAGTGGCTATTAAAAGAGTAGAAAACCCCTTAATTAAATATTTAAACTTAATATTCCGAATTAACGCTATTTAGAATCAATTTCCAGGATTTTACAATACTACGAACATAAAGAGGAGCTCAAGGAAAGTATGGAAAAAAAGCTAAATCTGGTAGATTTGAACTGGTTGGAATTAAATATTTTTATGCAAGTACGCATACTAAATATCCAGTTTGCAAGAAACTCTAATATAATTGCTATTAACGTGAAATTTTTGAAGTGAAAAATGAATTTATTGATTTTCTAATTTATTGATTTTCTCAGAATTTCATTAATGTCCGAGATCTAGCAATAAATTGTTTTATTGAGATATTATTTAATGTGTAATATGAAATAAAACCTTGATTTTATTATATTTCGCTTTTGAGATAATACAATTTGCGTGTGCATTGATTATTTATAATAATATACATGTTGTTTTTCAATTTAACCCGTTAAGGATCTATGTATTAAAGAATTATGTGAAAAACGATTTTTAATGAATTAATACCATATAAGATTGATTCAAATGAGGGGTTTTTTTTCGTTTCAATGCATTTTTTTAGCAGTAATCGTTAGGGAAAGTAACCTAGATTTAAACATTGCCATTAGGGGAGAAATGGTATGAACGGGGTATGCTATGAATGGGATTCTGGCCATATTTCCGTACTTAAATATTAATTTAGCTACAGATTGGACAACAGATAGAGTTACATGTTTTAATTCTTTAAATCAAAAGAGAAAAAGCTCCCTATATGATCTGTAAAATTACAGTTCTGTGTTTTTTAAAACAAGTTAAATATTGTTACGAATGTGTGAACTGCTTTCAGTGGAATGTCTTTTGAAAACGACGAAAAGTCGCCAAATTGGATATAAATTGCCATATCGGGCAACACCTCCTCCGAACATGCACATAGCAATCCTACATGCACGTCCTCGGGAAGGTTGAGTGTACTGGTATTTTCCCTGGCTGGTTTTCAAAAGACACTCTAGTGAAAGCATTTCACACGTTCGTAAAAATATTTGTGACCATCTTAATATAAAAAATATTCTATTTAAATTATCTTACAAATTTTAAATAGTTATAAAATAAAAATCATCATTTATTTAAATTTGAAAACTATTACATTTAGTTAAGTTGTAATGGTGTCACAGACTTGTGATATCGAATTTTATAATGAACTGCATGAAATTTTTGTATAGGATACAATATGAAGTAATTAATGGAATACAAGATGAAGTAATGAATGGCATACAAGATGAAGGAATGGGTGGGATATAATGTGAAGTAATTGGTGGGATATAAGATGAAGGGATGAATGGGATACAAGATAAAGGAATGAATGGGATACAAGATGAAGTAATGAATGAACCACACGATGAAGGAATGAATTGGATATAATATGAAGTAATGGATGGGATACAAGGTGAATGAATGAATGGGTTACAAAATTAAGTATTGAATGGGATACAAGATGAAAGAATGGATGGGATATAATATGGAGTAATGAATGGGATACAAGATAAAAGGATTAATGGGATTCAATATGAAGTAATGAAAGGGATATAGTATAAAGGACTGAATGGAATATAAGGTGAAGGAATGAACGTGATACAAGATGAAGGAATGAATAGGATGCAATATGAAAGAATAAATGGGATACAATATGAAGTAATGAATGGAATACAAGACGAAGGAATGAATGGAATACAAAATGAAGCATTGAATGGGATACAAGATGAAAGAATGAATGGGATACAATATGAATGAATGAATGTGATTCAATATGAAGTAATGAATGGGATCCAAAATGAAGCAATGAAGGGGATACAAGATGAAGGACTGAATAGGATATACTATGAAGAAATGAATAGGATACAATAAGAAATAATGAGAGGTGTGTAATATGAAATTCAAGTTGAAGAAATGAATGGGATTCAAGTTGATGGAATGAATGGGATACAATACGAAATAATGAATATGATACAAGATGAAAGAACAAATGGGATACAAAATGAAGTATTGAATGGAATACATGATGAAAGAATGGATGGAATACGATATGAAGTAATGACTGGAATACGAAATGAATGAATGAGATACTTGATGAAGTAACGAATGGGATAGAAGATGAAGGACTGAATGGAATACAAGATGAATTAATAAATGAGATACGAAATGAAGGATTGAATGGGATACAAGATGAAGTAATGAATGGGATACATTATGAAGAAATGAATGGTTTACAATATGAAGTAATGAAGGGGATACAAGATGAAGGACTGAATAGGATACACTATGAAGAAATGAATAGGATACAATATGCAGTAATGAGAGGGGTATTGATAATGAATGAGATACAAAATAAAGTATTTAATGGGATACAAGGTGAAAGAATGGATGGGATACAATAGAGCTCCTCTACTACAGGCTGACTTATCAAGCATATTGAAGCCCACCGTGGCTGGAAGAGAAATCCATTAGCATTAGCTCTATTCGCATTTTCACTTTATTAAGTATTATTGAAATAATTATGGGTAGTTGTTCTGTACCGAACTGCTCTAGTCATTCTAGAAAGGGTTTTTGGCTATTTCGCTTTCATATAAACGAAGAAAGAAGAAAACAATTGCTAATAAATAGTCAGCGCGATAATTGGATTCCCGGTACTAGAACATACTTGTGCGAGGTAAGTTCTACAATATTCTAATTGAAACTTCTTTTTTTATATAAAGTATTTATTTTATACACTTATTTTATAATTCCTGTAACTGTAATATGAATTATTAATAATTTTTAGTTGTTATAGTCTTATCTTAGGACATTTGGTTTGTAATGTAAACATCACCTTGAACGCATTATACTGTCTTCAAAACCTAGAAGTAAATAACTTCAAATTATACATATATATATATATATATACATATATATTAAAGATTTATTCCTGTTACACCAATATCTTTCAAGTTTTATACACTTTGTTGTATTTTTAGATCATAATGAATCACAGAATTTATGAATTCTACTATCAACAAACTGTCGCTAAGTGGAAAACTTGCCATGTTATAGTAATTATGCAAACATAGATAGCTAAAATGGTAAATAAATCTAAATACGTTTATCATAAAAGGTTTTTTTAATAACATGTATGAATGTTTGCCTGACATATTTGAAAGTTTGTTAACTACTTTGTATTTAAAGAGGAAAATGCTAATAATAACCCTACTGAGCTCGGGTTTTTTAAATCAAGGATTTTCAAACAATAGTTGATCATTATGTAGCTATTATGATAAACGTATTTCGATTTATTTACCATTTTAGCTTATGTTTGCATAATTACTATAACATGGCAAGTTTTCCACTTGGCGACAGTTTGTTGATAGTAGGATTCACCAATTCTGTGATTCATTATGATCTAAAAATACAACAAAGTGCATAAAACTTGAAAGATATTGGTGTAACAGTAATAAATCTTTAATATATATATGTATAATTTGAAGCTATTTACTTCTAGGTTTTGAAGACAGTATAATGCGTTCAAGGTGATGTTTACATTACAAACCAAGTGTCCTAAGATAAGACTATAACTAAAAATTATTAATAATCCATATTACAGTTACAGGAATTATAAAATAAGTGTATGAAATAAATACTTTATATAAAAAAGAAGTTTCAATTAGAATATTGTAGAACTTACCTCGCACAAGTATGCTCCAGGACCGGGTATCCAATTATCGCGCTGACTATTTATTAGCCATTGTTTTCTTCTTTCTTCGTTTATATGAAAGCGAAATAGCCAAAAACCCTTTTTAGAATGATCAGAGCAGTTCGGTGCAGAACAACCACCCATAATTATTTCAATAATACTTCCTAAAGTGAAAATCCGAATAGAGTTAATGCTAATGGATTGCGTTTCCCGCTACAGTGGGCTTCAATATGCTTGATGAGTCAGCTCGTATATAGAGAAGCCTTAGGATACAATATGAAGTAGTTAATGGGATATAATATGAATTAATGAATGGGATACAAAATGAATTAATGTGATACATGATGAAGTAATAAATGGGATACAGGATGAAGTAATGAATGGGATACAAGATTAAGGACTGAATGTGATACAAGATGAATTAATGGATGGGATATAATATGAAGGACTGAATGGTATACAAGATGAAGTAATGAATGGGATACAAAATGAAGTAATGCATATGATACAAGATGAAGTAATGGATTGGAAACAGGATTGAGAAATGAATGGGATAAAATATGAAACAATGAATGGGATACAAGGCGTAGTAATGAATGGGATACAAGATAAAGTATTGAATGGAGTTGACCATTCATTAACTAATTTTAAAGCCAATTACATTGAATAATATAAGAATTTTAAATTTAGCATAGAAATAATCATTGAGCTTCTTCTGTCCAACAAATAAATTGTTTGAGGATAAGTGACATCAATAATATGTGTTGTGACTCTCTACCCCCCCCCCCCACCTCCAATGAATGTTGTAGCACTGTTTCTATGAAATATTTCTTTATACTTTTCTTCAAATATTGAGAGGTTAGAAAAAGATTTGGGTCCGAAAAGAAATTAGATCTGAAAGGAAAGCTTTGATATTTAAATGGTTTTTCATAGTCACATGCATTATAGGATATTATGTTATAAAATTAATTATTATAGAATCCAATATCACAAGTAAGTGACACAATTACATCCTAGCTTAATCTATTAGATTTCGAAGTAAAATAAATAAGGATCTTTATTTTATAACTATTTAGATTTTATACGATCCCTTAAATATTATTTTTTAATATTAAGATGATCATAAATATTAACTTTTTAAGGAAAATTTGAGTAATGTATTTAAGTACAAATAACACAACAATGCAGCATACAACTGTTTCGACTATACGCCGGATCCCCTTCGTTAGTGCAAGAGAACAAAAATGAACCCGAAATTCAAAAGAGGAGTGGGAAAAACTAAAATAACAGAAGGGGTTATATGACGAAGACCTGGTTTTAAGCTCTCCTGATAGTGCCAATAATAGAGTAGAATGATTAACAGTCCAGCCAATCCGAAAGAGAAGTAACACATAAGATTGGTGTTCCACCATGCTGCTCTAAGTCCTTTGACGAGTCGGATGGTCAGGGCTTTCGACATAAGATTGGTGTGCACCAAAACACAACAAGAATATCCCAACAAGACTATCCAAGCCCGGACAAGAATAAATGAAACCCAACAACACAATAAATAGTTAAAACGACACATGATAGCCTCAAAGGTTAAGAAATGGAACAAAGAAAGTATAGAGATTTACATTTCACATCTCCATACCGCGGACAAAAATGCAGTACTAGACAAGTTATTAACTATATAACTAAATTTTTATCTAGATATAGAAGGCTTCAAAGAAGTCATGATCATGGATCGAAATGAATTTTTTTATGATCGTTGCAAAAGAGAACTCAAACCAGTAGTTACTTTGATAACAATGTTGAGCAATCGATGATTTATTAAATTCTTGTTTTTTTACGTAGTTTTCATTTTCCTTAATACGCAATTTTAAAGCACTTTCAGTTTGACCAATATAGGAAAGACCACACTGCAACAATACTGTGAATGCCCCAGCTATTAAAAATTTCTATAGAATTTTTAAGATTAGAAAATCTGTGTTTATTAGAAGGTTTAAGAGCAATATTGAATTCGAATTTTAGCAATTTACTGACTGATATTTGGAAAAACTGGTTAAATGACAGTGTTATTGAAATCTTTTCCGGAGTTAGTTTGGAGAGAGGTTGAAAATTGTTTTAAATTACTTGATCAACAATGCTGGGAAAGAAACCACGATTGGCAGCGACAACTTTTAAACAGCTGATTTCAGAATTCAACAAATCGGTAGAAGAACAAACGTTCAATGCACGGTGGACGAACGTATTGAAAGCAGCAATTTTCTGGTTAAGTGAATGGCAGAAATTTTTATGCGGAGGTTGAGAGACCGAGACAGGTTTACGAAATACCGTAGCGAGAAATTCGTCATCCTTGCAGATGATCAAGGCATCCAAAACGCAAGACGATTATTCTTTTCCAGAACAAGCCAGAATAAATCATTGTAAAATCCAATTTTTTTATAAAAAAGACAAAGAAATATTTAATTGTTAGAATAAATATTAAATGCTCAGATTCAAATGAATCTAAGATTTACAATATTGGACCATTTTTAGTATGTTAGTTATGTGATAGGAATTTCGTGTAGCAGTAAAATATATCTTATCAATTTATATCTCAAAGAATGAACTTGCGAAAAGTAAAATATGTCTATCAAATAATTGGAAGACTATTTATTTAACGTACCTTATTTTTAGCTAGTGCAATGTCTTAAAAATTGATATTTTCCCCTTTTGTTCTTATTATTCCAGAAAAGGAACTACATTAAAGGAACTACATTAAACGGTACACAGCGCTTATCGTTAACTCCACGGGAGAAAAATGTATATTTTATGCTATTTTTATATCTTTCCATTAGAAAAACAAAATGGATTATCCACTTTGACCGAAAGCATACGCTATTGACACCATTAATAGAAAGGTCTTCCCTTAACGATCTTATTTGTCGTTTCCGGCCTTTGAAAGATACAACGGAAATTAATATGCGCTTCTGGCAAGTAAAGGCGGGAAAATGTTACGGGTCCTGCTTTTGATATGTAAATTGGAGACAAACAGTAAGATTCAGTGACTGAAGAAGAAGAAGAAATTGTATTAAATCAAACGGTATTTATACTTACGGAACCCCGGTTCACACATGTTGTCATCTGCAATGGGAGCGTGATCTGAAGTGATTATTGCAAAATTTTCAAATTAGCGTATAAAATCATTATAGCATTTCCCAACAATTTTCGACATTTTAGTATATTCAATAGTTTCTCTACATTTCAGATTTTTCGGTATATGTTTTCTGATAAAAGATTTAAATATTTCTTTACTTCCGGTTTAATTTTAATATATTTTACTTTAAGTATTTGTATAAAATGTATACCTAATTCATTTAGTAGACGAGCTAAAAAGTTGTATTGTTTGCATGCATGTATGCATGTATGAGACTGGGGTCGCGATATCTCTCTAATGTAGGTTCTTAACCTTTTCAGTGATCGGCACCCCCTTGAAAAATGTGTTTCTTTTATTTATTTAGAAAATTATTTCCAATGCAAGATAATTTTTTATTGAAAAAGAAACACATACATGTACATACAAAACAATATCTCAATTTTTAATGGCTATGTTGTTGTTGTTTATTTATAATAATTGTTTCGTTTTTATGTGAAAAGTGATGAAAATCCCATTTCACACAGGTAGCTAGTGGCAAATGGTAAAAGTGTTGCTTTTGCCAGCTGTGGATAAGTTTCTAACTGTGCACACCAGAATTATTCTAAGTCCAGTTTTTCAAATTCCATTTGAATATGTGCATTGGCTCGTATTTTAATAAGATCGTTTTTTATTAAATAGCTGTGATCCATCAAATCTGGGTCAAATAGAAATGGATCCAGTACCCATCTCTGAACTTCGCTAATATTTCCCGTGGTAAAGTACCCATGAAATGATTCACTCAATTGTTGGAGGTGTATTGCAATTTCAGGTATAATTATTATTTTCTCATTTTCCAGAACCATTGAATCAAGCAAAGGGAAGTTTGCAAAATTCCCATTTTCAACTCGACGTTTCCAAATTTTTAGTTTTTCCATAAATGAAGATAATCTTTCACTAGCTGTTATTATGTTCTTATCAAATCCTTGCATTGATGTGTTTAATTCATTCAGGTGGCTAAATATATCTGCTAAAAAGGCTAGTCGAAGTATTGCTTCTCTTCTTTTAAAAGTTTTAACTAAATAACAATTTTGATTAGTAAGAAACTGTATAATTTCCTCGCGCAATTCCCTGCTTAGCATGCTGCCCTTGGAGAGCCACCGTACTTCAGTGTGATAAAGCAGCACAGTGTGAGCAGCACCGATTTCTTCGCACAAAGCATAAGTTATAGTAACTTGCGGTATTTTTGTCTTGATGTATGAAAAAAAAATCCAGAATTTTTGCCCAACATTTCAGGGACACCATCAGTGCAAATTGAGCCTATCACATTCATGGGTATATATTTGATGTTTAAAAAAACATTTCCTATGATTGAAAACATCAATTCCTTTTCTCTTCAACTCCAGTGGCTCACAAAATAAAAATTCTTCAAACATTTATTTTTCCCTTATTTTTCACACAAATGCCAACAACTTACTGCAATTATCAACATCAGTTGACTCGTCCAGGTGAATACTCACTTTTAAAGAACAGGCTTTGATATCTTCTACTACTTACAGTAAAATATCAACACTGAGATCTTGAATGTGCGATCAAATTATGTCGTTCGATAACCGAATCTGCTGAATTTTCCTTTGTGATATAGAATCCAATACAATTTTTGCAAATTCAAGTGCACATGGTTTTACCAATTCTTCAGCTATTGTGTGACCTTTTATTTTCTTAGCACACAGATATGCCACTTGATAATAAGCTTCTAACAAGGGCTTTTGATCTGAAGCAACGTCAGATTTTGTGATAGTCTCGCTGGTATCAAATCAAGCCATCTTAGACTTCAAGATGTTAAGAGTTCGTCCTGCGGATTCACCACCATTCTGATTGTTGAAAGGATGTAACAACTTTGACGGCTTAAGATTGGAGTTTGAAAATATTTTGCAATGTAAAATGCATTGTGGTCGTTGCATACCACCTTTATATATTGTACAAGTGAATCCATAAGCATCATAACCATCTTTCCATTGGCGTTTTTCCGACATAACGAGGGTTACTACAATCAATAAAATAATAATAATAAATTTTAATAATTTGTAGAAAAACGTTGTGTAATCAACTGATCGCATCCGGTATGAGCTTTAGTCACTGATTAATGTTGGTAAATGAAAGAAAATTAGCATTCGTTTCTGCGTCAAACCACCTCGTTAACGTTCGCATTCACAGTATGCGAGCACATGGGCGTATTCACCAGTTTCTTATTGTACTGCATGTGCTGGTAAGTGCGATGCCATCTATTGAGATACTTTAGAAACATTTGTGCTTCCATTTAGCTAACAAACTAAAAGTAGATAGATGTAGCTACTTCCTATAGTGTTCGCTTTTCCCCTTAAATTTTGTCTGGCAGCTACTCTGGCGTTACAAACTCCGTCTAAAAGGCAGAAAATATGCTACCTTGATAATAATTGCCTTTAAAAACATAATTTTGCATTTTATTCGTGGAAAAAATAATTGAAAATGTGATTATTAACTCAAAAGATAAGTTTTTATTACTACAGATTAAAATATTTCTCAGTAAATAGGTTTTTCTAGCCTGGCGCAATCTGACACCGTCTGAGGAAAAGGTAGAGAGCTGCTGTCTGAGGCAAAGGTAGAGGGGTGATGTCTGAGGCAGAAGTAGAGAGGTGCCGTTTGACGCAAAGGTAGGGAGATGCTGTCTGAGACAAAGGTAGAGAGGATGGGAGTGAGTGTCCCAAAAGTTGACTTAGGGTTCGATAGCTTGTCACAGGCGGTAGTTTTCATCAAAAATTTAGAAACTTCTGTGGCACCCCTGGAAATAATTTCTGGAAATAATTGCAGCCCCTGAGATGCACGCACCCCAGGTTAAGAACTACTGCTCTAATGAAGCGTTTTGAATTAAATATGTTACGGCTAACACACATTATGTTAATACTTGTTTTAGAGAAAGTATGAATACAGAGTAAACTAGTTTGCAAATCCGAAGTAAGTAAACATTTTGATTTCGCAGTAGCGATCGAAAATATTAGCAATATTGTCGTAGGAAATTATAATATAATGTTATATAATACAAGATCACAACATTAATAAACATAATTTAACCAACACAAAACAAACAATGTTCATCATTTCTATTACCCATAAACTGTCCACCAGAATCACAAAATTATAAAATTATAAAATCAATATTAAATATGCATTTTATATAACAAATATGGTATTGATCCATTTTTAACGCAATGTGATAAAGGAAAATGTTAATATACATTCTTACTTCACTGCGGTACTTTTGAATATTTAAAACCACATTAAACAAAATAACATTTTAGGGCAAAATAAAAATATCTACATTACTTGCACTTACCTTCAATTCTCATATTTACTTTAGAATTAGACAATATCCTATTAAAGTAATTCACTTTAATTTTCTTAACTTATAGAATATTTTACTGTTATATATATATATATATATATATATATATATATATATATATATATATATATATATATATATATATATAAATATGTATATATATTGTATATATATATGTATATATATATATTGTATATATATATATATATATATATATATATATATTGCATATATATATATATATATATATATATATATATATAAATATGTATATATATTGTATATATATTGTATATATATATATATATATATATATATTGCATATATATATATATATATATATATATATATATATATATATATATATATATGCATTTTGCAATATTTTTCCTTCTAAATAATTCATTTATTTTTTTCGACAATTACTTTCTCATCATAACCTCAGCGATAATTCAATTGTTTGACGAAGAAAGTTCTTGAAAATGAGATTTAGTCGGAGAAATTCGAGAGATTTTTTTTTCAATTTGTTGTATAAAATTCTTTTTGATGTTCTGTCCTTAATGTTGCTCCTCCGGTAAAAATGATTTAATCATAAGCGATGTAGAAAACTATATTTAATAGCGTTATATTTCTTTACATAAGAAGTATATGAACTAAATTTATTATTTACGGGCATAAAAATATATGTATTATATCCCAGAACAACTAAAATGTACCTTTTTAAAATATGGAAAAAATTCTTAATTTTTACTTTTCCTATATACAAAATGTATAAAGAAAAATATTGTGACGGGGTCGAAAATTCGAATTCGAGTTTTCGACGGGAAAGCACGTTTCAAGCAACCCTGATCACGAATCAAATATTTTTGAAGTGATGTCTGTGTCTGTGTGTGTGTGTGTGTGTGAAAGTATGTGTGTGTGTGTGTGTCAGTGAGCCTGTGGAGACGATAACTGACGAACGAATGGCCCGATTCGAACGAAATTTGGTACAAAGATCACAATCCATAAACACTAGAAGCCTATTGTTTTTATACGCAATCGAATGATCAGAATCCCCTAAATTTTCGAGGAACATTTTGAAAAAATCGTCAAAAAATAAAACAGCAAATAAAGTTACGCAAATGGACATTTCTTATGTACTTTTTCATTACAAACCGATTGGCATTAATTTTAGAACAATAACATGAACCGTTCTCGAGATATTGCACATTTTTCAAAAAATTATAAAAAAGTCATATAAAATATTTCCTATTGAGGAACATGTTCACTTTTCATATGTAATACCATGCGATAAATTTGGTGACATCATTCTCGTGGATCTAGCTCGTTCCACTCATGAAAAAAGATACTTTGAGAAATACTTTTGTAATTAAACGTCAATAGTCATTTATCTGCTGTAAGAATAACTTATTTCTTCGTTCATAACGTTTGGCAAGATTTTGGCGACTAATTTGGTGGAATGTCGCTATCTTGGCAACTTTTTTAAATGTTAATTAATTAAAAAAAACTCGCCAAATGGATAAAAATGACGCTAAATCAATGACGACTTATTGATGATGACGACATGGAAAATGAGGAAGTTGAGTCTGCAGGGAATGTCATGTGCTGCCCACTTCAGATTTTTTTTTGCTGTAAAAATAGTAAATTCATTGTATTATATAAGGAAAGTCATGTGCTGCCTACGTCAGATTTTTTTATTTTATCTCCTATGCTTGATTTTTAATTTTTTTCAATTTCTGCCCTAGAATTGTATCAACCTCGGAATTTAACTTTTATTACTTTCTTTATACACATATAATATATAAGGAAAGTATTGTGGAGGGATCGAAAATTCGAATTCCAATTTTCGACGGGCGAGCACGGGAGAGCATCCCTGAACACGAAACAGATGTTTTTGAGATGATGTCTGTCTCTGTGTGTGTGTGTGTGTCAGTGAGCCTGTGGAGACGACAACTGACGAACAAATGGACCGATTCGAACAAAATTTGGTACAAAAATTACAATCCATGGATACGGAAAGTCTATTGTTTTTATACGCAATCGAATGTTCAGAACCCCCCCTAAATTTTCGACTGAAATTTTTAAAAAATCATTAAAAAATTAAAACGTGTAATATACTTACGCAAATAGTCATTTCTTATGTAATTTTTCATTAGAAAACGATTGACACAGATTTTAAAATGCTAGCATGAACCGTTCTTGAGATATTGCACATAAAAAAAATATCAAAAAATCATATAAAATAAAATAAAATATTACCTATTGTGAAATATGTTCACTTTACATAAGTAATATCATGCGATAAAATTGGTGACATCAGTATCGCAGATCTAGCTAGTTCTAGTCATGTGAAAATATATTTTATGTAATAATTTTGTATTTGGACGCTAATAGTCAAGTATCTGCTATAAGAATAACTTATTTTTCCGTCCATAACTCTTGGCGAGATTTCGACGGAATATCCCCAACTTGACTACTTTTTTAAATGTAGCCAAATTAACGAAAATGTCGTCAATTAATAAAAAATGACGTTAAATCAATGAATATGTCGACTATATGATGAAAGTTCAATATCTTGGAAAGAACATAACCGTAGACTAGAAGAATAATACATATCTCCGTCCGTCTGTCCCTAACGTTTGGCAAGAAATTTAGCTGGACGACGCCAACTTGTCGACTATTTTAAATATTGCTAAATTGACAAAAATATCGCCAAATTGATAAAAATGCGCCAAATGGGAAGTAATGTCTCGCAAATTCTGTCTTCCGTCATATGACGGTCATTCTTTCTAGTATATAGGAAAAACTCTTATCTCTGTTTGTCTGTAACACTTGCTGATGCATTTGGCAAATTTAGCGTATAATTCAGCAAAATATTTCCATCTTGGCGATATTTCGCCCCAGATTGACAAAAATTTCATCAAAATTGCAAAAATGACGTTAAATTAATGAAAATTACGTCTAAATGATGACATAATTTTTAAGGTATTTTAATATATGAACTCTATCGCTTATTGGGGATGCCATCAGTATTGATAGTTGTTTATTTGTTTATTTAGGGTTGCGCGAAGTATAAGTTAACTGAGTATTTCAAAATAATTTTACGTATTATCATCCGGAAAATCGCCAAATGTACAATTCAACGATAAAAACACAGCGCCGTGAATCTTATACCTTATTTTTTACTGTGAAACTAATAAATTCATTGCATTATATAAGGAAAGTCCTGTGCTGCCCACATCAGATTATTTGTTACGTAAACGAATTTTATTTTACTGAAACAAACGTGAAATTGAAATAGTTTTGTATTTCATTGCCTGCCGGAAATTGAATTCTACAATATATTATGTCCACACTAAGCATTCCATATTATTAATAAAAGCATTTACTAAATTTCAAAATCGTTAGCTTTATTTCTGAAATGTTACCAGAAATGTATGTTTCTTTTAGTTTTAGGCAGTTTGTAATTGTAGGCAATTTTAAAAAATTGAATTTGCTTAAGATATTGCCTGGCCAACATCTGTAAAATAAAAATATCTGAAAATACTCATTGTGCATTGTAAAGGAAGACAAAATTATCTTTCTAATTTGATGTTTCGAAAAATAACTCTAAATGGCATATTTTAAAATATACATATCTATATGTTGTCTGGAATCTACTTGGATGATTATTATACGTTCTTGTCCGAAGTATTTGCTTACATCTAAAATATAGGAAAGTCAATTCATTAAAAAAACCTGTTCCAACATACCATCAAAATCACCTCAGATAATTACTATGATATATATAAATATATATATATATATATATATATATAAATATATATATATATATATATATATATATATATATATATATATATATATATATATATATATATATCAATATTGATAATTTTTAGGACATTAAAAATAACTATGCTATAACTTTTTTGTATTTACTTTTTTTAATAATCTCCCTTTTCTAACATCTTAAAGCATAAGCAGTGCATTCCTAGACAATTTTATTTTGTCAAACATATTTCATATTTTTGTAATAATTGAACTTTTTAGTCTTCTATAAAAGCTCCATTCCACGCATATTTTTACTTTCTAAACAACTTTGTTAATAAATAATCCGTATAGCAATTATCCTCTCATCTTTCTTTTAACTGTAATTCAATTGTTTGATGAAGATTCTTGAAAATAAGGTCTGGTAGAAAGTTATGAGATCAAGAAACAAACTGTTTACTTCCGTATATTAAATTTACGTTCCCTTTCCTCTTTCTTTTCTGTTTCCAGAACAAACGACTTGATTATACGAAGAAGTTGTAAACAAATCTTCAATGACATTCTTAAAGATATGATATGGGTAGCATTAGTCGTGTGTACTTATTATCATTTCTCGTCACACATATTGGAAATTAATGCTTATTGACGCTTTGTTGGTAAATAATATATATATATATATATATATATATATATATATATATATATATATATATATATATATATATATATATTTATCAAATGGTCAGGTACTTGATTTCCATCATTCGCATATGCGATCGCTTGGAAACGCTCTCCTTGGCAGTTCTATCACTGTGTCGGCTTGGTTAATAATATAAATTGTTACCTTCCCTGCAGCACATAGTAATGTATAGGGAAAGTATTGGAATCGTGAAGGAAATTGCAACTGGAGTTTTCGACGGAAATACATATTTTGGGACCTCTAGAACACGAAATATCTATTTTTAGAGTGATGTCTGTCTGTTTGTACAATGTATGTATCCACTCTAACTCAAAAACTAATTAACCTAATTTCCTAAAAAAATTTCGGTAGGTGCGACCCTGGCGCTGATTAGATTTGGCACGATTCGGAATAAAAGAACCCGCCTATTTTTTGTGAAATGGCCTGAAAAAGTTTCATGTATTCACTTTAACTCAAAAACTAATTTACCAATTTTCACGAAATTGGTAAATATTCACGAATGACTAATTTTCACGAAATTGGTCATTTTTGGTAAATAAGTCAGTTGTGAGATACCCTGGAACTGATTAGATTTTGGTGCGATTCGGAAAAGAAAAATCTGTCTCTTTTACGAAATGGAAAGCAAAAATCGCCAAAATCTAAAATAAAAGACTACGTATACTTAAATTTCACAAAATTTGATAGATAAGTCACTTATGCGATACCCTGGAACTAATTAGATTTTGGTACAATCCGGAAAATAAGAACCTGCCTTTCTATACCACATGGCCAGAAAAAATCTCCAAAATACAAAATAACAGACTATATATGCTCAAATATATATCAATTAATTGATTGTTATATACATAATCTCTGGATGAGAAAAAGTGTAAGACCAACCTCATTACCAACCGTCTAGAGTCATTTTAGTTTTTTCGCACTTTTGATACGAGTCATTTGTCCAAGTTACTAAATAAAAACAAAAATTGAAACAAAAGTACAAATTCAGTGTTATTTTGTGCTGTTAAACTCAATTTAATGAATTTTTAAAGAGATAAAGAGAACATGAAGTTGAGTCTGCAGGGAATGTCATGTGCTTCTCATTTCAGATTTTTCATACTGGCATGGTCCATGCGCATCAAACGATTATTGACAGATATCACGTAACATATGGATATTCTGGTAAATGTATCTAAACGTCGTAATTCCGAACTCTAAATAAAGTTTTTCATGCTAATTAAACGTGCTGTTTCCTCTATAACTATTTCAGAGTTTTGTCCATTAGTATTGCATATAAAGTAAAAATTAATTCAACGATATATAATATTAGTCATGTCTACCCACGATAGTCATGTCTACCCACGATAGCCCACGATCATGTTTACCCACGTGGTCTAAATAGCTAGTGCCCACTGAACGCCTGCACACTTTTGGAAAATCAAAAATTATATGAAATTTAAACATAAAAATGACGCACATTTTTTAGCTTTGTGAACAGGGAAATTGTGACAAAAGTCCATTTCCAATCACTCAATTTCCTTATTTTTAAACTTTTCAGACATTTATATTGAAAATATGCATGTTTGTGTGTTTTTCTCATCCTTACGGATGAAGGGCTGCACCGAATTTCATGAAATTTTGTGGGTTACCGTGAAATGATCCTCCTTAAAATTTAGTCCATTTTTCAGTATTTAAGACCAGTGGTAGTTACGACATTAACAGAAGTTAACTCCCATAGACATATCCATAGAGATGGTCCTAGAGGTCCAATTTTTAATTCAGGACTTCGCTTCTTGTAAAAAAGAAATCTAGCGTGCCATAAGTAAATTTGTATTTTTAACACTTTACAACAAAGTTGAAAAGTGTTTATGACTTTGTTCATTCTGTCTGTCTGTCTGTCTGTACGTTAGCACGATAACTGCCGTAAAATGACTTAATCAAAATGAAATTTTAGTATGTTGTTCAGACGGTCTGTAGGACCTATGGGAATATAAATGAATAATATCACACAATTAGTTTTGGATTGAACCCGGGTTGAAAAAATGAAATACATTGAGCCCTATGGGACCTAATTTTTCAAACATTTTTTAAGCGGATTTAAAATTCACAAATTGCTTCGAAAATTTTAGGTAATAGTCAAATTGTTCCATAAAATATATAAAAAAAATTCAGCTAAATATATTCAGTAGTTTTTTAAATAAAAATTAAAATAATAATTACACATTTTATATGAAACGATCACGTGACCATGATATGAAACGATCACATGACCCACTTCAAAATGATATATGGCATCCATCTTGTTTCAAATTCGTGATTTTTTAAGTTCTTTTTAATTCATATTGAGTGTTGTATCCATCCTAAAACTACTTTATTTCTGCCTAAATTCTGTGCATCTACATACTAAAACAACACAATGACAATATATTTGAGTTTAAATTCTCATTCAAATTTGATTATTTCTACAACTAAGCCTATTTTTCACCTATGTAAAATGTAAACAGCAAAATATGTAGAATGAGTTGTATTAGAATTACTGTATTTCTTTAACACAAAATAATTCAGTCCATGGAGTCTGCATGGCTGATATGAATGAAATATTAATTGAATTTATAAACAGAAGGACGATTTTTTTCGATGAAGTTTTAAGCATAAAGTTTATGAATTGTAGCTCCATGGTCTTAATTTTTAAATAAAATAAATTATTATAGTATTGTGGTGAATGAAATGGAGAAAGTTATGAATGAAATCCTGCTTTTATAGAGAGATCCAGGCGTGTTATTTTTTCTATGACGTCATTTGAATTAATTTCAGTTGTTTTCGATGAAGTTTTCAAATACGAGGCTCGTCCACAAAGTAAGTTTCCCTGGGGTCGTTTACAGAAAAGAAACACAATTTCATGGAAATATTTATTGCAACAGATACAGCAAGTGTTCAGCTATTTTTCAACATATTCACCATCGGAATTGAGATATTTGTCATACCGTGGGACCAACTTTTGAATACCTGTGTCATAGAAGTCTGCCGCCTGGGATTTGAACCACTGTGTGATAACCATCTCTGCCTCTCTGTCATTCTCAAAACGCTGACGCTGACCGGACAGGAATATCTTGACGTGTAGGAAAAGATGGAAATCACTGGGAGCGAGGTCCGGGCTACCGGCACTAAACATCCCGCGCCGCTTGTTCTGAATGGCCCGTCGCAATTTCTGCAGTGCTTCGCAGTAACGCTCAGCAATCACCGTCTCACCTCTGGTCAGGAATTCGACGTGAAGAACGCCCCGTCTGTCCCAGAACACCATGCACATCACTTTCCGCGCCGACAACGTCTGCTTGAATTTCGTCCTACAGGGAGATCCACTGTGACGCCAATGCATTGACTGCTGCTTTGTTTCTGGAATAATGTGGGCATAATGCGTTCCTGCACAAGCTCCACAAGGTCGTCCGTAATGATGGATGGCTTCCCACTGCGCTTCTCATCATGCACACTTTGTCGACCTGCCGAAAATTCTCTGCACCAGCGACGCACTATCTGCTGGTTCATGACGTTAGGCCCTTAGACCCGGCACAGCTGACGATGAATTTCGATCGGCGCTATGCTCTGTGCTTTCAAAAATTTTATCACTGACCGCACTTCACAGTCGGCGGGAGCTGGAATAAGAGTCTTCATCTTCAACAGCTGCAGCCGTGCTACTGTGAGAACGCGGGAAGTACCGTTAGTGCATGCGCCATGCTACGTCATTGCTCTATCACGTACTCACAGTCGTTTCGCGCAATATAAGGTTTGCTAGCTGTGGGACGAGTGGGAAACTTACTTTGTGGACGCGCCTCGTATAATAAATTATCGTAGTATTATGATAGATTTAAAAATATTACCGTGGAGTGTATTGCATTTTAGAGATATTTAAACCACGCAATTTATATTTCAATGCCGTCATTTGAATGAAGTTCATTTTTTTCGATGAAGGTTTAAGTTTTCAAATATAATAAATCAATGTAGTATTGTGATTAGTTTTAAAATATTACCGAGGAATGTATTGCATTTTCGACTTTTTTAAATAAAATTGCATTGAAGTTGGAAAGTGTTTCATAATCAATGCTTTAAGCATGATTGATCTTTCTTGTTCAAATTGTCATTGGTTTATCTCCCAACTGCATGGTGTGCTTGGATGTTACAACAATAAAAACTCATTTGTTCGAATGCATTTATTTTGGATTCCACGATATATCAAATAGCCGTACTATAATATGTGTATATAAAATTAGGATATTTTTATTATCTTTTATTAACACTTTACAACAAAGTTGAAAAGTGTTTATGAATTTATTCATTCTGTCTGTCTGTCTGTCCGTTAGCACGATAATTGCCGTAAAAATGACTTAATCAAAATGAAATTTTAGAATTTGTTCAGACGGTCTGTAGAACCTATGGGAATATAAATAAATAATATTACCCAATTAGTTTAGGATTGAACCCGGGTCGAAAAAATGAAATACATTGAGCCCTACGGGACCTAATTTTTCAAACATTTTTTAAGCGGATTTAAAATTCACAAATTGCTTCCAAAATTTTAGGTAATATTCAAATTGTTCCATAAAATACACGAAAAAAAATTCAGCGAAATACATTCAGTAGTTTTTTAAATAAAAATTAAAATAATAATTACACCTCTTATATGAAACGATCACGTGACCATGATATGAAACAATCACATGACCCACTTCAAAATGATATGGCATCCATCTTGTTTCAAAATCGTGATTTTTTAAGTTCTTTTTAATTCATATAGAGTATTGTATTCGTCCTAAAACCACTTTATTTTGGTTTAAATTCTGTACATCTACATACTAAAACAACGCAATTACAGTATATATGAGTTTAAATGCTCATCTAAATTTGATTATTTCCACAACTAAGCCTATTTTTCACCTATGTAAAATGTAAACAGCAAAATATATAGAATGAGTTGTATTAGAATTCCTGTATTTTTTTAACACAAAATAATTTAGTCCATGGAGTCTGCATGGCTGATATGAATGAAATATTAATTGATTTCATAAAGAGAAGGACGATTTTTTTCGATGAAGTTTCAAGCATAGAGTTTAATTTTTTGTAGCTCCATGGTCTTAAACAAAATGTTTAAATGAAATAAATTATTATAGTATGGTGATGAATGAAATGAATGGGAGAAAGTTGTGAATGAAATCCTGTTTTTATAGAGAGATCCAGGCGTGTTATTTTTTCTAAGACAGCATTTGAATTAATTTCAGTTGTTTTCGATGAAGTTTTCAAATATAATAAATTATCGTAGTATTATGATAATTCTAAAACTATTACCGAGGAATGTATAACATTTTAGTGATGTTTAAACCAGGCAATTTATATTTCAATGCCGTCATTTGAATGAAGTTCATTTTTTTCGATGAAGGTCTAAGTTTTCAAATATAATAAATTAATGCAGTATTGTGATAAGTTTCAAAATATTTCCGAGGAATGTATTGCATTTTCGACTTTTTTAAATAAAATTGCATTGGAGTTGGAAAGTGTTTCATAAACAAAGCTTTAAGCATGATTGATCTTTCTTGTTATTAATAATTTTGTTACCCTGATTATAGATGATTGTACTCCAATGTCTATTATAAAGGTCAGAAAACGTCAGCGAAGATACAGAACATAATTGTACTGACCTGCTTGTCATGTTAGAGACGACTAGGTTTTTCTGTATATTGCAGACTCCACTTCGACAATAAGAGTTAGAGGGGGGGGGGCGACATCCCAGTAGTTAACGCACGGGAATTTCTCTCGGCAGGCCGGGGTTCGATTCCCGCCACTGCCAAAGCTGCCTCCATGTTCACGCGGAGTACGACCACGTTAAACATGTGAGTCCGTAAGTCCTTCCGATAGGTTGGTAGTAAGGAAAGGAGGGTACGGTCCTTGTGGGCGCCTTACACTGAGTTGCGGTCTAAATTGGGTGACTTAATCTTTCCGACCGTTTAAACAGATACCTTATATCTTCCTGGTAGGCCTGGCGAATAAGAAGAATAAGAATTAGCAATTTCGTCCCAGTAACTTAACCGTAATGCATCGGCTGGCCTGTTCGAATATACAGGGTTCGATTCCCGGTTGGACAACAAGGCACTTTATAGTGACGATCGAACAAATCAACCCTGTAGGTTAGTGCAAAGACGTCGGTGGTCTGAAAGTTACCCTAGTACAACTAGTACGCAATCAGTGGAGTCTGCAAGATTGAGCGCCGATTTCAAATAGAGAGGATAATGACCAAGTAGAATACTAACCTGTGTAAAGATAGTAGTAACAGCAGGCTAACTTGAGGTAAAAATAGCAGGAGGTGTTCAGTCAGATTGTCAGTTGGCCGTCAATCTGACATTAGACGGTGGAGAATGGAGAGTCCACTTCGACGATAAGTGCTTGCTATTCTGTCCCAGTAGCTCAGCGCTAGAGCGTCGTCTGGCCAGTTCGAAGATCCAGTGTTCGATTTCCGGTTAGTGAAACACTTTGCAGTAATTTGTTGAAAAGGAAAGAAAACAATAGCTTTACAGAAATTAGACATTCACGTTTTTAAATTTATAAAAAGAAGAAGAAAACCCAATTATCAGTGTTAACTGTTTCATGATTTCAACAAATTGCATGGAATCACCAACGAGTATTTAACCTTTCAGTTATAACGTCACATGTTGCCTTCGAATGAGATTAAGCATAAAGCCCCTGAAACTGCTCATTTACAGTTTTGTTTGCTTTATTTCATTGCTGTAATATTTCTTGGTTAAAAGAACGTGGAGTATTATAATTGGCAATCACATAATTATAGAACATGTTATGAGTTTCGCATAATACGTATATGAAACAATACTAAATGCAAATTGCAAATATGCTAAAATGAAACGACGTGGCTGTAAAATATATCATTAAATTTCTGGTCTCTAATTGAGGAAGTGAGACAGAGCTGTTAATTCAACGGAGGACGGAGGAAGACATATGAGTAATCTCTAGACTGATTAGAACTTCTTAACGGACATTAAGACGCATGTGCCACGAATGTCGTAAACTTTACTTCACTCGCCGTTTCAACGATAAGTTACATAATTAAACCTGCTAAAATGCATTATGTTTTTTTAACAGCATAATGAATCTGATATATTTTAATTATAATAAACATTTTAAAGGTTATAATAAAATATGCATTTTTATAAATAAGATATTTTAGAAAAAATTTGATTTGTAACTGTAGTAAACAAATTCTAGAGGCTGAGGATTTCTTATGGTACAAAAACAGAAAACAATTCCAAATATTTTACTTTTCTTGCATCTGTAAATAGACGCATATGGCGACAAGTCTGACCGTGTTTTGAAATACTTCAATACATATGATTAGGCCACGTGTCATGTAGACAGATCACGACTTACGATGACTTTAGAATGATAGATCAAAAAATAGAAATACATATATATATATATATATATATATATATATATATATATATAAAGACATAAATGAGATATAAAAGAAGAAGGAAGGTAACGTAAAGTGCTTACACAAAGGCGGTAAGGGGTAGTGACCTTACTCCCCAGTTATCAACATGCATGTCTTTAATGCCGCGGCATGCACTCCTGGACGCCAGCACTGACATTAGCCAACCTCCGGAGTGACAATCAAAATTATCACAAGACCCTTGATAAAGGAAGGTGATATGAAAAAGTATGGTCCAATTCATAGAGACAGTCAAGTTCCTGCACATGTTACCTATTTATAACATCAAAACATTCAAATCAGCAGATTAGATGTCTGTGATGTCATATCTTACAAAAATGTACGATCAAAATTCATAATGACCTCAAATACTTACACAAACTCAACCCATATATTTCATTTTTTCCGTAGTAATTTTTGATGTAATGTATCATAAATTGCTTTGAATATTTTTGCATGAATGCCTGTAGTAAGAATTTCTTGTCACTTTCCAGTCTGGTGACGTCACTGCTTACTATTCTTTTTGTTCTCGCTAGACCACCAATAAATACATTTCTAAATATATTCAAGTGTAAATTAGAGGTCCAATGTATGATTCCTGCTGTAATAATATTATAAGTTATTCTTTTATCATATATATAGAATGAAAGTATATTATGGCTGAAATCAATACTGAGATCTAGAAAATTTACTACATTATTCTGGGTTGGTGGATTTTCTTCCAATATTAAATTTGAGTGATAAAATTCAAAATTCATTTGAAAATTTTCGTTTTCATAAGCTATTAACAAATAATCAACGTAACGTATGAAAATTATTTCATTGTTAATATGGGACATTTTTTCAAAATGATCAAGATAGATGTCTGCTAAAATTGATGAGTATCCCCCGCCCATGGGGATGCCTTTGATTTGCTTATAGAAATTCAGTCCGTTATATAGGTAGTTTTCTTCTAAAACAATCTTTATCAGAGATCTATATCTTTCGATTTCTATATATTTTTGCATTTCAAATTCCCCGTACAACGAGTTCAGTATTTGGCATAATACCTTGAGTTCAATATTGTTAAATAGTTCCTTAAAATCATAGGTTCTGAAAAATAATTTTGTTTGATGAGGTCTTAAGATCTCTATTACCTCGGATCTATTTCCGACAATATAAGATCCCCGATCTTTAATTTTCCTTAATATAGGTTTCAATATTGCGAGAAGCAATTTGATAGCTTTAGTTAGGTAAGTTTTGTATCCAACTGTTACTGGTCTGAAGCTTTTTGGAGTTTTATGAAGCTTGGGTATATTTATTAAATATGGATATTTTATTCTTTCTGTATACTTAATACCTGCCTTAAGATATAAGGTTTTGATTCTGTTATTAATCAATTGACAAAGCAAGTGATTAATAACAGAATCAATGCCTTATATTTTAAGGCAGGTATTAAGTATACAGAAAGAATAAAATATCCATATTTAATAAATATACCCAAGCTTCATAAAACTCCAAAAAGCTTCAGACCAGTAACAGTTGGATACAAAACTTACCTAACTAAAGCTAACAAATTGCTTCTCGCAATAATGAAACCTATATTAAGGAAAGTTAAAAATCGGGGATCTTATATTGTCGGAAATAGCTACGAGGTAATAGAGATCTTAAGACCTCATCAAACAAAATTATTTTTCAGAACCTATGATTTTAAGGAATTATTTAACAATATTGAACTCAAGGTATTATACCGAATACTGAACTCGTTGTACGGGGAATTTGAAATGCAAAAATATATAGAAATCGAAAGATATAGATCTCTGATAAAGATTGTTATAGAAGAAAACTACCTATATAACGGACTGAATTTCTATAAGCAAATCAAAGGCATCCCCATGGGCGGGGAATGCTCATCAATTTTAGCAGACATCTATCTTGATCATTTTGAAAAAATGTCCCATATTAACAATGAAATAATTTACATACGTTACGTTGATTATTTGTTAATAGCTTATGAAAACGAAAATTTTCAAATGAATTTTGAATCTTATCACTCAAATTTAATATTGGGAGAAAATCCACCAACCCAGAATAATGTAGTACATTTTCTAGATCTCAGTATTGATTTCAGCCATAATATACTTTCATTCTATATATATGATAAAATAATAACTTATAATATTACTACAGCAGGAATCATACATTGGACCTCTAATTTACACTTGAATATATTTAGAAATGTATTTATTGGTGGTCTAGCGAGAACAAAAAGAATAGTAATCAGTGACGTCGCCAGACTGGAAAGTGACAAGAAATTCTTACTACAGGCATTCATGCATAAATATCCAAAACAATTTATGATACAGTACATCATAAATTACTACGGAAAAAATGAAATATATGGGTTGGGTTTGTGTAAATATTTGAGGTCATTATGGATTTTGATCGTACATCTTTGCAAGTTATGACATCACAGACATCTAATCTGCTGATTTGAATGTCTTGATGTTATAAATAGGTAGCATGTGCAGGAACTTGACTGTCTCTATGAATTGGACCATACTTTTTCATATCACCTTCCTTTATCAAGGGTCTTGTGATAATTTTGATTGTCACTCCGGAGGTTGGCTAATGTCAGTGCTGGAGTCTAGGAGTGCATGCCGCGGCATTAAAGACTTGCATGTTGATAACTGGGGAGTAAGGTCACTACCCCTTACCGCCTTTGTGTAAGCACTTTACGTTACCTTCCTTCTTCTTTTATATTTCGATTTATGTCTCTATATATTTTTAGTGTTTTATGCTGCTGTGCGCAAGTACACTAAAACTTATTTCAATAATTTTCTTTAGAAATCTTTCTATTTTTACACATATATATATATATATATATATATATATATATGATATATATATATATATATATATATATATATATATATATATATATATATATATATATATATATATATATATATATATCATATAAAAGCCAGTAAACTAATTCAAATAGAATTCCTATGCATATCCACAAAAATCAAAGGCACTACTCAGGAAAAGGCGCCAAGCCGCTCTATACTCCGAAGCAGAATGTAATCCAAGAAAAAGAAGAATTAAAGGAACTTGGGATAACCAAATGCTTTGCATTTAATGGTTGGGGAGGATTGCGACTCCCCCTCCCGTTTAAAGCTGCTTTTCCAGCCTAGGCAAACGCTCACGGTACCAATACAAAGCAAAGGTTGGTCCCCATTGCGTGCTAATACGAAGGCACCCGAATACGGAAGAACAAGACCAACCAAACAGAAGGAAACTGGACCAAAAGTGAATCCTGCCCAACTCGCTATCTTATATATGTTCATCTTACGCATGCGTGCAATCATAGCAGGTACGCATAAACTTTATTTACTTGCAGATTGAAGAAGTAAACTGTCATGACAGTTTACTTCGGTTTGCCTAGGCTGGAAAAGCAGCTTTTAACGGGAGGGGGAGTCGCAATCCTCCCCAACCATTAAATGCAAAGCATTTGGTTATCCCAAGTTCCTTTAATTCTTCTTTTTCTTGGATTATATATATATATATATATATATATTATATACCAGAGATGGATTATTTCTTGAGCTTGTTCTGCATAGCAAAAATGAAATTTAGATGGTCTGAAGTCATATTTGATATCAAAATAAGACAAAAATAAGACAAGCCTGTGAAAATGATAAATTGAACATCTATATATAAAAAAGAAAAATATGTATGTATGTATGATCCAACATCATAGGAGAACTGCAGAACCGAATTTGATGAAATTTGGTGGGTAGTTTTGAAATAGCCTCACTTAAAATTTAGTCTATGTTTCGAGTTTCTATAACCAGGTGTTCTCGAGATATTAGTGAAAAACGACAATCTCGTTTGTATCATCATCACGGGAGAACAGTTGCACCGAATATAATGAAATTTTGTGGGTAGTTTTGAAAGATCACTCCATAAATTTACTAGATTGTCGAGATATTAATGAAAAACCAAACTTTTTCCTAGGAGTTGTACTCTCTAACTCCATGATACCCAATGAAAATGATTGGGCATTGTTGGTTTAAAACTTGAAAGCCAATAAATCTCCGAGGTTTGTGGGAGTTTATTGAATGTATTAGTCACTTTTGAAAATCGTAGGTTTGAAATATGAATTTGAATCCGTTGATATATGAATCCGCTGCAGAGCGACATGATATAATTTTCTTCAAATAAATTTACGGGAAATAATATCGCCTGCATGATGATATGTCTATAGAAGTTTTAACTGTACGTTTTGTAATTAATATTTAGACAACCCTTGGCCCTAGAACCTCGAAACATGGAATGCATTTTAAGTGGGGCTATTCCAAACCTGCCCACAAATATCATCAAATTCGGTTCAGCCGTTATTTTCAAACAATGTCTACCTTTGTTAGTCTGAAAGTTTAGTTGTATGTTGGCACATGAAGTTTTTTGATGCATTGATTATTTCCTAAATTCATATTTAGTTCGAATGTTATTCACACACTATACTGAAGGGGAAATAAGCATTAATTTATATGTTTTGGTGGTCATATCTGACAAAATATATGCTTTCAGTGGAAGATTCCCTTTGAAATTTACGAAGTCGATAAATTTATAAACCACTCCTAAATCTGTCATGCAAAATTATTCGATACTATCAAAGTATCTTTAGGAAAGGAGTAAAATTTGTTCGTGAGCTTTCTGCTAAAATCGATCTAGAGTTTCTGATCCAAACGGATCATGAGTGGGAAAATATTTACCAGACACAAATATAGTTTGAAAATGTTTAACACTTTATAAATATGGATTTTATAATGGGTTAACTTTGATGAGAACTAATTGAGAAAACTGAAATGTACCATATAAAATATGTCGTAAGAAAATATTTTATATTAGTATTGGGAATATACAGAATGTCCCAAAAACTTTGACCTCGACTTTTATTCCTTAAACATTGATCTTAGACATATATCATAAATTACAAAGTTGCGTAAAAAAAGGTACAGAATTTTATGAAATCGATAAAAATTTTCAGGGGATTAAATTTGAAGAAATACAATTTTTTCTTTTTTTTCTTCGGCCCCCGTGCAAAAACATTTCCAATGAGTAAAATGTGTTCCATACATTAATAAGCTGATGTTAATAAGGTGATGTACACAGTTTCAGTATTTTATCATAAACAGTTCCAGAGATATGTTTAAACAAAGTTGATGAGGGCTTAATCACAAAAAAATGTTAATGTTTACAGCAACTTTGCTAAAATGACGCAACACAGAAATGCATCATAGGCAAATAATATCTGCCGCTTTCCTTTAATGGATTTTTGGCATGGTAGGAAAACATTTGAACAAGCTTTGTAATATTTCTGTAAAGTCATTATTTCTCTGCAGTGTAAATACTTTTATAAAAATAAATAGCAAAATTATTATTTATTTTTGTAATCAATGTTTTTTTTTTCGTAATTTGTGTATGACCCCTGAAACGCGATCTGCCGACATAATTTTTCCCCTCTGAGAATCCATGTCGATGCATCGAAAAGTGGTTTAAGTCAACATTTTTGCCTTTTCATATCTCTGGGACTTTTTATGATAAAATGCTGAAATTCTGTACATCATCTTATTAGTGTATGGGACACATTTTACTCATTGGAAATGTTTTTGTACGGGGGGCCGTATAAAAATTTAAATTTTGTATTTCTTAAAATTTAATTCCCTTGAAAATTTTAATCAATTTCATAAAATTTTGTACGTTGTTTACGCAACTTTGTAATTTATTATATATATCTTAGATCAACATTTAAGGAATAAATGCCGAGGTTAAAGTTTTTGGGACACCCTGTATATGTTTCTTTAAAAATGTGTACATGATGGAGGATTTCTGGGACTATTATATCATATTCCATTATACGTCTATAATAATTAATCAACAGTTATTGATCCAAAAAGGATCATGATTGGGGAAATATTTACCAGACACAAATACAGATTAAAAGTGTTTAAAACTTTATAAATATGGCTTTCATAATATAATGATTTTATTAAGAACTAATTGAAAATACTGGAAACATATACATATATATAATATGTCTGTAGGAAGTATTTTATGTTAATAATAGAATTATATATTTCGTTACCTGAATGCATACGATGGAAAACTTCTGGAAAAATAATATCATATTTTTACAGGGCTATAATTGATCAGCAGTCGCTGACCCAAATGGGTCTTCAGTGGGGAAATATTAACCAAATTTAACTATAGATTAAAAATATTTAACGCTTTATATTTATATCTTTTATATTTGGATGTTTTTGTTAAGAACTAATTAAAAATATGCGTCTCGTAGCGACTTAACTTCGACTTTCAACTTCCACTCGTGCTAGTGGATCAACTCTCTCATTGGCAATTCGAAATTTATCCTGCCGAGCTGCAAGACCGCAGAACGTTAGTTGGTTCGGCGATTGGTTTAGATAACAAAACTAGCCAGAAGTTATTAATATAAAGTATAATTTAAATTATAACCTAAACTGAGCGGGATAACAACAAATATTATATAGACTAAACACAAGACCTAACGATATGAGTTTTTAATAGTTATTTAATTATTTCCGTATGAGGCCTTAGTTAGTTCCTTCTGCAGATTTCTACTAGTTAAACAGTGCTCTATAACTTGGTAATTGGGTTTTTTCGTCTATATCGCTTTGTTGCCGAGTTTCCTATCTGTTGTTGTTGTTACTAATCCCCCGTGGTGAAGGTACCACGTCCACTAGATCTCTGGTCCCATGGCGAAGGGGAGGGAGAATGCAGCTTTACTTTATTGAGGCTACCCAAGCGCAGACGCCTGACTTCGCCTCGACTACATAACATCCATGCCCGCTGGCGGGATTCGAACCCACAACCCGGCAATCCAGCGATCAGAGGGAAACGCTTGCCCCCTGACCGCTCTACCACCGGATCGGCGAGTTTTCGATATTTATTTAATTAATTGCCCTCTACAGATGCTGCAATTATTTTTATTCAATCAGAGATATTCCTTTCCATTTAGAGAATAATTAACATGTAAACTCAAGGACCTTTCATTACAAAGGTTTTGGGGTGTTTAAGGACGTTTCTAATAATCTTGTTTAGTCTAATATAAATATAAAACTGTTACCTGGAACATTTGCGATATTATAAAAACAACTTTATAATTTTATTTTCCAGTATGTAAATAATTTAATATATCAATTCTGTGTATTTGAATCTGCGTATTCAATAATAGTATCGCAAATAACATTGCATTTAGAAAATAAACTTAAATTATACAAAAATATAGATTCATAAATGGAGTTCAAATGTCTCTTCTCCAATGCACAATCTTAATAACAAAATTAACACACAATATATGCAAGCATATATTGTCCATCTTAATTGTTTCACGGCAGTTCTATCTCTCGGTAGCATTAATCAGATGCGTGTTGGCACTTAATTACAGCCAAAGTTGTTATTTAGTCGTTAGTCGACCGAATTATTTTCGAATCATTTTCATGTAATTAGTTAAGATGATTAAAATCCAGTTTTGAAGAGAAAGGGATAGAATCTGTGTGGAAGTGTCTATTACAGAAATGGTTAACAGTTGCTAATCCGCAACGATATTAATTCGTCAAATAGTGAGCAGTATCCAACTGCAGTTGACCACCGCTGATTATATTTAAAATATGTTTACTTTTCAATATTATATGTTTTATATATTATTATAGTACTAAATTAGAACTGTATAATATTTATCCAAAACTCATATATTCAGATATTATCAATTTGCCAGCAATTGAAAAATGCCTTAAGCAACACATCATAATAAATCGGATTTTTTAAAGTTCTTTATGTTATAGAACAACATGATGTGTATTTATTACATCTGGGGATTCTATTAGTCTATGAAATTAAACTTATAAACAGTACATGTATTTCCATAAAGTTAAAACTTCGTTAAAAAGACAGCATTAATTACTTATATTATTAGCCGATTTTCGATGGGGGGGGGGGGAAAAAAACCTTCCGTCTTCGGGATACAAAAGCTGTTCAACCACACTAGAAATAACAAGAAGAAATCGGACAATAATAAGATAGGTGTGCTCAATTTTGTTAGTCTCCAGAGCACAATTAACATGACTCACACATAAGTTTAGAGAACTCCTTTTCAATAGCCTTTTTCTTCTTCGACCCAGGCCGTCCTACATACCAGAATGGTATAAGGTATCTGTTTGAACGGCCGGGAAGTGCCACCCAATTTAGACAGGAAGGAGGCACAGTGTTGGAGGCACTCACAGGGGCAGTACCCTCCTTTCCCTACCACCAACTGCTTACAGACCCACATGTTTAACGTGATCGTATTATAAGTGAACACAGAGGCAGTTTTGGCAGTGTCGGAAATTGAAACCGGACCGTCCGAGTGCACTTTTCGCGCGCTAATCACTGGGATGTCGCGCCCCCTTTTCGCTAGCCTAATATTTTCAAGTTTTTATAATAATTCTAAATATATATTTCGTGAATTTTCCAAATGTATCATATAAATTACGACAGAACATGCCGCCTGAAATAAATAATTGCCTAAATTGATTTTGACTAGTCTGGGACAAAATAAAATAAATGTTGCATTCGTCAAAATTAGCACAAACAATGTACGCAATTTTTCCGTGATATGGTGAAATTGCAAACAAAATTCACTTCCAAGCCTGCAGCCAAGTTATATTCTAAAGAAAATAATTAATATTTGTATTACTGTCTTCACAGTTGGAGGTAGCAGATGGAAACATATCTATTTTAATTACAGTAGTTCTGCTGTTGATGACTTTTCGTGTTTTTCTAGATCTTACTGGGTGGTTTTATGATTCATAAGTTATAAGACGTACTTGCTGAGTAAATATAAGATCGATCTTGTTGATTTTAACAAAATGATTACTGCTCACTAAAGCATTGCACTTGCTTTGGCTGACACATGCTCTGAGCCGAAGCTCCAATCCTCTACAGAATGTACACTTTTGTGATCTAGTGGTAATTATTCCTTCATGAATTTATTATGGGTGGAGAAATTGTAATCACTGGATAATATGTTGTTGTTGAGACCCAGACCCTCCGACCTACCAGAAAGGTGTAAGGTAACTGTTTGGATGGCCGGGAAGTGCCACCTAATTTAGACCGGAACCCAGTGGGGGAGGCATCCACAGGGACCGTACCCTCCTTCCCCTACCACCAACCTCTCGGAAGGACTTACGGACCCACATGTTTAACGTGATCGTACTCCGCGTGAACACGGCGACAGTTGTGGCAGCGTTCAAAACCAGCGCAAACAACCGGGCTACCGCGTCCGAAATATGCCAACAGCACGCGGTGTTCCCAGGTGGTCACCCACCCAAGCACTAACCGCGCCCGTTGCTGTCTGACTTCGGTGATCTAACGAGAACCGGTGTCTTCAGCACACGGTACGGCCGTTGGCCACTGGGTAATATGTAGAAGACCCAGATCGCCCAAATCATCCAGAGGACTTGAGCAACTATTTGGACGGCCGGCACTGGATAATATGTTGTTGTTGTTGAGACCCAGACCGTCCGACCTACCAGAAAGGTGTAAGGTAACTGTTTGGACAGCCGGGAAGTGCCACCCAATTTAGACCGGAACCCAGTGGGGGAGGCATCCACAGGGACCGCACCCTCCATCACCCACCACCAACCTCTCGGAAGGACTTACGGACCCACATGTTTAACGTGATCGTACTCCGCGTGAACACGGCGGCAGTTATGGCAGTGGCTGGAATCGAACCCGGGCCTACCGAGTGCAACTCCAGCGCGCTAACCTATGGGCAACCGCGCCCACTGGATAATATGTTGTTGTTGTTGAGACCCAGACCGTCCGACCTACCAGAAAGGTGTAAGGTAACTGTTTAGACGGCCGGGAAGTGCCACCCAATTTAGACCGGAACCCAGTGGGGGAGGCATCCACAGGGACCGTACCCTCCTTCCCCTACCACCAACCTCTCGGAAGGACTTACGGACCCACATGTTTAACGTGATCGTACTCCGCATGAACACGGCGGCAGTTCTGGCAGCGGAGAGAATCGCGCGCTAACCACTGGGCTGCCGCGCCCGAAAAGAGCCAACAACACGCGCTGTTCCCAGGTGGTCACCCACCCAAGTACTAACCGCGCCCGATGCTGCCTGACTTCGGTGATCTAACGAGAACCGGTGGTTTCAGCACGGTACGGTCGTTGGCCTCCACTGGATAATATGTGAAAAACTTCATTAAAAATGTTGTTTTGCCTGTGTTATACGCTGTGTTTCTGATAAATATTATTTTTCAATTTTAACTTTGCTATAGTTTGGTGAATTTTATATAAATAAATCAAAAATTCATTGTGTAAAAACCGGTTTATGTTTTACCGCGCAGGTGAGGTGATTTCGAAAGAACAATCAGAGGGAACAAAATAGTCTAAAGCAATAATTTTAGTATCTTTCTGGTAGATGTATGTATGTTGGATCCATTAAACGACGTAATACAGTAATTCAGACAACACCATTCAATTAATATTATTCTAAGATGTCAAAAAACTAGAGAGTTGCTTTTATGCAACGACCTGTTATAGGGCATACTATTCTTCACTATATCTCACTTCAACTGTCCTTATAGGAATTTCGTGTTTTATGGAATACCAATTATATTGTCTTTTACAATAAAATGGACAATGTTCAATATTACATATGTCCAAGTTGGTTTACTTTTAATACGGTTTTCATAATTTGCCATGAAAAGAAATTTAAAAATCAGTTATCAAAACTTATCAAGGAGGTCAGTTTGTCGTGCAATAGTGAATAAACAGAGAATATTGTAATAATAATTCAATTTATATGGAGTTGAATTTAAGTATGGATATTATGAAAAAATATGATTTTCAAAATTTGAATTACCAGGTAAAACCATGAGTGTTCGGGTACAATAATGTCTGATTTTACGAATCCAGTATATTGGAATTGAATTTATAAATAGAAGATAACGCTTACAACTACATACTTAAAATCAGCAGATAAAATATTTCAACAAATTATTATTTTTTATAAACTTCGTTTGACGTCCTGTACAATATTTATATAAAAATTAACCTGTATAAGTTTGCTGACATCAGTAAATTTCATAGAACTGACCTCTGTAAAAAACGAGTCCAACAAGACAAGCCGTACAATATGGTGAGAATTGTAAATGTTGATTTAGTAGTCAACCCTTAATAGTAACCCTGTAAAGAACCTCGATGCCCCAATCGAAATCCAACCCTGGATCTTCGAACTGGTCTTATACTCAACTGTTGTGATCTGTTGACCCTCTCCTGCTATTTTACCTCAAGTAAGCTATTTGATGCTATTTTTATCTCCCAGGTAACCTTCCTGCGTGGTCGTTATATTCTCGATTTTGACATCGACGCTCCATATTCCAGAGTCCACTGAATCCGTGCTAATCGTACTAAGGTCACATTCAGACCTGCGACATCTTTGCACCAACCTACAGGGTTGATTTGTTCGGTCGCCATTGTAAAGAACATTGCTACCTCAACTGAAAACATGGGTCTTTGAACTGGCCAGTCAACGCTTTAACGTTGGGCTATTGGGACGAAAGCTCTTATTGTCGATGTAGATTCTGCAACCCTACAGATAAAAACTTTGACATCATATTTTACCGGAAAGTTCACTACATGTTTTACAAAAAAATATTGAAAACATATATGAAAATACTAGTTTTATGAAAATAAGAATTTGTCATTTTTATCTAGTACATTCATGATAATCTAAAAACCGTTAAATCTAATCGAAATCTATTTCTCACAATATATCCTGACATCTGTCGTCCAGCTTTATTATTTCACAACTGTTCTCATTTTCGGCGGCATTAATCAGATGCATGTTGGGGCCTAATTGCTGTGAAGTTGTTATTTAGTCGTTAGTCGCCTGAACCAGTTTCGAATCGTGTTAGTGTAATTAGTTTGGACGATTAAAATCCAGTTTGGAAAAGGTAAGGAATTTAAGCGGGAAATTCTGATGCCAGTTTGTCTGCGATTGCTAATCCTTTGCGAAATTAATTGGCCAAATAGTTAGCGAAGTTTAATTGGGGTGGGAAACCGCTGATTAGATTTTAATCACTCATGTTTTGTTTCAATATTTTATAGTCTGAGAGAAATGTTACTTAAATATGAGTTAAAAGTCATTTATGGGAATGCTAATTTTGAATTGGTCAGATATTGACTTAGTAATATAACAACAATACCATACATTACTTGCTGCCCGAATAGAAATACCGTAAACTGCTCCTACGTCTCTTTAAGCAATTTGCTTACGACAATTGTTTACGACAATTGTTGAAATCAGTGAGAAATCTAGTGAGAAAATCAGTATTTAGCCAGCATTGAAAAGTAGATCACGCATGGTTCGCCCTTACCTATATTAGATACAACTTCTGATTGCAAAGTAAAAGGAGCTAAAGCTGACTTAAAAAAGTCAAGTAAGACTGAAGATATGAATAGTAGATGAGACGACAAAAGGATGCGATCGAGATGAAAAGTTGATAAGTTGGTGAGAGTGTGCAGATGCGGAAGTTAATAATACATATAAAAGCAATACCATACATTACTTGCTGCCCAAATGGAACTACGTACATAATTTGCTGACATACATTACTTGCAATACCATACATTACTTGCTGCAAAAATGAACCGATCCTACTTCCCTTTACGCAATTTTCTTACGACCAGTGATGAAACCAGAGAGAATCTAATGATAAAACCAGTGTTTAACATCAGTGTTGAAAACTAGATAACGCATGGTTGTCCATTACCTATGTATGCCACCACTTACGATTTAAAAGTGGAGGGGCTGATGAAGCTAGTTTAAAAATTCAAGTACGACAGAGAATATGAAGCAATGAGACGACAGATTGATGATATCGAGATACGAAATTGGTAAGCTGGTGACAGTGTGTAGATACGGAATGTCCTAAGGAATTACCAATCCATAGATTAAGCAGTAGCTTCACAATCTTAAACTGCTCAGCTAGTATAGAGAAGTTTGTAAATTAACGACAATACTACACATTTCTTGCTGCACGAATTTAAATACTACGGGTTGATCCCACATTACTTTACGGAATTTGTTAAAAACCAGTAATGCTAAAATTATTTGTTAAAAACTAGTTTGCCTTTGTTGAAAACCAGTGTTTCACCAGTGTGAAAGCCAGTGTTTAACTAGAGTTGAAAAGTGGATCATACACTGCTGACAACTGAAATCGCAATACCACGAATAAATTGATGTATCCTTATGAAATTTACAGAATATAATTGCAACGTGGAGATGTGCAGATTATCAAAAAATCATACCTGGAAAATGAAAGTATGGAATTTAGCATCCCGTCAATGAGATTGTCAATGATGTGCTGAGGCATGGCATTCTACACAGTATGCAATTGGAATTGTTCCTGAACATGGTTTGCTGGGATTGGGAGTTCTCTTTATTGGCGACCCATGATGTCCCAGATATGCTCAATTGACGACAACTCCGAAGAATATGCTGGCCAGGGCAGGATATCAAAACTTTGTAGAATATTCATTCTTGCCGGTGCTGTATGTGACCTGATATTATCCTGCTGAAAAAGCAGTCCAGACCTGGTTGACACATATGGCTGTACCACAGGTCTCACAATGTCAGAGATGTATAGTTGTACAGTGATACTGCCATAAACGTGGACCAAAGGCGTTCGTTCATCAAATGTTTCACCACCCCAAACCATAGTACCATAAGGGTGGCTGTGCGGTGACTGATAGAAAAAGTTTCCTGGTGGCGTTGTTGAAAGCGCTGGTCGAGTACGGCCATACTCGAGTACGGCCATCTGGCATGCCAAAACAGAATCGGGATTCATCCGTGAACAGAATGTTTAGCTATTCTGTCGACCAATTGCATCTTATTTGACACCACTGGAGGTAACGTAACCGGTGAAGGTGTCGAAAAGGCCGTCTACCTCGGAGTCCTGCGTCATGTAAACGATTTCGAATTATTTGCTTTGAAACCACGTTATCTGTAGTGTGGGATAAATGTCGTTGTAACACGGTTGCTGTGGTAAACGGCTCCCGCGCAACGTTTCTCAGAAGCATACGAGCTTCATGTGGTGTGGTGCACCCTGAAGCTCCACTACCTGGTCTTTGTGTCGTTTCGTTGTTTTTCACGAAACGTAACACACCCCGTTGAACTGGGGCGCGGTAGCCCATTGGTTAGCGCGCTGAGTTGCACTCGGTAGGCCCGGGTTCGATTCCAGCCACTGCCAAAACTGCCGCCGTGTTCATACGGAGCACGATCACGTTAAACATGTGGGTCCGAAAGTCCTTCCGAGAGGTTGGTGGTAGGGGAAGGCGGGTACGGTCCCTGTGGATGCCTCCCCCATTGGGTTCCGGTCTGAATTGGGTGGCACTTCCCGACCGTCCAAACAGTTACCTTACACCTTTCTGGTAGGTCGGACGGTCTGGGTTTCAACAACAACACCCCGTTGAACTGTGCTCTGTTCACGACCCAATAGTTTAGCGATCCTTCGAAGCCTCAATCCACCCTCACGTAATACAATGATTTGTTTCCGTGCCGTTGACGACTAAAAGTATGCGATACGTCGACGTATTCTTGGCATAGTGTGATGATTTTTACAACCTGAAACCAATGACACTACAAGCTGTGATATTTTAGCTGTGATGTCGCTCTTCCTTAACCTGTTGCTTTTATGCTACTCGGCAAGGTGTTACGTCACTATGCGTAACGAAACTGTGATCATTTGCATATCTCGTCTTGCTGTTTCCATTGCCTGATTTACATAAAGCTACACCTATAACTGTATGGTGTTGCGTTTTCAGTTGTAAACAGTGTCCATGGTTATCTATTGATTATGTGCACTGCCGCATTCCATTGCAAAGTTTGAGGAGCTAATGAGGTAGCTAAAAAATTCAAGTAAGACTGAAGAAATGAGAAGATAGAAGACTGCAAACGAGATGCAAAATTGATAGGCAGGTGAAAGTCTGCAGATAATGAATGTCCCGGGAAATAACCAATTATTAACCTGAGCACTAGTTTTATTTTAATCTTATACCTATATTGTTAATAACATGTGAATCGTGAAGCTACAATCCCTTTCTCCCATTACTAAATACACAGAAAAACTTAATATTTTCAGGTTTCCGCTTTCGTAAGAAAAAATTTTTGAGCAATCACAATCTTGAATCTCGAAACATTAATTTTCAAGATAAAACTTTCCTCTCTAGAATTATACAATTTTTATCTCTTCACTGCAACTCCGCGTAGATTTCGATTACCACTTAACCCGTTTTCATTATTTACTTTTTTTTTCACTAACAGACCTAATCCCCAGTTCCAGTATTTACGGCTAAGGAAGTCAGTCCTCAATAATTACAACTTAATTGCCCTCTTAGATAAACTTAAATCTTGAGAGTACTAACAACCGTGCACTTAAAAGGATGATGAGAAGATGAAAGTACTTCCAGCAGCTGAAGGATCAGACTTAGGAATAAGAAAAGGGCAAGAAAATTCTAAAATGGTAAAGAGAGTTTTTATTATTTTGATGGGGGTAGCATAAAATTGGAAGATTTCGTTTCTGATTGTACTTTTGAGCCTTTCGAGTAAAACGGAATTACTTATTCCGTAAAGTAAAATTTAAAATAGTTCTACAGTGAGTACTCAGAGGATATGGAATTTTTAATTTTTTAAACTATAGAATGTAGTATAGAGAAAGTATTGTTTTCGTGAAAATTTTTGATTTCGAGACTTTGATGCCAACGTATGTTTTATGACATCTTGAATAGTTTTTGAGTATTTTATAACTGATGTCCATCTGTCTGTCTGTCTTGTCAATTTCGTGTGTGTACGTACGTGATAGCAGCCGCAAATATTAATGGATTTCCACGAATATTCGGATTTGATGATAAAATATCTAGAACTAGATAGAATTTTTTGAAATGCGAGTGAAAACTTCGAAATTTTATATTTTTTAACATGACATTACAGGACTCAATTTGACATAATCATGCATAAAAGTGATTATTTTGGAGTCAGTGATCACGAAAGTGCATAGTTTCAATTATTTTACTAAAAAATAACCAAGATATAATTTCTGCATTCGTTTATCTTTTGCCCCGTAATTTTACCCCCCCCCCGGGGAACATTTTCAAAATTAGTATCAATCAAATGATATTTTTAAAGTCCTTTAAAATGAAAAGTAACCTATTGTAATTGTGATCATTTCGACCAACGATACATATTTTTAAAATTCGTTCTTGGAAAGTTTGCAAAAAATTTTCGAAGTTGCAGCTGATGTTCTCGTCATTTTTTACATATACTCAAGTTTTTGAGACATAGTACAGTAGTAAATTCCTCATATAAGCATATTCATTTAAAATAATGTTAGTAAATTCCTCTTAAAAGCATATTCATTTAAAATAATGTTAAAATATTAGTAACTGTGAAACAGGCTGAATTCAGGCTAAAAAGTTCTTTCATATCATTGCATTATTTTCTAGATGTATATAGTATACTGTATATGATCTGTCTATATTTAAAGTATGACATATTTGGTTGAAAATAAGGAATATAACTTACTGTACATGTAACTAACTATATTTTAGGAATATCACTTACTCAAAATTTTACGTTAAATATGTAATTAGTTATAAAATTACCTTTTTATGTTAATCAGTTTTAATCAAGTTTATGTTCGCACATTTTTAATTAATTCTTAAATTAAATTAAACTATACGTAAAATACAAGCATGCAACGTTAAATATTACAAAAATAAATTATATTTTAATATAGATTCAAGAAGCGCATTTCTAAGGAACCACTAAACATCATTCGTTTGCTTTTATCATTTACGTTACAGAATAAGAATTTTTTCATACCTTACTTTGAATACATTATTCCCTTTGCTAATTAAATACTTATTATTATTACATCTCAGTTATCATAAGGCTGAATCATATATGATAAAAACATTGGTATTTTAAAGTTATAACCCATGCTCAATTCCAAAGTTTTAAAATCCTTACTTTCCATTTCTTATATCAACATTTAAGAATAATCATGTGCTTGACTAATGAAACATAAATTTTCCAGATAGAAATCTTCTTTCCTAAAACTATCTAATCTTGATTTCTGAGAAACAGCTCTGGATTTAAATTACCACTCAAACTATTATCTTTATTTTCATTGTTTTATTTTTCGTTACACATCTGGACTTTATCTTCAGTTATAGCATTTGCAGAGGAATATTTCAGTTCTTCAATATATTAACTACTTAACTTTCTCAGAAAAGCATAAACCTTTAGAATAATAACTACTTCTACGCTTCTTGTCCAAGAAAAAGAAAAAGTCGCGCTGTGAGTTGAAACTTGCGAATATTGAGGAGGGATAAAATGGTGATGCATTTCGAAAACTTACATAATTCTGAAGACAATTCAACATTTAAATGTAACTGAATCAGTGTGCAGCTGATCCGCTCACAGCCATCATGGTTGAATACATTACACATGGTCGCGGAAAAGATGTTGGAGTTCTAAAAGGGCCAAATTCTTTGCCTGTGTCAATTTCAGGAAACCATGCAAGGATATTGCTAAAACCACTGCAGTAGATTATCAACTGTCCAGTGCATTATTAAATCTTGGAAAGACAGCAGTGAGCCATCAAATTCGATAAAAATGTGTGATCGAAAAACTGTCCTAAATAATCGTGATAGAAGCTCATTAAAACGATTAGTGAAATCGAATCGCCAAAAATTGACCCTAGAACTCACAACCATGTTCAATAGTGGAAGCAAGACCATTTCCACTCGCACGTTGAGACGAGAAATCGGAGGACTTGGATTAAACAGCAGTGTTCTAAAGAGAAAACTACTGGTTACTGAGAGTAATCGGAAAAACGAGACGACAATTCACCAAGGAACATAAAGAATGGACTATTGAGCAATGAGGGAAAATCACGTGAACCGTTGAGTTCAAATTTACTCTCTTCCAACAGAAGGGAAGTGCATGGGGATTAAAAGGGAGCCGCGTGAAGCATTGGATCCTTCCTATGGTGTACCCATTGGCCTTATACAGGCCTCAGGAGGAAGTGTTATGGCCTGGGGTTACTTCTGTTCGGCTGGTCTAGGTACAGCAACACTATGCAGCAATAAAATTAAGTTATATGAATATCTGAGCATACTGAATGACCATCTTATTCCATCAATAGTACTATTTTTAGTCATTGAGGACAATGTCATATTCCAGGATGACAACACCTCGATTCATCTCTATAAAATTGTGAAATATTGTTTCGAAGAAGCATGAGGCCTCATTCACACACTCAAATTGGCCGCTACAAAGTCCTGGCCTCAACCCCATTGGAAATATACTATATGACCACAAGTATCCGGACACATACCGTTGTGGAATCAGAGAGGCGTGTTTCACATATCAATAGAACGTTGGGCCACTTTTTGCATCAATTACAACCTGTATCCTTCTGGGGAGATTTTCCATCAGCATTTGAAATATTTTAGCAGGAATTACCTTCCATTTAGCGATGAGAGCTGCAGTGAGACCGATCGCGGAAGAAGGGCGATTTAACCCCCTGCGTATTCTGCTTTCCAATTCATCAGAAAAGTGTTCAATACGATTCATATCGGGACTCTGTGAAGGCCAGTCTAAGTTTTCAACACCCATCTCTGCAAGATATGTCCGCACAGCCTTCGCTGTGTGGACAGAACCATTATTCTGTTGATATAGAAACGGTCCTTCTCCGAACTGTTACCAGAGAGTAACCAGGAAGTGTAGAGTTATCAAGATTGTCAACACACATCGCAGCGTTCATATTTCCCGCCACAGGAGCTAAGAGACCCAGGCTGAACCACGTAAAAAAGCCCCAAAGCATGACGACGCCTCCTCCAAACATTACAGTTGACACATAACACCCGGGCAGGAAGCATCCATCAAACCCACGCACTTCCGTTGGACTGTAAGACAGTGTAGCGGGATTCATCACTCAACTACTTATTTCCACAGCACCACAGTCCAATGGCGGTGGGCGGTGAGCTTTGCACCACTGCAACCGACCTTTCGCATTGTCCGTGCTGATGTTGGGCTTGTTAGCGGCTGCACTACCGTAGAAACCTATTATTTTCAGCTCCCGAAGAACAGCCCTGGTGCTGCAGACGGCGCCAGACACATATTGGAACTTGCCAGTGATCGTTGCTACCGGAACCTTGCTATACTTAAGAACCACCCTCTTCAGGGTTCGACGACTACGATATGTGAGTTTCTTCGACCTACCACTTCTTTTACCTGCATTTGTAGATCCCAAACGTCTCCATTTTACAATGACATCGCTTACAAATAATCGAGGCACTTGCAGTAATGCCAAAATGCCACGAACCGATTTGTTACAACGACGGCATCCACAATTGTCATTCCACGTACAAACTCACTCAGCAGTTGCGGACTTACTCATCGTCTTTCTAACGCACGTTTATGACCGGCCGAGGTTGCGGTTCTTACTTTTATCTCGTACTATGATGCACATAGCCATATCCACTTCTCTGGAGGGGTGTCGGGATACTTTTGGGCATGCAGTGTATGTGGGATATACTGCAGAAGCAGTTAAGGAGTAATTTCACATTTCCTTCATCAACCGAGAAAATATGCAATATGTTACAGCAAATCTGGTCACGAATAAGTGTTGAGACATTACATGGAAGTCACATACACTATTCCACGACGAATGAATGCCGTAATTTGTGCTAAAGGTGGTCAAACAAAATATTAATTTGCACGAATTTTTTTGGGTAGGTAGTGTATGCAATTAATGAATACAAAAGAAGGAAATTGCAGTTGATTTTAGAGTAAATATTTTTAAAAATATTTCTTATAACAACATTTTAGGGGAATATATTCTTGACTAAAGAAACATAAATTATCCACCTAAAAATCTTCTTTTCTAAAACTCTTCAATCTTTATTTTTGTGAAACAGCTCTTGATTTAAATTAGCACTTAAACAATTATCTTTATATTTTTATTGTTTAATTTTTCAATGTAAATCTGGACTTTATCTTCACTTATACTACTTACAGAAGGATATCTCGTTCTTCAACTATCATTAACTATCATTAACTATCCGAAAAAATCTTAAAACTTTAGAACATTAAAAAATACAGAAGAAGTAAAAACTATACAATTAAAGAAGGAGAAGGAATTCTATACAATTAAAAAATACAGAAGAACGAAATTGCAATTAATGTTAGAATAAATATTTTTAAAAAGTATTTCTTATAACGACATTTTTTAATAAAAATATGCTTGACTAATAAACATAAATTTTCCAGGTAAAAATCAGCTTTACTAAAACTTTCCAATCTTGATTCTGAGAAAAAGCTCTGGATTTAAATTACCACTCAAACTATTATATTTATTTTCATTGTTTCATTTTTCGTTGTACATCTGAACTGCATTTGCAGAAGAATATATATCTCTTCAAAATGCTGATGTCAAAGAAAAGCTTTGAACTTTAGAATATTAACTACTATACAATTAAAGAATACAGAAAAAGGAAATTGCATTTAATGTTAGAATAAATATTTTTTAAAAATTATTTTCATAAAAACATGTAATTTTTTGCTTGATTACAGAAACATAAATGTTCCAGATAAGTTTTGTTCTAAAACTCTTCTAACTTGATTTTTGAAAAGCAGCTCTGTATTTAAATTACGAATTAAAATATTACCTTTATTTTTGTTTCCTTTTTCATTGTACATCTGTATTTTATCTTCAGTTCTAGCATTTGCAGATTAATTTATTCAAAATATTAACTACTTAACTGTCCTAGAAAAGCTTTAAACTTTAGAATATTAACTTCTATACCGTTAAAGAATACAGAAGAAGGACGTTGCAGTTACTGTTATAAGAAATATTTTTAGATATATTTATTCTAACATCATTTTTGAATAAATTTATGCTAAAGAAGCATACATTTTCCAGATAAACATCTTCTGTTCTAAAACACAGCAATTGATTTTTGAGATGCAGCTCTTGATTACCACTCAACCTATTACCTTTATTTTTCATTATTTAATTTTTTATTGTACATCTGGACTTTGCAAAATTTGGAGAATACGTTATCGATTCTTCAGTACATTAATTACGTAGCTTTCACAGAAAAGCTTAAATGTTTAGAAAGTTAGCATACTCAAAGAATACTGAAAAACGAAATTTCAGTCAAGTGCAAGAACAAAGATAATGAAAATATATATAATTAAATAGTTGTAAGTTTAAAATTTATTACCTTGATGGAATAATGTAATGATACACTTATATCTGATTTTCCATTGAAGGTTATATGAATGATAAAAATATATGCTTGTCCAACAGGGCAATTGATAATTAAAATGACCTTGATTAACTATCTTACTAATGAAACATAACATCAACCTGATATGTCATGTTTCAACGTTGAATAATAGTTCTGTATAAATTAGATTTACCTTTGTAATTTATAAATCAATTTTGTTCATTTTAGGCGTTTTTCCTGGTTTTAAGAAATATTGTCTTTGTCGTATTTATTTATTATTTTTTCGAGTCGTCTTCCTCGTGCAGTTCTCTCACTGGAACGACTGAACTATCCGGGCCCTAATGTTTAAGAATATAAGAAAATACCTTTCCTTTGTATATCTACCTGTGGCCCTTGGCGAAAATTTAGCGTAATACGAAGGTCACACAGAAATTTTTGAGACATGGGCAGAATATATGCGCTAGAAAGAAAATTATTGGTCGGATATTTAAATTTGAACTCTTTCATGTCCCCAGACGATAATTTGTGGCAACAATTACAATTTAGTTACCGTAGAATAAATTTTGAAGGAAAATAAAATAGAGTTGATGCGAGAGAATTATCGAGCTACGATTTTCTATTATATTAAAGTGGGACTAAATCAAGAAGAATGTCTTTAACGTCTACAATTAGCATATAGAAATGATGCTTCATCTCGTGCCACTGTATTCAGATGGTTTACAGTGTTTAGAAGAGATCGAAATTCTCTCCTGGATGAAAATCACACAGGAAAACCTTTGTTAGCTGTAGTCCCAGAAAATCTGTCAACCATTCGAAAAATGTTAATGGATGATAATCGCTATACCTACTAAATGATACAGAAGGAACTTAACATTGGATCCGCAACTATACATACAATTATTCATGAAGAGCTGCATATGAAAATATTAGTTTGTCGTTGGGTCCCCCATAATTTAACAGAACTCCAAAATACGAAGCGTGTCAGAATCAATAAAGAAACGCTAAAATTACTTAATGATGGTGGACACACCATTATTTCTAAAATTATAACTGGTGATGAAACGTACATACCGTTTTTTGATGTTCCAACACGTCAAGAAGGTAAAGTATGGGTGTTTGAAGATGACCCCAAACCAACAATGGTGAAAAGACAAGATGAGCAATGAAAAAAGTAATGTATGCCGTGTTCTTCAGAAGTATAGGTTTTGTCAAAGCCATACAACTGGAGGGACAGAAGACAGTTACAGCTAACTGGTACAGCACTAAGTGTCTTCCAGAAATTCTTCAGGAAGTGAATATTAGGGGACTCGTGCTTCATCATGACAATGCATTTTCTCATTTAGCAAGAATGACAATCGGATTTCTTGAACAAAGAAACATCAAAGTGATGGAACATCCACCTTATTCTCCTAATCTTGCTATGTGTGACATTTGGCTATTTTTTAATCTAAAAAAACTTACGTGAGCGTCGTTTTCATTCCGAAGATGAGATTGATCAAGCTATAAAAGCATATTTTTCATCAGTTCCAAGAAATGGATGGCTTGAAGCATTTAATCTTTGGAAAATTCGGCTACAAAAGTTCATTGATGTTGGAGGGGAGAACTTTGAACACTCCTAAGAGTTGATAACTTAGTCGTATCTCAAAAATCACAACTTAACGACTGGAAAAATATCAATAAATAGATGAAAATCCAAAGTATTGTAAAATTAAAAAATGATTATTTTTTTTAAATGCGTTGTTTAAATAAAGTAAGTTTAATTTATTTGATAATCGATGTCGTTTTGCAGAATTTAATAATTTAATACTATTGATACAAAATATAATACGTTTCACTATTCTTGGGATATGTGCGCTTTGTTAAGGGGTATCCGAGGATATTAAAAGCGAAATGACTACCAGTATGTGGGCATGAGAAAATATTTCAAGTTAATTCCATACAAACTGTCATATCATGGGCTTATATGAGACAAATATGCAGGTTTATTGAAAAAAAATCAATGTTTAAAATATATTTAGGTTAAACAATAATAAGATGGAAATAATAAATGTATCTAATTAATCACGTCACTGAAATATGGAATGATACATGCAATTATAATTATGTCTGTAATTCAAATATACTTACACTTTACGAAAAATATTTTAAAAAATACATACATTTTCCAGATAAAATCTTTCTTTTCGAGAATAATCCGTCGTTATCTTTTAAAGGCAACTTTGGATTCAGATTACCACTTAGTCTACTTTCTTTATATATTTTTTTCCACAGCATTATTGATCCAAAGCCTTTGTTTTCAGAGTTATACTGCACAGAGAGAAACTGAAGAGTAACGCCGAAATTGCCGTCGTAGAGCAACTTAAATCTGTAGGGCACTAACAACTGTGCATTTAGAAGGAAATTGGGAAGGCAAAAGTACTTCCAGCAGTAAAGTGTCAGTAAGACGGCTTGAAGTAAGAAAATAAGAAAAAAATAAAATAACTTAAATGGAAGAAAGTCAAATTTTTGTTATCTTGATCGGAGCAATACAAAATGAAAAGATTCTCTTTCTGATTATTATTATTTTTTAAATTGCCAAAGTCGAAGAATATTATTTAGGTTATAGAAGGCTATGTCAGAAAAGAGGATGTGATAAATGATTAAGGAATGTTGTGATTTCTAATATGTAGGGAAGTTATGATTTATAATATAAAAATTATACTTATTACAGAAATTATATTATTTTTTAAAATTTAGTACTTGGTTTACAGTTTTTTTAATCATTTCACTCTAATCTAAGGGTATTTATAAAGTATTGAGTTAAATCATGTAGTGATATCCATTTAGTGAATAATTAAAAGCAAATTTAAACTTTCACCTACATTATAGATATTTTTCACCATGAATTAAACTAATGGGGATTTTTATACAGTGCAGTAGAATAAAATCTAGTACGTTTTCAAAGAGTATACTAGATTACAAATAATTTTATACTGAATACGGGGCGGGCCATCCCAGTGGTTAGAGCACGGGTATTACACTCAAGTTCGATTCCCGCCTCTGCCCCAAAATGTTTCTCTGTTCAAGCTGAGTACGGGTACGCTAAATATGTTCATCTGAAGGTCTTTCCGAGAGGCTGGTTTCAGAGGAAGGAGCATATGGCCCCTGTGGATATCGTCCCCACTGGGTTCCGATGTCAATGTCAAACTATCCAAACACATTCCTTGCACTTTCTATAGGTAGATCGAAGGGTTTGAGTCGAAAGAATGAATACTGAACACAATTTTTTGTACACCGCATTGTTATAATCTACAATTTTTCAGTGCGTTCGGCAGACATAATGGCCTATTTTTATTTACAAATATTAATGAAAGTTTTTTTTAATATAAAATATGCAAAATCATCCAGTGGTGTTTAAATGTTTCGTAAATTTTTATTTAGTTATTAATAGTGTTTTCATAATTAATGTTACATACTAAAACCAATCGGTAAAATCACTTTATGTTCGTAGTTTTACTCACGGAACACGTGTTTTGAACCCTTCTGTTGAATGTTTACACGTATAAATTATGTATTTTACAGTTTATTCACGTCCTACTTCACATTCCTTCTGCCAGATTTATTTGTCTTTCATTCTACTCACGTTATTAGAACATTTTTTTTTCTTGCTTCCGTCACGTTGGCTTTTCTAGCATTAGTTAGTGATCTTGGGGCGTCGAGTGAAAGTTGTGCTTCTTATCTGTCCTGGCGAAGAAGGCTGTTTCTTGTCATCAAAACAGGTCGAAACTAATAATGCTGTGTTGAGTGTTGCTTTAAACGAAGTGTACTTAGTTTTATCTATCGAATAGAGGGGAACTGGACGGTAAAATCCATGAACGCATCACAACCTAAAGAAAAATTCAAATACATTTTCTCTACCCGCATTCGCTTAAATCCAAAACGAAAATACTTCATACGGAAGTAAAACAGCCCCTCCTTGTCGCTGAAAAAGTGAACTTTAAGGAAAATATATATTTTATGTTTTTAAGCACACTGCAATAAAGTGAAAAATGTGCTACCTATACATGTCAATGCATTTAAATTTTGTTTTCAAAAGCGAATAATTGCTTCTTTTATAACATATATCACAATGTAGGAAAAGAAAATGTACTATAGTTAGCAAATGTGGCTAATCTATAAAAATTAAATTGAAAACTCAGTCGTTTATCTGTCTGTGTATCTTATTGTTACGAGGGAATGACTGTACCGAATTTAGTAAAATTTTGAATAATTGATTTGGAGGGGGGGAGGGGTCCAACTATATGTTTGGTTTTCACCTAATCTCCCGTCTATATGCCTTGATGTCCTTTTAAACATAGTTTATTTAACTCCTATAACAATTGGTCCTTAATTAGGGCATGGACCAAAATGTATAGGTGCCGACATACAAGCGGTATCCAGCCATTATTTGAGTCGTTAAACATGGCATAATCCATTTCTGAGCCTCCCTTGTAAAGAACCTTCTTGCCCCAACCTCAAATTGAACCACCGATCTTCGTACTAGCTAGTCGACGTTCTGCAGTGGAGCTACTAATACGGAATTGAAAGTTCTTACTGTCGAAGTTGACTCTGCATTATCCATTATCTACAATCAAACTGACCTGCAATTGACATTCTAATTGACCACCTCATGCTATGTTTACCTCAAGTTAATCCCCTGCTGAAATTTTCACTATCCAGATTAGCTTCCTACGTGGTCGTTTACCAATATACACGAGTCCACTGAATCCGTGCTAGTCTTACTAAGGCCACTTTCAGACTTTCAGCATCTTTGCCTACATGGTTTCCTTGTTCGAGCTTTGCTCTGTGCCTACTGGGAATCGAACAACGGATCTTTGTATTGGCCAGCCAAAGTTCTATCGTCGAGCTACTGGGACAAAATTGTAATATCTTATTATCGAAATCAACTCAACATCCATTAATAAATGAAATTCAAAATCCATTAACGTGACTCGGTTATTGTTTATGCCTATATCTGTAAAATTATGGAAGCTTGTTTGCGTGCTGTCAAGACATTACCACTCAATATTATGATTGGAGAAACTTATTGTGCAGCCTGGAAAAGGTAAACACTCCACCACCAAGAAAGACCAGAAGGTCAACCTGTGACGGCTGACAGGGACCATCCCCAGCTACACTATACTTTATGAAAGCTTTATAAGCATGGGTAGACAACAAAATCAAGAGAAGATATTTAGCTCTGCGGGTATAGTTCTATATTCATGCTGCTTCTCTCTCGGCCAAGTGTATGTTGCCTGCTCACAGTCCAAAAATAAAATGCTTCTCTTTGTTTACCATTCTAATAAGAAGACCAGAAACGTAATTTACAAAGAAAATATAGCTTAATTGCTAAATTGTTATCATCTATACAAAAAAAATTTGCATTGTGGTTTATTATCCCAGCAGGGGAGATCACACTCCTTTGCTTTTTGTGATAATTAGTACAACATTAAAAAATGCTTCAATTATTGAAAGTTCACGGTAAATTGGGAATTTTGTAGTGTATAATATTTATTAATACGAAGAATGAGTATGCAGCCGGTACCCGATAATATACATTGAAGATTAAAATATTTCTCTAATCCCAACGCTAAATTTTAAATATTATATTTCCGATTTTTTTTTATATTAAACATTTTGAAGCCATATTTCTTGATGCCCTAAACATTAATTACCCAATTTTACCCAATCTCAGACTAATACAATTGCTACTTTACAAAGACAACACAGGATTCGTATTGCCACTTAGTTTACACTAATTATTTTTTTGCCCTTATGAGACGCTTTTGTTCCAGGATTTACTTTAAAGATAGAATGTCCCGAAGAATTACGACTAAATATCAGTCTTAAAGGACTTACACCTTTAAGACAGTAACGACTTTCACTGAATGGAAATTGAGAAATCAAACGTGCATTTAGTACTTAAGTACCAGTAGAAGGGAAAAAGAAGAAAAATGCAAGGAACATAGGGATATAGCAGGGATTAATCTTATTATCTTAAGTAGGGTACTAAGAGTTAGGATAGTATGTTTGGAATAATATTTTGAGCTACTTGAATAGAAAAAATTTGTTTCTTTTGATTACAGATGAATTTTGTAGAAAAGGACGCTGTGAAATTCAGAATTACTGAATAAAAATGTAAAATTACTATTTTGTGAAGAATTGCAGAAACTCTTAAATATATTTAGAACCTCGTTTTGCAAATTATCCATTTTGGATAAGATTTATATAGTATTGTTTCGAATCCAATCTGCCTACATCGCCAGTTTGGTTCGATCTCGTTTGTGGTTAAAATTTGTTTTCAAATTCTCGTGTGCCACTCTTGTATATATATAATGATATAAAATGTCTTATACTTTTCTGTTATAATGTATTAACAAGAAAAATCTATCATTCATATTTCATTGATTATAAAACACTTTCCAACTGAAATGCACTTTTATTTAAACATCCCTAAAATGCTATACATCCGACGCTGATATATTTCAAAATATCACAGTACTACAGTAATATATTATATTTGCAAACTTGAAACGTTATGGAAAAAAAGAACTTTATTAAAATGACCTCATCGAAATATAAATCGTCTGGCTCTCTATGTAAAAGCAATGAATATTTCATTCATGTCACTTATATTCCACACTCCAGAGCAAAAAAAATTTGGATAGAAACATTCAACAATTCTTATACAACTCATCTTAAAATCACTTGTTTACATTCTGCATCCATTAGGCTTCGTTGTAGAAATAATCAAGTTTGATGACCATTTAAAATTAAAAATATTGTAAATGTGTTGATGCAGAATATAGATGCACAAAAAATACGCAAAAAAAGCGATTTTAGGACGGATGCTATACTAGATATACATTGAAAAGAACTTTAACAATCACGATTTTTACACTGGGAAAAATATGGATACCATATTTTATTTTGGAGTGGGTCACGTGATGTTTTCATATAATATATGTGTAATTATTATTTTAATTTTCATTTAAAAATCTACCGAAAATATTTTGCTAAAAAATTTTTATATTTTTCATTGGATAATTTGAACATTTTTCAGCAGGTCACTTTTTCAACCAGGGTTCAATCCAAAACTAATTGGATGATACTATTCATTTACATTCCATTAAGTCCCACAGACCGTCTCAACAACATTCTAAAATTTCATTTTGATATAGCCTTTTTTACGGCAGTTATCGTGTGAACGGACAGACAGACCGAGAGACAGAATGAACAAAGTCATAAACACTTTTCAACTATGTTGTATAGTGTAAAAAAATAAATTTTTATACTTTAATAACATGTATATAAAAAAAAATCCAATCTGACAGTAAATATATAAAAAAAACATTTCCAAAGAAAAATTTATTTTACACAAGCGAAACAGATTTATTAGGAAGTCTTGAAAAATTTAACAGAACAAATAACAATATTTATATATTTTGGAAGCCTATGTAATACAAGATCAAGTCAACTAGAAGATTAATTTTATTTAATTCCAAAAGTCAAATTATTGTTTTTTAAACCGTTTCCGAATGAAACAATTTTGGACATCCTTAAACATCGGTTATGCATATAATTTTTTTCCTTCTAAATAGCATCAATTAACTTTCAATGGCAAATTTGTGTTCCAATTACCATTTAGTCAACATTTTCACTTTATTTTTCTCTACAAGATCTAATCCTTAGTTTCAGGATTTACTGCTGGCGAAGTCAGCAATGAAGACTTACGACTAAATATCCGTCTTTGTAAGGAGTAAATCTTTAGGGAAGAAATACAAACGTATATCTAAAACTAAATTAGGAAGACAAAAGTATGTTTAGTACACAAATGTCTATGGAAGGTCAGAAAGTACTAAAATATTAACGTGTTTGATAGCCATATAGTGTGAGTAGTATAACATTCAGTAGTTATGTTTCTTATTATCTCTCTGAGTCTGTTTCAATGACAAAAATTTGTTTTATGGGGATTTTCTCAAAAAAAGAAAATCTTTTAAGTGCTCTGCATTTAACGCTCATAAGACAACTCTTCGTTCATTACTAATTCCCCCCCTTGGTGAAGGAGCGCCTACGCACCACGTCCACAAGACAACCCAGGCTATCCCATGGCGAAGGGGAGGAGATTTGTAGCTTCACTTTTATAGAGGCTCTCCGAAGGGCGGAAGTCGGACTTGGGCCTCGACATGACAACATCCATGCCCTCTGGCGGGATTCGAACCCGCTACCGGGCAATCCAGCGGTCAGACTGAAACGCATGCCCCTGACCGCTCGACCACATAATTCAACTATAAATGCATTGAGCTGCAGACGTATTTAGCTCAGCGCTGTGATGTTAACCTATCATGCTTTATCCCTGGAATAAAACTCCATCGCGGTCACATTGCATGATGCTAATGATATAGAATTTTCGAAATTTAAATAGGAACAGACCTAAAATAAGTAAAATTATTTTAAACGGTAGTACAATAAAAAAAATACATATTCGTTATTCTTCTATTTTAATTTCAGATACAAACAGTAAGATACTTTTAATTAGAATACAAGCAGAACCCAAATTAAGCAGCATGACATTTTAATTCATAGTTTAGCAGATTGTTTTAATTAAAATAAATTGGAAAGTATAGTGTAATTCTCGAATTCTTTGAAGTAAATAATTTGTAGCAGTTTTGCAAGACAGATTAATTCATTTGTGGGAAATATTTTCACATTCCAATCTGCATTTTGTTTTGAAATTTCAACTTTGTAAGAAAGAGTATTCAAATTGCACATTTAAATATAGTCATCATATCACTACATTTTATTAGAAACACAAATGTTTGAGTTAACATTTTTTGCTTTCCCTATATATATATGTAAGGTATAAGGAAAGTATTGTAACGTGGGAGAAAATTCGAATTTGTTTTCGATGTAAGAGAACGTTTTATGCATTCCTGAACGTGAATCAATCGTCTTTGAGGTGATGTATGTGTATATGTGGGTATGTATATGTGTATAGGTATGTACGTATATGTGTATAAGTGTGTGTGTGTATAAAAGTATGCGCTTGTGTAAGTATGTGTGTATGTGTAAGCATGTGCGTGTCTGTGAGACGATGGAGGCGAAATCTCACGAACGGATAGAGCGTTTGTAATAAAATTTGGAACAAAAATTACAATTCGTGCGTACTGAAAAACGATTAATATTAAATTCAATAAATGGTCGGAAACCCCCCAAATTTTCGAATGAAATTTTAAAATATCATCAAAAAATCAATATTACAAATACAAATTCAATAAATCATCAATATTACAAATACTCATTTCTCAAGTAATGTTGCATTATATAACGATTGACCTAAATATCGTAATGCCAGTAGGAACCATTATGGAGATATTGCACTTTTCAGTAAAAGTCATAGAACAATCACATAAAATTAAAATATAAATTAACCGTATGTTCACTCTTCATATGTGATATTGTGCAATAAACTTGTTAACATCATTCTTGTGGATCTAGTTCGTTCCATTCATGAGAGAAAATACTGTGTGTAATATTTGAATATTGACGCTTTACAATTTACCAACAGTTATTTATTTATCTTCTTCACTCTGCTTATTTGTAACGCTTGGCGATACATTTTGCTAACTCTGGGACTCATTTAACGAAATATCGTCAACTTGACGATATTCCTGCCTATATTGACGAAAATATCGTTAAAAGTTTGAAATTAAAAAATGACTGTTATGTTAACGTAAATGACACCAAATTTATGAATTAATTATTAAAATGCTTTAATATATGGACTATAGTGCTTATTACGGATGCCATCATTGATAATTGCCAATTTAGGCTTTGATGAAATATAAGTTAATAGGGTCCTTCTTAAAAGTTTTCAATGCTGCTATCCATAAAGCACTAAATGCACAATTCAACATTAAAAACATTGTAAGGTAGATATTTTTTCATTGTGGAAAATTAAATCCAATGCATTATATAGAGAAAGTGATGTGTTGGCTATAAAAAATGTATTTAATTTTTGAACTGTTAAAAATGCTCGTACTAAGTAATATATATGTTTACTCTCTTGCAACAAAATATATGCATCCATAAGAAATTAAGCTGCTTCCGTGAAACTTTGCATGTACGTATCGTTTCATGAGATATGCTGGTGATTAGAATTTGGGAGTTAACCATGTTTTAATTATAAATGGTGACAACAAAAATATGACATTTTACTAAGTGATAAATCTCCCTCTGGCAGCTATACAATACGATATGTGGTGCTTCATAGAGTAAATTAAGTTGCTAATGTTCTTCTACGGCAGATTCTGCCATAAAAGTTGCAAACTTTGCATGTAAGCATCGTTTCATGAGATACGCTAGTGATTAGATTTTGGGAGTTAACCATGTTTTATTAATATATGGTGACAACAAAAATATGACATTTTACTAGGTGATAAATCTCCCTCTGGCAGCTATGCAATACGATATGTGATGCTGTATAGAGTAAATTAAGTTGCTTATGTTCCTCTACGACAGATTCTGCCATAAAAGTTGCAAATTCAAAATTTCAAACTTTCATTTTATTTCAAATGGAAATTTGTCTTGAAATTATTATAGACCGACTGGCTATATGTAACTTTTTAACTGCATTATTTTTACAAACCTCGGTCAGCCCAAAACGAATACCATTATTTTGTCTATTGAGTATGAAATTATGAAAAAATAAAAGTGAAATATTGTGCATATCATCCATATCTGGCTATAGTAATTTTAAAGTATATCCTATGTAATGAATGACTTTATTTTATCGATGGTTACGAGTTCCACAAACAGTGAATCTAGAAAGCTGAGGCAAATCAGGCCACAGCTAATCGAAATAATTAGAAAAAATGAACGTGGTTCATCCTCTCCAGAATACATTGATTGTCTATCAGGAAACGGGTTGCGCAGCAAATCCGCTGTGCAGAATTAATTAAAATTTCGTCAATGTTAATTTAGAGCAGTTGACCGATACGTCATTATTTTGCCATTATTTTTACACTCTATTGCAAAACAGATATTCAGCTATAAGAAATTGGGCTATATGTATTTTTGAGGATATATGCAAATGATTAAAATTTGGGAGTAAAAGACGTTTTATTAAAAAATGATGGCAACAGAAATATGACATTTCATTATGTGTTAAATTCTCCAGCTATACAAGACGATATTTGGTGCTGCATAGAGTCAATTCAGTTGCTAATTTTCCTCTGCGGCAGATTCTGCCAGAAATGCTGCAACGGACCATCTAATTCAGTGTTATTCTGAAAAGGCTGCAATTGCTGTTCCCGCATGTCTCTGGTGTGTTCTATTGATGGCAGGTCTGGGGGGGGCCTGGAAGGACATGAAAAGTTATTAAATCCTCGAATACAATGTTGAGAAAGTCGCAAAGTATGCGGTTGAGAGTTGTCCTATGGGTAAATGGAACCAAGTCGACTTGAGAGCATAGGCAAAACAATCGGCTGCAGAATATCGTAGACGTACAAACGAGTCGTCAGATTGGGTTGCAGTTAAACTAGAAGAGATCGGTTGTCATATGAGATGGCTCTCTAGACTCACACCACGTGTGATTGCCATGGGGCACTCGACTCGTTTCCGAATAGTAGCTGGATGCATGAAGGATGGCAAATGCCTTCGAAAGGCTGATAACGACGCCATTGGTGTGGACGCCATTGGTGTGGCTCCTTTCATGACTGCGCGATCCTCTCGAGCTGTTGTCTTTTCGGGATGCCCTGAGCCTCTTCGACGGTTGCATGTTGTTGTTGTTGATTGAGACCCATATCGTCCGACCTATCAGAAAGGTGTAAGGTAACTGTTTAAATGGCCGGAAGACGACGGTTGCATGTGTATTCCCTAATCCACTTTTGCAAATTTCGAGTGACTATCATATCTATCCGACCAAGATGATGACTAATACATCGGTTGGACCATACAGTTTCCTTGAGGTCTATGATGAGACCTCTCTTCAAATCCGGCAATTGTTTGTAGAGCCAGCGAGTACGTCTCAAAAGCATATTTATACAACGTACATATTCAAGGCATAAAACTCAGTTCCAATTCTCCGAGAGTAAGAACATCCAACGTTTCAAATTCTGCACGATGCGTCGTTCTCACAAAAGTCGATATGAGCCTTATAATATCATTAACTCTGACACTTTGATCATTTGTTTAACTCTTAAAACAGCATTTGTGAGGTTCATATAGCCTTTGGCAAGGGCTGTTATTTCCCTCAGTTTCATTATAATTTATGTGTGGATTCATATTAACAACATGTGACTGGTTCGGTTATATAGACTCATGGCCAAGTTAAGTAGCATTTTGCAGTTCAGCATAGCGATGGGGTACGTTTCGAATCATGTGTGAAATAGTTTAGTCTGCTAAGAGTTCTGCTGAAGTCTGGTTGTAAATCCTGGTAGAAGTTCTGTTGGAAGTTCATGCTAGTGAAAGTTGAGCTGGAAGTTGGGAATCGCTAAGATTCTAGTCAATGTGCAAGTAATAAGGGCCGAAATTGCACGTCCGTGCAGCGGGTCACTAGTATTGATACAACTATGATCGAGAGGATGTAGTATCACTAGTTGCCGAAGACAAGATTTAGATGTCTTAAGACGAAGTTGGATAAGCATCGACGATAAATCGTCGATGCTTATCCTACTGATTTCATTAGCTTTTCTACTGTTTTCATTAAAATCATTAAATCACCACGCCTGGTAAAAGACACCATGATCTTTTTTTTGTTAAATAAAGAGAATGTGCAATACTGACACTTTTAGTATCAGTCTATATTTATTTGCGCAGTCAGCTGCTGTATTATCCTTGTATGCACAATAAATATGTTATGTTAACTTTCTGAATCAGTCTGCTATTATCCCTGGTCATAAGGCCATTTTATATCAATTACTGCCAAAGTTTGGAGTTATGGCACTTGAACTTGACATAACTTAGATTCATGCAACAAAGGTCAATAAGTACTTTAAAATAGAGCCGGAACAAGGCTCAACAATTGCACAACAATCGCATCCAATCACTGTAGTAGCATAACCAACTCCATCTGACTTGAAGATTAGACCTTTATAATGGCACAAACATAAAAGCCAATTGCACATCAAAAGTGCAAAACGTTGCAAATCATTGAAGTTTTTTTTGTACAAGGTATTAAAAGTTGTAGATAATATCATGGAAGATTTGCCTTGCCAGTAAAGAAGTGAAGACACATTTATCAAATTCTAAGTGTACGGTTGATAAAGAAAAAGAACATAAATCAAAGATACTTGAAAAATTACACAAATAAATTTGCAAATTAGGCATCGTGAAGATGAAAGGTCCAGTGAGCCAGCATAGTGAAACGATGGCAAGATAAGCAAACCCGAATTTCAGATTTGATAGAAACGGGTCCATATAAAAATTTATTCAAGATTATGGAACCGCATTTTCATTGTGCCAGAAAGTGAGAAAGAAAAATTGGCATATAGATGGTAGAAAAGAACATATGTAAAAAGGAAAGTGGTGAACCAGACGAAAAATTTGAAATTGAGTTCAGATCGGATAAGGAATAAGAAGAGAAAAGGAAGTCAAAAGTTCAAAGCGATTGGGAGTGAAAAATAAAAGTTATCCAAAAGTGCAAAAATTGAAAAAGCAGAGCGATACCCAAAAAAGGGCAAAGGTAAAAGTTGAGCAAAAGAAAGTGGAAACAGGAAAAGAAAGGATTAGAAAACCGGGACACCAAAAAAGTTCGGGCAAAAAAATTATGTCACCAAAAGTTCAAAGTCTAACAGATATATCCTCAGCGCAAAGTGAACTACATCGAGCCCAAGAGAAGAATATGGAAGCAATTCCGACAAACTAGAAGGGATCAGATAGGATGAAAAAGCCAGCGTGTAATCAGCTATCAAATGAACCATTGATACTATAAAATGATGCTTTGGATTTCAACCCATTTTTATGGATGTGATTTCATCCCCTAATCCGCAATATAGGCACAAGGCACTTTTCCGAAAAATACGTATTGCAGTTTTCTGATGATACTCAGAGCTGATTTCCCGGATCAAAGACAAGAACTGAAAATTTCCAATATATGTACACTCATATCCAAAAGTTAAGCATAGTTGCTATTTATGTAAAAATTTCAGCAAATTTACATCGGAATGGAAGGAAACGCAGTATGTGACTGCAATAGGGTTATAGAAGAAGAAAACAATGCAAAACAAGTTTAATAACGACTTTTATTATCCAAAAAAAAGGGTTGAAAGAAAAAGGGTAACAAAACGAGTATCAACCTCAGTGAAAAACAGTGATTAAAACAATGGGATGCTGCAATTTAATACGTTGTGTGGAAACCTTGGGTAGCCACGCATGCAGCAGAATGATTCCGCCTACTTTCGATGAGGTTTTGGATGAATTGTGTGCTCTACGAGTTCCAAGCGTCAGGGGGAGCAGTTTTCCATTTCGGAAAGGAGGCTGGTGGGTAGCGGAGTGCTGTAAGTTGTCTCCCGAGCATTTACCACACATGCTCTATTGGATTGAGTTCAGGAGAGTTGGCAGGCTTCTGCATGTGTTGGATATCTTCAGTTTGAAGGAAGTCGTCGACCAAGACCGCACGGTGAAGAGACGCGTTATAATCCACGAATATGAAATCGAGACCAACGGCACCTCGAAACAATCGAACGGTAGGCTTAAGATCTTCGTCTCTGTATCTTTGACCAGTAACCGACCCCATATCAAAGATTTGGAGGTCTGTGCGGCCGTTCATCATGATGTCTGCCCAGACCATGACTCCCCCCAAAGGAAAACGATGTCTTTCTGTGATGTTTCCCGGGTGAAAAAGCGTTCCACGTTCTCTCCAGATCGGAGTACGACGAGAATCAGTGTGCAGGCTAAATCTGGTCTCGTCACTGAGCATGACATCGCCCGCATCTTGTCCAAACTACCGATGTTCCAAACTCCACTGTAAACGCTCGCGTTTCTGAGCAGACGTCAGGGGGAGGCAAACTCCTGGTCGTCTGGCATACAAACCAACGTGTCTGAGTCCCCTGCAAACAGTTTGTCTCGAAACAGTGACTCCTGTGGCTGCTGTCAAGGCTGAAAGCAATTGTCTGGCAGAACGGTTACTCTTACGTCGCGCAGTTATCACCAAATATCGGTCTTGTCGAACGGTTGTAACCCTTGACCGACCTGGTACTGGTCGTCAGCTGGCAACTCCAGTGGTATGGAACCTCTGTCACAGTCTGGAGATCACACGCTGAGATACATTCAGAATTCGAAACGCTTCGGTACGGGATCGACGGGATTCCAGCATTCCAATAATTATTTCTTCAAAAACATATCCAGTTGTCATCTTTGGGACATCTTTCGTTATTTTCGATCTTTAACAACGCTCCGTATAACAGCAACTGCAAAATTCTGATTCAAATAGCCCTGCCGCTCGAGGCTGTTTTATACTCGTTCCGACGTGCGCCATTGCTTTGCGTATGTCGACTTCGACTGAACTGTTTTGCATATGCACAATGATTTATCTTCGTCTCACGATTCTTCGCAACTGATTGTGAACCACTGTATCCATATTAACTCTGAAATTTTCGTATTTTACGAATTATGCTTAACTTTTGGACATGAGTGTAGATGTAGGATTCCATGCTCTGTGGTATCAACAGATGCATGGCTTATCGTCTCATACGTTCATCATTCTCGTAATACAGCCATCATCAAAAGTAATGATGGAATGACAAATTTGGACCTCACCCTATTCCTTCTTCTCTAGTATCCCCTGTCTTTCTTTTCTGGACACGAAGATTATAATAGTAATTAGCACTAATTAACTTAACAAAAAATGTCTAGCAGGAATTACAATTTGTAAATGGCTATAATGCCCACATTTTCTCATGTTTCAAAAGTTTCAGTTTTAAAAGTTTCTGTTTCAAAAGTTTCTGATTTTATATATAATTGTGAATACTTTAACATGTAAATTAAATCATGTATTTAAACTAGAAAACATTTGGTTCATATACGTTTGGAATTCCACGCATGCTTTATAATATTATTAATTGTGTTATAATTCAACAGCCTACAGCTAAGTAGAGTATCAACAAAACACTTCCTTTGCCACACTCTTTTAAAACATGAAAATAGCTATATTACATATAATTATATAAATAAATGAAATAATTAAAAATAAATATATAAATAGTTTATAAATATTAGTTTTTATATCTAAAAAACAGAAAAAAAATCTCCTAATGTAATTCTTGCTCCAAATATTGTAGGTGTGCAGATTAACTCTACTGGATTGAAATAATACTTGACAGTATACATACTTCATTCATATTTATATTTATTTCTGTAACTTCAATTATGAAAACAAGAAATCCAGCTATTTATTGAGGAAGACATTTTTGAGAAATCTCCCTTTTTATAAAGTCTAAAACATTGCACTTTTAGATAGACTGTTTCGTTTCTGTAACAATCTTACCGTTACCTCTTGAAGCCTTCCTCTGGATTCGGATTACATTTTCCACCATTTTCATAATTTATTTCTTAAGTGCAGGAGCAGACGAAATACTTGCTTTTAGGATTTGATGCAAAGGGAACTAGTCATGACGAATTACGACTAAATAGCGTGTTGGAAGAAATTAAATCCTAAGGGCCCTAACACAAATGAACAGATTACTGAAGAAAGTGAGTTCATTTAGTTCTTAAGTTACCAGGAAATAGCGGAAAAAGAAAATCAGAAATAAATATTCTAATGGAAGAGAAAAGTTTTAATATCTTTATGGGAGTATATTTTCTTTCTTGATAGAATTAATAAGCGCTACTCTGTTTCCACCATACAATATATTATTTCTTACTTCTACTAAGGACAAACGATTTTCTCTACAGATTTTCCCTCATTAGCAAACAATTTTCTTACAGATTTTTCTTCATTAACATGTGGTTTCTCTACATATTTTCTTTTCCTAAAAGACGTTTTCCCTTACAGATTTTACCTCATTAACATGTCATATTCCCCTCACTATCATGATATTTTCCCCTTCAGATTTCTCTATATTTACACGCAGTCCTTACTACAGAGTAGCACGTTTAGACATTGTGGAAAAAACACAAATCAAAGTGTAGAAGGTATACTCTTTAAAATTCGATTTCCTTAAAATGAAAGAAGATCTGATGACGGTCTTACCAAATAAAATACCAAATTTAAAATCCAAGTCTTTAAAATTCTATTTCTGGAGATATCGTGCTTCTAATAGACGAGTAAATATTTATACATTTTGAGGGAATTATGGGAACTACAAGCAAGCCCATTTAATATGAGAAAAAAACTACTGAAAATGAATTACTTGTTCCTGATTAGTGAGCATATTTGATTTTATGGATTTTTATTTAAATTAGAAATGTATTATTTATCGGAAACAGATCAAGATTTTAATATTTTATAAATCATGCAATGTTACTTAAAATTAAAAACAAAAATAAAGTAATGGCTATTTATGTAACAAATTTCAAAATAATTATATTTATAATAAAATTATACCATCTCTGAAAAAAAAATAAGCAAACTATAATGTATGGCCTACTTATGATCCAATCTTTTCGAAGTGCAATAGGCCTCTTAAGTTATAATACACAATCTCTATTACTATGCCTGATGGTACACAAATTGTTAAAGTACACAATACTTGCCTTATAGTATACAATTAGTCCATTCAGTCATTTTTTCTAGAAGTATATTCCTACAAAATCACATACGACATAAGTCAAAAAGAATAAAATAAAAACATAGTAGAACCAAAAGAGGTCGTGGGGGGGTTGTGACCCCCATTCCCCGGTTAAAACATTTCATAGTATTTTTTGAATTTTATGATATCTATACATATCGCTTAATTTATTTCAAACATTTGGTTTTATTTATGTATATATTCTTAAAATTACTTCATATGCTTTAACCGGGCAGTGGGGGTCACAACCCCCCCCATGGCCTCTTTTGGTTCTACTCTGTTTTTATTTTATTCCTTTTGGCTTTTATATTATACATTGTTATATTTTAAGGCTGCTTCGCGCCTGATATTTCATGGTATTTTTTTAATTCTATGATATCTATACATATCGCTTAATTTATTTCAAATATTTGGTTTTATTTATGTATATATTCTTAAAATTACTTCATGCATTTGGTTACTTTATACATAAAACATTTGCAAAGAAGAGCATTGTAAAGGACCAATGACAACACAGAGAGAAGGTGCATTGACGGACTTTGCATAATTCTCAGGATAGACAGTAGACGCATCAATCACGTCGTTAATGACATTGTATGGACGCAAGATGCTGCTCTTTCACACGTCGCTACATGTGTTCGACAAGTGTTGCAACAGAACCTTGGTGATAGAGTCACCTCCCGTAACTTTGTAGTTTCGTCGTCACCACGATCCCCCGACCTCACTTCGATGGACTTCTGGTTCTGGGGTTATCTGAAATCTAAGGTGTACACATCAAATCCACGGTATTTGTCAGAGTTGAAAGATGCCATAACACGTGATGTTATACAGATTCCTCCTGCGATATTACATTCGGCATTGATGTCAACAATCTCCCGCATGCAATGCGTTAGAATCTGCGAAGGTGGGCACGTTGAAAACTTGTAATTCAAATAAAAAAAATTTCACTTTTCTCCCTTGTGTTGCCATTGGTCCTTTACAATGCTCTTCTTTGCAAATGTTTTACGCCGCTAATTTTCTTCATACGTGTATAGTTTCAAAGCCATTTATGGTTTTTCAATGCGCTGATCAATTTGCGCAGGAAAAAAAGTGGGTGTTGCCATTCGAAAATTTCGAAATTTTTTCACTGTAACCGTAACCATGAGAGCTCTATTGCTTGAAATCATCACAATCTCGAGCGCATACCTTCAAATAACAATATCTGAAATTTCCTTTCGATTGGTTGAGCGGATAGACCGCTAGGGGTTCATATATCGGGGAAGTTTCTTTTATGACCACCCTGTATATATATATATATATATATATATATATATATGTATATATATATATATATAACTATTAACCTCATCTAAAACAATCTACTGAAAATATACCCAAAGGCGCTAAGCTGCTCAAACAAGTATATTTATATACTGCAAAAGAAATTGAAAAATTTAAGAAAGACAATGCATCAAAATTTCGCCGGGGGGGATTGTGACCCCAACTTCCCGGTTTAGCCAGCTTCATGTCATGATGACACTCCCGGAAGCGGATACAATGTCGCAAACCTAGTACATATACTAAAACTAAAAATGTATAAAAGTTGAAAGACCAATACTGACTTTACACCTAAACCTAAACAACGAGATTTACAACATCCAAACAGTAACTCAAAATACATTGTAAATATCAAATATCTTACACCAATATTAAGATAAACAAGCCCCGCATACACTTCACCACTCTAACATCCAAAAAGTAATAGACACATACTTTGTACAAATTGAACTCCATCAGACAGTTAAACATTGATATCCGCAATTCTGCGTATCTTTAGATCAGACTGAAAGAGTACTCCTATTTAAATATAAGTTGTAACTTTCAGTTACGGTTATGCTGAAAAATTTACATAATATATCACTAAGAAAACGTAGAGAGTGACCCTTTGCAATTGCTTCATTTTGATAGCCCAGATCACATACAAAACGATTTTCTGCACTGCTATTTAAACGTTTGCTTCTTGTTAAAAAATGAATAATAATGTTTCTAAAAACATTACGATGCAATTAATTATGCCAATTAATAATACCAATTAATAATGCCAATTAATTACGTAATGTATTTTAAAATTAAAGTAATTTCTCTTATCATATAATTTAAAACTTACTTTACCATTAGATTGTTTATATATAGTTAAATCTAAAAAATTAATACTATTATCAACGGTAACGGGAAAGTTCTGTCAATGTCAAATTTGATGGAAAAAAAGTAAAATCCAAGTGATCCCGGTCATCGTGGCATGCATATAATATGTCATCCACATAACGAATATATACAATCTCATTTAATATATGAGTTTCCTCTTCGTATTTGTTCAAGTATATATCAGCAAGAATAGAGGAGCAAGCCCCTCCCATTGGAATGCCATTACGCTGTTTATAAAATTCAGTTCCATCATAAAGCACAGTTTCAAGCAAGACCATTTCGATCAGACACTTGTAAATATGTATTTTAATGAGGTTTTGCATCTCATACTTTTCATACATCTCCATTAATATGCAAAACAGATCATTTATATCGATATTGCAAAAAAGTTCATTAAAATCACAACTCCTGTACTGTAAATCGTCAGAAATATTTATATATATATATATATATATATATATATATATATATATAAATATCGTCAGAAATATTATATATATATATATATATATATATATATGTGTGTGTGTGTGTGTATATATATATATATATATATTTCATTTGTGCTCGAACTGCTTGTATTAATATATAGTTAGCATGTATCTTTTCGTGTAGTTACTGAACTGGAGATCGATGGCTTTGACTTGGGGCACATGACTAACATCGTCTGGAGTTGAACTCTTTATATCAACTTTTTGTTTATTTTCACTATCGTTTTATAGTCCTCATCCTAACGATCCATTTCGAACTTCTATCGTCATCAGAACATGAAGGCAGATTTCAGACTGTATGGGTACGATATGTGGAGCATGCTATTGTCTGGATCTATATTACTTAAATAGTGGGCACTTTTTAATAGAAATATAAAAATTACGTTGTTTGCGGAAGATATGGCCAATATATAAATTGGTCTATTTGGGCTGAGATTGTTGAAATAAAGATTTAAATTGTACGTGAGTCACCGCAAGTGACAGATTTCGGGGTTGGAATTTAAAGTGATGGGGTGAGTATCAAGCCCGTTGTGCCGATGTACACGGATTACATGCAATTTTTCCTGTTAAATATTTATTTTGTTAGTTTTTATAACTATTCCCTGTTGTAACTCCCAGGTAACGTCGGGAACATTTTTCAGTTGAAAATAAAAATATAAATGTTGTTATATGTAAAGTTAATATATAAAATACATTTTGTGCAAAGTATAAGGAACTTGAGGAAGGTATATAAGCACAACTAACATAATATTGTAGCATACGGTAGTTTCGAGCATACATTGAATTTCTGTCGTTAGTGCAAGAGAAAACACACCCGACATCCAAAAGAGAAAAGGACGCAAATAGAAGAAACATAGAGGTTTATATATGCAAGACCTGGATAAAGAGCTCACTTAAGAGATCCAGTCAGAAAGAAGAATGAAGAACAATCTAGCCACTCAAAACGCGAAGTAGTACAGAAGATATGGGTGCGCCAGAACAAATGAGCGCTTATTCTAGATCTTGGGTTATAATCCCTTTTTCGTCTATTTACGTCTATTCATCTTTTGAACTTAATGTTTTGCGTCCATTCATCTTTTGAGCTTCATCTTTTGCGTCCATTCGTCTCTTGGTTTGTGAGATCTCTTGCACTAACGAATGGGATCCTGAATATCCTCGAAGTAGCTGTATTTTATATCATTGTGTTATTTGTGCTTATATGCGTTTCTCAAATTTCTTAAGTGTTAAAGTCTTTACTGCTTTGAATAAACAGGATGGCTCTTTAAATGCACTTGGTAATAGTTGTACTCTTCTTAGCATTTTTCTTTCCGGTATTGCCAACAAGTTCCATGTCCTAAATAGGTAAGTGATACTTTTGCATCGCCCTCTTCAAGCTGAATCTGGGGGTATAAACTTACAGATTATGCTCTATGAAAAATGATGCTGAACGCATGCTAAAACTAAATTTATCAGTCTTGGTGGGACTAAATCTGTCACTCATATAAATGTTCACAAAATTAAGAAACATAGAAAGTTACCTTGCTCCCATTGTATGTTCTATTTTATATTAAAGAGCGCAAAACATGGTCCACTGATGCTAACGTCTGCAATGAAAGCAGAATTCTAGTCTTAGAGGCACTTTAGCAGCGTCACCTTGAAGTATGATTTGGGGATATGAACTTCGAAATTACAGAATGAGCTCTGTGAAATGCGATGATGACGGCTTGGCAAAACTTATTTTGTCAGTCTTGGTAAAACTAATTATGTCAGTCGTATGTTCAATAAATGTTGGCATATCAAATTAACTTGTTTTGCTTGTGTTATTTTATACTAAAGAGAGCAAAAATTGTCCATAGCTGCGATGGACACTGATTTCAAGCCTTAGGAGCACTCCATTTAAACTGGTTCCATGAGCATTTTATTTCATAATGTGATATGTGAAAAGTATTTAGATTATGTTATGAAAATACAGTTTTGATTTATTTACAACAGTTTTATTATTTACCAATTCGTTGATAACTTTGAAAAGCAAAGTAGCAATATTAATAGTACACATGTAGATAACTAGTTTGTCCGTCATAATTTCACAAGCAAACTATCAGTTTTAACAACACAAACGTTTCAAAAATAAAATCATCTATATTATAAATATATATAAATAAGTTTTTTATAAATCTGAAGAAAATTAAATAATCCTGAAAAAATATGTATGAAAACAATAAAAACATATTCTGCCAGATGATTTAAAATTCAAAAATTTTTCAAAACATATTTTTTTTGTCTTTTTAGGACACGCTTATCCACTTATTACAAACTACTCTTGAAGAGGATATTCTTCCTATAACTTAGAAACTAAACACAAAATCTCCAATACTTTAAGAATCCTCTCTGAAATAACATAATTATTCCAACATACACTCTTCTTCCAATGCTTGCTAAACATTTACTTTAAAAATAAAAGTTTATCTGTCTAAAAGCATTCAATATTTATCTTTCAAAAACAAGCCTGACTTCAGATTACCATTTGGGCCATTTTCATTATTTTTACGTCTTTTTTTTTATTCTACAATTTGATAAACTAGTCGATTTAATCCTGAACTCAAGAATATAATTCAAAAAGGCAAGTCTGAATGAATTACGACTAAATGGCAATCTTAGAACACCATAAATATTTAACGGGCACTAGCAGCCATGTGTTCAAAAGAGAACTAGGAAATCCAAAGTATTCTTAGTACTAAGTAGGGAATAGAGGGTGGTGAAAAAATAAATGAGGATTACTGTAAAATAGTAACAAGAATTTTTATCTTGATGGTTGTAATAAAATTAAGACATTTTTTCAGATTTTGCATTTGAATGGCAAATACAGCACGTTTCGTATTTAAACTGAATTTAGTAGAAATATAGAGATTAAAGATAAGGCAATCTAGAAATCTCCAATTTGAATTGGAATGAGTATATCAAGTTTTTATTTTTATTGATTAATATATATATATACATATATATATATATATATATATATATATATATATATATATATATATACATATATGCATATATATATATATATATATATATATATATATATATATACATATATATATATATATATATATATATATATGTATATATATATATATATATATATATATATATATATGTATATATATGTATGTATATATATGTATATATATATGTATATATATGTATATATATATATATGTATATATATATATATATATATATATATATATGTATATATATATATATATATATGTATATATATATATATATATTTATATATATATATATATGTATATATATATATATATATATAAATATATATATATATATATGTATATATATATATATATATATATATATATATATATATATATATATATATATATATATATATATATATATATATATATATATATATATATATATATATATATATATATATATATGTATATATATATATATATATATATATATATATATATATATAAATATAAATAGTATAAAAAGAATTTTAGAATTGAAAAAGGAAGGAAGGCCCAGCGAGAAGCTTACTTAATGGCGGTAAGGGGTTATGACCTTACACCCCAGTTGCGCATATATGCTATAACACTTCAATATCTTTAATAACTTCCATTTTCCATCTTATATATTATATATATATATATATATATATATGTGTGTGTGTGTGTAGAGAGAAGAGAAAGAGAGAGAGGAGAGAGAGATTTTGATTAATCAAACTAATGATCAATTTCTTATAAAACATATTTTCTTATATATATATTCAGAAAATATAATGTAGTTGTTTTCTCTAAAAGATATAATACTTATCTCCGCTGTACAGCAATTTAAGGAAAACAGTTTTCTTTGAATGTTGAAAAAATCATTCAATAATCACTCATCAGCAGTAAAACAAATTTAAAAAAATATTTATTGATTGAAGTTATATCTGTGGTCACTTGCTGCCGTCACTTTTATAGTGGTAGCGTCACCTACTGTTAATTTATAATTTATCCGTTGAAGCTGGCAATCTAGACATTTGCCCTCTGACGCAAACTAAAATATTTTTCTAAATGTGGGTAACTGTGGTTTGGTTCTCCCGAGTCCTCCAGTAAAATATTTATAACCAAAGATTATCATTTTCAAAGATTTAGAGCAATTTAAAATATCATATTTTAAATTATTTAATCTTTTATTTATGTATTCTTAAATGACAAGCACAAATGCTTGCATTTATATATATTATTGCATTTGTTAATAATTAGTAAGATACTAGATGCGGACTCGCATGATAATTTTCATACACAATAGTTGACTTCTCAGAATATCTTATTATTTATTTACTTAGCTAAAATGTAAAGCTCTTATATATTGCATGAATTAGCAAACAATAAACTTTATTATCATTATATGATTGGGATGTTCTTGAATCTGCGAAGTAAGTGGGTCTTTCTATTGTTCCAATTTGTAGAGTAGACAATATAGTGATATTTGTAGAGTATATAATATAGCATTCTACTACTCATTCTGTACACTAGTCTCTGTGAGCTAGCTGTATAGGAATGAATCCTGTCCTCCGATTGGGTCCCTCAGACGTCTAGCTAATCCCAGCGTGTTTCGCATAAATCTAAAGTATAATACGCAAAGGGGAGTTGTTTCTGCTATCTAACATGGTAAAACTTGTCACATGAAAAAATGCTGACAGACACGGGACGTGGTGATTTGAACTGGTAGTTGGACAATACTGTAGCGAATGGACTCTATTTCTCTATAGCTGGGGATCCTAGGAAGAAGAGCCTCTGGACTAGTAGAGTGGATTTTAGATCACTTACCTTGAATAGAATTGTCTCAAAGACCAACAATAGCAAACCCCGCTTAATAGCGGCTCTAGTATATAAGGTCTATTTTTTTTTCGCAGGCACTCATGGATTCAAGGCACATGCTCCTTGAATCACATTTGGACTCTCCACTATCAGTTCCACCCTTTATTTCTTCGGAAAAGCCTCCCTTTACTTTATCCAACTTCAGCGACTCGAGAACTGGATCATGATGCGTTACAATTCTGATCCAAGGGCATCGGCAGATTTATTGAATGTTTTCTTGCTGCAATTTATCTTTTATTAGGACTACCCACTAGCCCTTTAAATTGGAGTGAAAAGTCAACATCTGCTTTTCCTGTGTACTCCGTGAATGGACTTCCCTTGTTATCCTCGAGATGATTGTCATGCGACTCTTCTTTAAATACCGAAATAATAAATTTTCTAAAACTAAACTAACTTTGTCAGAAGCAGCATACAACACAGAAATAGTGTCGACCGGTTTCGAAAGCAAGAAACAGCCTCTTCATCGGGACCCGCAAGAAGCGATCACCAACTGTGAAATCAGAAAATGGTGGTAAAATAACAAGAAAGAATAAGAAGTACGACACAATAAAAAAATATAGCAAAGAGAGAAGGGAACATCTACCGAAGGATTCAAGGCATTTATTTAATGAGTAAAACTACGAACATAAGAGCCTTAATACATTAAAAATAACTAAGCTGCTTCGGAGACTACATGAATCGATCAAACTAGTGGTGGAAATAACAGATTCTAAAGAAATACGGAAAAAGTAAGTAGAGCAGAAAATGGTTTTAAATCTAGAAGAACTAAAACCTACAATTCGTTTGACAAAATCAGGGAAATGAATTAAATTACCCAAATAAGAAGGAAGACAACGAAATAGAAAAAGTAAACCAGCGATTTACAAGCAGAAGATAAGAAAAGTTATTTATCATAAATAAGGAAGTGTGACTGATTAACAATTGGCACACTTTCAAGAAAGTCCATTTCAAAAATAGAATTTGGAGTAAAAATGACCTTAGCGTCCGAAGTATTAAAAATATAAATAAATGCACAAATATGTTTATCCCGGCCATCCAAATAGCTGCTCTAAGTCCTCGGACGAGTCGGGTGGTCAGGGCTTTCGACAAATATGTTTAGCAATTGTAGTTGTAGAAACTTTGTGTTTAGAAGCATGGCTGATGTATTCTTTAAAACGAAATTTAAGAGCTCTTTTTGTTTGACCAACATAACAAAGACAGCAGTTTAATGGAATGTGATGAACTTTCCAATGACTTAAGACAGGAGTTAGGGTCTTTAAGAGAAAAGGAAGTATATTTATTAAGAGATTTAAAGTCATGCCTCCTTCCTTAAAACGAAAGGTAAAACATTTTTTGACCAACATAACAAAGACCGCAGTTGCATGGAATGCGATAAAATTCACACATCTGCTTATTCTTATGCCATTCTTCTGCCTATTCTTATGCCATTCGCCGCTTTAGATCTCAGGAATGAAGGTTACGCTTCTTGTATTCCCTGACGAAGAACGCAGTTCATGGCCTACAAATCCAGTCAAGACTGTTATATTTTGCATTTTATGCTGCTTTTAACGCTGTCATTTTAGTTTCAATACTTTAGCAGCAGTTTGAGCTGTAAATAATAAATTTTCTGATAGAAAGATCTTTGCAGAATTACCGAATCTTTGTCTTATAAAGGCTACTCTAGATTTAGATTACCACTTAGTCCATTATCATTTTTATTTATTTCATTCCAGTAGAGAACCTAATCCGTAATTTTATATTTGCTGCAAAGAAAGTCAGACCTCCTGAATTACGACTAAATAGCTGTCTTAGAAGAAGTTAAATCTTTAGGACACTAACTGTACGCTGTGCACTTAAGAGAAATATGGGAAAACGAAAGTACTTCCAGTAGTTAAGTGCCAAGAGAAGAACGATAAAAAAAAAAGAAAATGACAGGAAAGTGATAAAATGGTAGCGAGTGCAATTTTTATTATTTGGAGGGGATTAGTGTAAAGTAAGGACATTCTGTTTATGGTTAAATTTTGATCATTTTTTATGTCAAAATATGTTAATATGACGTTAAAATTAATTTCGCAGAACAGCTGAGATGGGATACTATCTTGCATTTTGAAATGATTTAAAACACTGAAAGGTGTTGCTATTTTTCCTTATTTTTAACCTGTTTTTCAAATTGAAATATAATAAAGCAAAAATTATGTTAAGAATATGAGAAAGTCAGGCATATTAACTGACCAAACTTTTAAGGGAAATACAATTACTTTGCTATAAATTTAACATGAATATGCAATGCGGTTTTGAGGGACCTGCCTGCATGTTTGTTAATATAAACTTCTCGCTGCAGGTTTTGATATATCCAACTTCTCGCTTTGTTAAATAATTGTCCAATCAATTGTCCAGTTTATTTGTCCATTAAGATATAAAAAGTATCTTCTCAAACTGGGGAAATATTGAAAATTCAAACTTCGTGAAGAACAGTATGTAATTGTTGAAAAGTGTCAAACCATCATCTTCCGGTTGACAAAACAGACTATCCAATTTAGACAGAGATTTAGTTTTAGAGATTATAATTGATATTAATAGCGAATTATTCGAAATTTAAAGGATTTAGGTAAAACTCAAACATTTAAAGGATCTAAATGATCAATCCATAACATTTCTCCGAATAACCAATTTTGAAGTACAAAAGTTTACAAAATAAGAATCCATAATTCAGCTTTTAGGCAAATAAATTAAAAAAATAACAGTTTTTCCAGTCGGATGGAGTCGAAATTGTTCGGCATGAATGACTGTTTGTAAAATAAAACACAAATTGTTTAATATTAAAAAAGACTAAGCCTATTCAAAAGCTGATTATGTATACTCATAGGGCTTTTACTGAGCTACGGATTATTGCCTAATGTTTATACTTATTAATTTAAGTTGTTAAGATATAAGTATTAAAGGTATGGAAAACGTAAAATGTTCATACTTATTCATAATTTTCGTACGATTACCCGAAAACTATAAGATAATTTTTATAAAATAATTATAGATTTAGAAATTAAATTTCCTCTTACGTATTTTTGTCGCTAACTACTTCTATCTTTATAGTTTCTAAGAAATGTTAAGTAAGGACATGGAATATAAAAAAAAAAACTCGTTAGCACAGATATAATTCAAAGATTTATTTTTAAACGATAAAGTTCGATTCGAATTCCAATTACATATATAGGTCATTTATAAAGTCTCATAATCTTACGTATTATTCAGAGCTAGCTCTTAGTTTTCAGGGATACGCATTACAATCTTGAGAAAAGGAAAATGTTCAATCTTCTTTAACTTAACAATTATTTGAAAACTATAAAATATTTTTTTGAAAAATAAATATGGATTTAAATACCAAATTTCCTAGCATCCATTTCTGTTGTTTACTATTTACATCTATGTTTTGTATAGTTTACTACATATTTCAAGTCAAATTTGAAAAATTGAGAAAGTGCATTCGATCGGAATTTTTAACGTTTTTCCGAAATAAAGTTCAAAACATAAAAATATTGAAATTACTTTATATGTTCATACTCTGGATCCTGTTTTCGACAAAATAAGAAATATTATTTGCATTTTGATCCATTAGGTTTGGGGATATAAGCGACCAAATTTCGTTAAGCTTCGCATTTTCGCCAGAGAAACCCTAACCAAGGATGTTATTCACATAAGAAAAGTAATCCATATTTAATAATTTAGTCAATAACGTATTATTAATTATTTAATAATTCGTTTTAAACACTTGCGCAGTAAAACAATTGTCCAATCAATAATCCAGTTTAGTTGTCTATTAAGATATAAAAAATATTCCCAAACTGCTGAAATATAGTAAAAAATTAAACTTTGTGGAAAACATTGCTTGATGAAAAATGTCAGTCCTCCTTCTTCAGGTTAAGATGGAGGAGCCATTTTAGCCAAATAAATAATGTTTCCTGCGGTCACATATTTTCACACGCATACCAAGCAGTGTGGCATTGCCATCATAAAATGTGTAATTCCTTGGGTTTTTTACTTTCAATTTATTTTGAGAGAGATGGCAACGATATGCTATCTGGGACACATGTGCATTGGTTTATTTGTCTTTAACTGAGGTTGTCGCTCTATCTTGTTATCCTAAGAAAGACGGATTCTGGCTCCAAAAAGCGGTTAATATTTTTACCAGTTAAATGCTGTACCTAAAAAAGTTTATTTTTCGGGTGTTTCAGGTATTAAAATTCATAGTAATAATTTAAATAATGTATATTTGCTTAACTTCCTCAAAATTATGTCTGCAATGTGTGACGAAACTTTAAGTGGGTGTGACGTGTGTACTAAAATTGTTTAAGCAATTAATTGAAGAGCGTATATAAGAATATCGTATGAAATGTGTTGCCAAATATATTTTCTATCATAAAATCAGTTTATATGCACTGTTCATTTAAATAAACCGAATTGGTTTCCAAATAAATGTATATATTTATCTAGCGCAATAAAGTGTCAGAGATCGATATTCACATATAGTATATGCATCTATGCATGGCCGTAGAAAACTCACCAAATAACTAACATAGAAATATTCTGGAAAATTGCATCATATAAGTTTTTAGAAAACTGGTTCTAATGATTTGTAGATGTGCGAAACTATTCTAAAAAATTATAGCTTTTTATTGCAGATAATTAAAAAAACAAATTGGTATGGTCGTAAACGTGCTATTTCAAAACTAACAGTCCAAAAAGTTATCTTTTAGGTGTCTGAGATCATTTTGACGATAATTTAGCATATTTGGTGATTTCGTTTTTCATTTTGATAATAAATATTTAGGATTTATTTATATTTTAATTTATAATGAAAGTAAAAGCAAATTAATTGAATTTTAATTAATACGGAATATATGTAAAATGCCTTAACTTAGAGCTGTGCCTCAAAAATAAATATAAAATACCCTGCGAAGAATTGAAAGAAAGTCATAATGTCGAACACAGGAAGCAAAATTAACGATAAAAAAGAAAACAATCTGGGAATATCTACAGTTAATTAAAAAATATTTTTTAACGTATCGTTAGAAATAAGTTTACCCCATTATCGAACATGACACATTTGGATTGCAAGAATTTGGGTCATTCAAGTATGCTTGGATCATGATGACTTTGATAACTTTTTCATGATAATTTTGTAATGGAACTATTATATAATTTGCTATTACTTTGCTAATTTACAAAAGTAACAACTTTTGGTTAAATCCGATAATACTTGATTAATCTAGAAAATATCAGATGTCTAAAATATATTCAAAAGCATTTCGCAAAATCTTCAGAATTTCATATATTTTGTTATAGTTTTATTTTTATTTTCTCAAAACCTTTTGGTGCGATAAATACTATACGGCCTTCCAGTATCTATCAAATAGATGGTAAATTAATTGGAAAAACATAATTACTTTATAAACACTAATAACCAATTCAAATTTCTAACTGTCTTTTCCTTAGAACAATATATCTCAATAATTAAACCTTAAAGTTCAAGTCATTAATTTTCCAGTTATATTTGTCTTTCCAGAAGTGTTCAACCCTTTTTTTTTAAATGCAAATATGGGTTCAGATTACTACGCAGTCTGTAAAAAAAGCATTTCAATGTTGTAGTAAAAATAATGCTTAGTTTTAGGACTTAATGGGGAAAAAATGCTGGCTTCAAAACGTACGATGAAATACCCATCTAAGAACTTAAATCATTAAGACAACTGAGCACATACACAAAAAAAAACTGAAAATGCATATGTATTTCCAGCAAATAAATGCTATTTTAAAGACTAATAGAAAAAATAAATAGAAGGAAAGAAAAATACAAAATTGGGAACAGGTCCAAATTTTATGATCTTGACGGGAGTAGTGTAGAATTAGAATACTTTATTTTTTATTATAAATCTGAACCTTTTAGCATAGTGCATTTGTTCTTTTAGATTTAAAATGATTCTCGTAAAAGGTGCACAGAACTAAGCGAATTGAATTGTGATTAAGAATTTTTTCAATTTGTAAATGGAAAAGATTTTAGATAAGGCCTGTATCGTATTCTGCATTTTCTGCATCTTAAAAACATACCTTAAGCATAATATCTCAAAAAAGAAAAATATGATAAAACTTTACAAAGTTTCTGTTCCTTCTTCGACACATACCGACCAACCTACCCGAAGGTGTAAGATATCTAGACGGTTGGAAAGAACCATCTAATTCAGACTGGAACCCAGTGGGGGGCATCTGCAGGGACAGTACGCTCATCCCGCTACAAGCAAACTCTGCTAAAGATTTACAGAATCACATACTTAAAAGGCCCATACTCCGTGTGAATACGACAGTTTGGTCATAGCCGGTAATCGAACTTTGGTCGTCCGAATATGATCTCCACGAGCTAACCACAGGGATGTCCCGCACACTAAGTTACTGCTTGAAAAATATTTTTTGATTGCAATAAGGAACCAGAGGTTTTTTTTTTCTTTTTTTTACATTCTTATATTGTAATTAGTGCAAGGAAGTATGTTCTTAATACAAACATATTCACATTGATGAATAGTGTATGAGACGAAACATAATTTTTCCTATATTTCTTTTGTAGACCAGCCTACTAACGTATTGATTAAAACATACCCTCTTTCATTGGTTTTTATGGACCTTATGTTTTCCCGATACTGCTCGTTAATCATTCCCTTCAGTTCTTATACTAAAACCACCAGCAAAAGAAACTGTTGCTACGAATTGGAACAAAGTTCATTAAAAATGTGCTTGAAATTAACTTTTTAAGGTTTACTAAATTGTTATATTAAGTTGATATCTTCATACAATTAACTAGTGAGAGAGGTGAAAGCTGAAAGCTTGAAAGGGGTGAAAGCTGAAAGCGTAATTGGGGTGGAAGCTGAAAGCGTGAAAGAGGTGGAAGCTGAAAGCGTAAAAAGGGTGGAAACTGAAAGCGTAAAAGGGGTTGAAGCTGAAAGTGTAATAGGGGTGGAAGCTGAAAGCGTGAAAGAGGTGGAAGCTGAAAGCGTAAAAAGGGTGGAAACTGAAAGCGTAAAAGGGGTGGAAGCTGAAAGTGTAATAGGGGTGGAAGCTGAAAGCGTGAAAGAGGTGGAAGCTGAAAGCGTAAAAAGGGTGGAAACTGAAAGCGTAAAAGGGGTGGAAGCTGAAAGTGTAATAGGGGTGGAAACTGAAAGCGTGAAAGAGGTGGAAGCTGAAAGCGTAAAAAGGGTGGAAACTGAAAGCGTAAAAGGGGTGGAAGCTGAAAGTGTAATAGGGGTGGAAGCTGAAAGCGTGAAAGAGGTGGAAGCTGAAAGCGTAAAAAGGGTGGAAACTGAAAGCGTAAAAGGGGTGGAAGCTGAAAGTGTAATAGGGGTGGAAGCTGAAAGCGTGAAAGAGGTGGAAGCTGAAAGCGTAAAAAGGGTGGAAACTGAAAGCGTAAAAGGGGTGGAAGCTGAAAGTGTAATAGGGGTGGAAACTGAAAGCGTGAAAGAGGTGGAAGCTGAAAGCGTAAAAAGGGTGGAAACTGAAAGCGTAAAAGGTGTGGAAGCTGAAAGTGTAATAGGGGTGGAAGCTGAAAGCGTGAAAGAGGTGGAAGCTGAAAGCGTAAAAAGGGTGGAAACTGAAAGCGTAAAAGGGGTGGAAGCTGAAAGTGTAATAGGGGTGGAAGCTGAAAGCGTGAAAGAGGTGGAAGCTGAAAGCGTAAAAAGGGTGGAAACTGAAAGCGTAAAAGGGGTGGAAGCTGAAAGTGTAATAGGGGTGGAAGCTGAAAGCGTGAAAGAGGTGGAAGCTGAAAGCGTAAAAAGGGTGGAAACTGAAAGCGTAAAAGGGATGGAAGCTGAAAGTGTAATAGGGGTGGAAGCTGAAAGCGTGAAAGAGGTGGAAGCTGAAAGCGTAAAAAAGGTGGAAACTGAAAGCGTAAAAGGGGTGGAAGCTGAAAGTGTAATAGGGGTGGAAGCTGAAAGCGTGAAAGAGGTGGAAGCTGAAAGCGTAAAAAGGGTGGAAACTGAAAGCGTAAAAGGGGTTGAAGCTGAAAGTGTAATAGGGGTGGAAGCTGAAAGCGTGAAAGAGGTGGAAGCTGAAAGCGTAAAAAAAGTGGAAACTGAAAGCGTAAAAGGGGTGGAAGCTGAAAGTGTAATAGGGGTGGAAGCTGAAAGCGTGAAAGAGGTGGAAGCTGAAAGCGTAAAAAGGGTGGAAACTGAAAGCGTAAAAGGGGTGGAAGCTGAAAGTGTAATAGGGGTGGAAGCTGAAAGCGTGAAAGAGGTGGAAGCTGAAAGCGTAAAAAGGGTGGAAACTGAAAGCGTAAAAGGGGTGGAAGCTGAAAGTGTAATAGGGGTGGAAGCTGAAAGCGTGAAAGAGGTGGAAGCTGAAAGCGTAAAAAGGGTGGAAACTGAAAGCGTAAAAGGGGTGGAAGCTGAAAGTGTAATAGGGGTGGAAGCTGAAAGCGTGAAAGAGGTGGAAGCTGAAAGCGTAAAAAGGGTGGAAACTGAAAGCGTAAAAGGGGTGGAAGCTGAAAGTGTAATAGGGGTGGAAGCTGAAAGCGTGAAAGAGGTGGAAGCTGAAAGCGTAAAAAGGGTGGAAACTGAAAGCGTAAAAGGGGTGGAAGCTGAAAGTGAAAAATAGGGGTGGAAGCAGAAAGCGTGAAAGAGGTGGAAGCTGAAAGCGTAAAAAGGGTGGAAACTGAAAGCGTAAAAGGGGTGGAAGCTGAAAGTGTAATAGGGGTGGAAGCTGAAAGCGTGAAAGAGGTGGAAGCTGAAAGCGTAAAAAGGGTGGAAACTGAAAGCGTAAAAGGGGTGGAAGCTGAAAGTGTAATAGGGGTGGAAGCTGAAAGCGTGAAAGAGGTGGAAGCTGAAAGCGTAAAAAGGGTGGAAACTGAAAGCGTAAAAGGGGTGGAAGCTGAAAGTGTAATAGGGGTGGAAGCTGAAAGCGTGAAAGAGGTGGAAGCTGAAAGCGTAAAAAGGGTGGAAACTGAAAGCGTAAAAGGGGTGGAAGCTGAAAGTGTAATAGGGGTGGAAGCTGAAAGCGTGAAAGAGGTGGAAGCTGAAAGCGTAAAAAGGGTGGAAACTGAAAGCGTAAAAGGGGTGGAAGCTGAAAGTGTAATAGGGGTGGAAGCTGAAAGCGTGAAAGAGGTGGAAGCTGAAAGCGTAAAAAGGGTGGAAACTGAACGCGTAAAAGGGGTGGAAGCTGAAAGTGTAATAGGGGTGGAAGCAGAAAGCGTGAAAGAGGTGGAAGCTGAAAGCGTAAAAAGGGTGGAAACTGAAAGCGTAAAAGGGGTGGAAGCTGAAAGTGTAATAGGGGTGGAAGCTGAAAGCGTGAAAGAGGTGGAAGCTGAAAGCGTAAAAAGGGTGGAAACTGAAAGCGTAAAAGGGGTGGAAGCTGAAAGTGTAATAGGGGTGGAAGCTGAAAGCGTATTGTCATATGTTAAAGCGAAATAAATGTTTTTGTCTGTGTGTTAATGTGGTCTGTAGCATTTTCAGCGACATACAACAGACACATACATATATAAAGATATCTCATTGTGTAAGAAAATTAATATGCATTATCATCCCGTATTTGAAACTTTATTTTTAAAGATTTGATATAAAACGGTTCTAAATAAAACATTATTACAGTGTTGTATTAATAATATTTTTAAACCCATGTTTTAAAAAAATGAAGTTGATAATAGTTATTGTTGGTATTCAAATAAGATATTTAGTTTATTTCAGTAAAATCATACATCGTGTATTGTTGGTTTGCAGGAAACCCCCAATTGAAAAACCTACTTCCAACTCTGAAATTTTGCTGGAAAATATAGCATTAAATTATTCAGTAGAATGGAAGAAATATTTTTTTAATTAACTTATTTAGCAAACAATATTATTATTGCGTCGCACAAATAAATTTATTAAAACAACCTGCATTCAATTACTTACATCTCTTAAGAAAAACACAATAAAAACGTTCTTGAAAATTTTGAGAATCCAATGATTCAAATGTTAGCACCAGAACTATTTTCAGCACAGACTTAAAATGTAACAAAATTAAGAAAAAATACCACTTGTTCTGCTTATAATAAAATAGTCATTATAAATATGAAAGTGACTTCATTCTAGATCATCTGCTCTTTTCTAGTACTGATTGGGTTTAAAATAGACAATATCATGGTTGGACTTCATTTACATACACAATATTTCAATAGCTACGAAAATATTGTACACAATTTTAAAAATTTCTTTCAGACGCGTTTATGGCAGAAATATTGAAGTGTCTAATTATCTTTTATTTCTAAAAATTCATCTTTTGGCCACATTTTGCATATCAATGCGTGTAGTTATCACACCCTGCCATTAACATATTCCACGTGTTAATAAACGCAGGTTAAAATTATGTTTGTTAATTTGAATTATTTAAGGTGTTATGAATCATTTGATAGCACAATAAATAAAAAGTTTCCTTTTAACTCTAAATTATCACTTTTCATACATATTTAAACATTAATTTCGTGAAATTTTAAATCTATTTTTTATTTGCAAAACAAAAAAATTATCTATGTAATTTATGTTAAATACTGAATAGTTTTACTCAGTTTCCACGGTAGCACACCTCTTCGTTAACATATTCCACGTGTGATACACGCAGATTAAAAGTCATTTTATTTGAATTATTTACGGTATTATAAATCATTTAATAGTACAGCAAATAAAATGTTGCTTTTTAACTTTGAATTACCACTTCTCATGCTAATTTAAGCATTTATTTCGTGAAATTTTAAAGATTTTTTTATTTGCAGAACAAAAAATTCGTAGTCTAATTTATGTAAATGCTGAAACATTTTAAACAGTAAAACGAAAAACACTGTAAAGCTTATATTGCTTGAATTTGTAACCATGTTTGAAACGAAGATCTAAAATTGCAGATAAAAAGGAATATATTCAAATTACCTTACAAATGTGTTTTAGATTTGTTATACATATCTCATTAAAAAGAAGATTCTAAAAAAATATATTTTTAATTAAATGCAAAAATATATTTTTCAGTAATTTACAATTTTCATAAAAATGTTTTAAATTGTCATGTATATACGTTAAATAATAAATAAAATGTTGCGTAAAAAGTATTTATTTAAATAAATCAAATGTTTTGTAAGAAGTATTTATTTAAATAAATCTCATTACATGCTTGTGTAGAATCCTATCATGATGTTCCTGTGGCATGCAACTTTAAAAAATAGTTGATTACTGTTTAAATAAACACACGTTACAATAATAGAAGGGATAGCGCCATTAATCCGTTTTGTTCAGAAGCAGAGCCATATAGATGCTGAAGACTTCGAAATTATTTTGAAAAAAATAAAACTATAAACGTTCGTCAATTAAAATCTGATAAATTGAAAATAATTATATTTTACATCATGAGTGGTGAACTAGCAGGCAAAACAAAATCGTAAATGATAGAAAAGTTTATCACACGAAGTCTGTATCATGATGGGACTACATATTTATAAAAATAACTATTTTTGCATAAGAATATTTTTAAAACAGTATACAAGTCAAGATTACCTTTCAGCAAATCTTGCTTCTCTAATGAAGTTGGTGCAGTGGCGGCTCGTGCATAAGTACTGCGGCACTGCGGGAGCGACAGTACTCTCTCTCTCTCTCTCGCAGCCTTGCGTGCAGCTTCCTATGTGCGCATGCGCACAACAGTCAAACACCACGCTTCACAGTTCCAGAGGCGTGGTGTTTGACTGTGTGCGCATGTGCAAGTAGGAAGCTGCACACCAGGCTGCGAGGAAGAGAGAGCACTGTCGTTCCCGCAGTGCCGCAGTACCTATTCACGAGCAGCACCTGAGTTGGTGTTTTCTGTATCTTTCACTCTAAATATCGCTATGCATTTGTAAAGACCAAATTGTCTCTTTATCTTTTTAAACACCTTTATAGAGATTTTCATTTAATCTGTCAAAAGTGACTTAACTCAAATTTAGAGTACTTGACATTTCGACCTTTTGGTCCAAGGGCAATAACACAGGACGGCACTGCTTAAAATAAAACTTTGTTTATACGGGGCTTTACAGAATTTACAGCAGCTTGCTGTTTAAAAAAACGGACAACTTAGATAATAATTGGTATTGCACACGCCCAGAAAATATGACCAATATGCAAGCTATTACAATATAGTAGCCTGGTTATAATGCTGACATAAATACGCATTTAAAAAGCTTATATGCTTACCCCCTCATTCCGTTACTTCGCCCCGTATTGCGGCCACACCCCGAATACTGGACTCTTCTTAGTCATCGTTGTATCGAATAGGATTCCCTTCCACTCACTACTCGAATCCTTCATCGTCTACTCAAGAACGCTTATTTAATTCCCTAAATACTGAAAACTTCACGATCCGAAATATATTCCTATTCTTCCTTAGAAATGTAGAAAATGCTGGTGAGGTCGGTGATTTGGCTAACAGCCGAACCAGTTAGGATGGTTAGTTTAAAGAACAAAAATTATAATGCAAAATGAAGGAAATAATAATCGAAAGGTTATTTAGTCCTCACACATGTTACTGGAAGGTAGAACCAAGTGTCAGTAAAAATGCCCTAGATAAGCTAACTTTTATCCATATTTCTTCATTAAAATATTTCATTATGAGGAATTGAACTGATATTATTTTTTCAATTTCTTATTATTTCCAATTAATTATTTAACAATGTATTCTTATCTGCGAATGTTAATCAGCACGTAGAGACTGTGTAATTAAAAAAGTATCTACATGCTTAGCAATGGCAGGGTGTTTAAAATATCATGCATCCTGCAGCATTAAAGTCTAAATACATTAAATCAGAAAGTGTCCCGCGGCACAAATATTTTAAATATTAGCTTCTTGGAGAAAATATAAGAAAAAAAAATCCATACCCATAAATTTTTATATTATTTTCTCAATAATCATTTGTTTCCTAATAAGTTTGTAGTGCAAACGATTTTCGAAAACCTGCTATAAAAGATTTTATTTCTTATTGATCAAATTTGTTGAGCTTATTCATATTCCATTAACTTTAAAGGTAAATATTTACGAATATTATTACTACGGTTTAGGACCTAGATCATTTGATGCATTTTGTTTTTCTTATGCATTATTCATAAGCGTATTTTAAATATATGATATTATTTTACATGAAAGAAAACAAAGTATGAGAAAACGCGAAAGAACGTACAAAGTGTTCTGTTCTTTTAGAATATGATACATTTTTAATAATTTTAGTGAGGATTTTCTACTACCTTCTAAGAGAATGGCGATAGATGTAAGATGGAGATAAACGTAAGAGGCGTAAAATGCTGATTGAAAGTTACTGTCAGGAAAAATTCTTAGTATCAGCGGATTACTAATCTAAAAAAGTCGCCCTGAAAGGTATCTAAGTCCTTACCTATGAAAAAACAATACAGAAAAAACTACAGAAGAATAATACGATATATTAATACGATTTATCATGTATAAATCATTGATTATGAAACACTTTGCAACTAAAATGCAATTTTATTTAAACATCTCTAAAATGCAATATATCCAACTGTGGTATTTTTAAATTATCACAGTGCTACAAGAATTTATTTTGCTTGGACGCTTTAAACTTCATATAAAAAGTCTATGCTATAAGATCGTCTGCTTCTCTATATAAAATCAATGAATATTTCATTCATATCACTTATATTCCAGTCTCCATAGCTAAATAAGTTTGCATAAAATAATTCAGCAATTCATATACAACACATATTACAATCGCTCGATTTGTTTATATTCTGTATACGTCAAAATTATTCTTCGTTGAAGAAATAATCAAAATTTTGTGTACACTTAAAATAAAAAAAAAATTGTAATTGCCTAGGTACAGAATTTAGATATACAGATAATATGCAAAAATAAAGCGGTTTTAGTATAGATTCAGTAAATACTAAATATAAATATAAGTGTTCCTTAAAAATTACGATTATATTTATACTAAGCGAAAAAAAAAATGGATGTCATATTTTATTTTGCAATGAGTCACGTGATCACTTCATATAATACGGATGTAATTATTGTTTCAATTTTTATTTAAAGAACTACTTAGAATATTTTGAAAAATTTTTTACACACTTTACATGATAATTTGTATAGTTCCTAAAACTTTCAAATCAATTTCTGAATTTTAACTCACTTAAAAAATGTTTGAAAATTACGTCCCATAGGGTTTAATGTATTTCATTTTTTCAACATTTTTACAATCGCTTGATTTGTTTACATTCTACGTACGTTCAAATTAGGCTTCGTTTTAGAAATATTCAAAATTTAGTGATTATTTAAAATCAAAAATAATGTAATTGCGTAGGTACATAATTTAGAACAGATAATATGCAAAAAAAAGCGATTTTAGTACGGATGCAACACTAAATATAAATTTAAAAAAAAACTTTAAAATTCAGGATTTTTACACTAGGAAAAAATATGGATGCTATATTTTATTTTCGAGTGGATCATGTGATCTCTTCATATAATATGGATGTAATGATTATTTTAATTTTTATTTAAAAAATATCAAACATATTTTGCTGATTTTTTTAACACTTTACAACAAAGTTGAAAAGTGTTTATGACTTTGTTCATTCTGTCTGTCTGTCTGTCTGTCTGTCTGTCTGTCTGTCTGTCTGTCCGTTAGCACGATAACTGCCGTAAAAATGAGTTTATCAAAATGAAATTTTAGTATGTTGTTCAGACGGTCTGTAGGACTTATGGGAATATAAATAAATAATATCACCCAATTAGTTTTTTATTGAACCCGGGTTGAAAAAATGAAATACATTGAACCCTATGGGACCTAATTTTTCAAACATTTTTTAAGTAAATTTAAAATTCACGAATTGCTTCGAAATTTTTAGGAAATATTCACATTATCCCATAGAATATATAAAAAAAAATTCAGTAAAATATGTTAAGTAGTTTTTTAATTAAAAAAATTATTTAATATAGGGAAAAAAACAAATTCAATTAAATTCTGACTTTGGGATATCTTCCAGAAAGAAAAGAGAGAGATATTATATAATAAATACCTCTCCATTTGTTTAAACGTTTTGCATATGGGAGTGCCTTCATATTTTAAAATAAATTTGGTAGATAACAATTTTTCATTTTTTTTAAATTTTATATAACTCTTCATGATAAATTTAATTGATGGCATTTTAAATGCACTTTCCTACGTCCTAGAGATTTAAAATTTGGTACACAGCTTAAATTTGTTGAACATTTTATTCGACAAAAATTTGATGGATCTTTAAATATAGATCATACATTTTTTTCGAAATGGCCTGAAAATAATCCCCGTTCACTTCTATAAATCATTGGTGTAATATTGTTATAAATTCTGATGTGGACAGCACATGTCTTTCCCTGCAGACTCATATTCGTTCTCTTTATTTATTCAATGATAATTTGAGTTTATCTGCACAACATAAGTATTTTAAATGACATTGAATTTGCACGTTAAACTTAAATTAAGTTCTCATTTGATAGCTGAACTTATTGTCAAAGGTGGCGTAGCGAAAACGCGAAAAAACTAGAATATCTCAAGAACGGCTAGTCCTAGAGTAATGGGGTTAGTCTTATTCTTTTTGTTGTCAAAAATCATATATAAAATAGGAATTTAATTGATATAATTGAGCACACGTAGTCTTTTATTTTTATATATAACGATTTTTGCTGGCCATTTCGCAAAAATAGCCCGTTCCTTTTTCCCGAATCGTAGTAGAATAACCTACAAATGATTTATATACAAAATTTTGTTAAATTTGGTATATAGTTCACTTGTAGGTTATTGAAATATTATACTCCAAATTTTGTTAAATTTGGTTCATTAGTTTTTAGCTAGAGTGGATAAAGGCAATTTCTGCGGCCATTTCGCAAACAAGGCAGATTTTTTATTACGAATCGTACTATAATCTAATGAACATCAGGATTTCCCAGAAAAAACATACCTACCAAATTGTATGAAATTCGGTCCATTAGTTTTTCAATTAGAGTGGATGTAATATCCACACAGACACACAGAAACATACACAGATACACCCTTACACACACAGACGTCTTCCTAAAAGTAGTTTTTTCGTGTTCTAGAAGTCCCAAAACGAGTAGATACTTTGAAAATTCGAGTTCCGATCTTCGGCACGATTCCAATACTTTGAGTACATACACATACACATATATATTATCTGTGTATTATCTGTGTATCTAAGTTCCGTGCCTATGCAATTACAATAGTTGTGATTTTAAATGATCCCTAAACTTTTATTATTTCTTCAAGGAAGCCTAATTTTAACATATGCAGAATGCAAATATCTCAAGCGATTGTAAGATGAATTACATAAGAATTGCTGAATTTTTTTCACACAAAATTATTTAGCTCTGGAGTCTGGAATACAAGTTATACGAATGAAATATTCATTGATTTTGCATAAAGAATCAGATGATTTATATTTCGATACAGTTTTAAATATTTAAGTATAATAAATTACTGTAGTACTGTGATAATGTAAAAGATATTACCACTGAATGAATCACATTTTAGAAATTTTTAAATGAAATTACATTTCAGTTGGAAAGTGTTTCATAATCAATGCTTATGCATGATTGATCTTTCTTGTTTATATATTGTATTGGATAATTTGAATGTTTGCTTAAATTTTCGAGGCAATTTGTGAATTTTAACTGTGCTTAAAAAATGTTTGAAAAATTAGATCCCATAGGATTCAACGTATTTCACAAATTCAACCCGGGTTCAACCCAAAATTAACTGGGTTATAAATAATTTGGCATCACGTCTGATGTTATAATAGCAAAAATTAAGCACACATCCACAACAGAATGTCTTTATTTTACTTCCTATAAGACGTACAAAAGTTTAAAAAAATGCGCTTTTGAGCATAAGTACTCTCTTTATCAGTGGCTACACGGAAATAAAATTGAATCGTTCATATATAGACCAGATATAGCGACAAAATTTGCATAAATACAATTTACAAAGAATCTACGTTTAGACAAGGATAACCCGTAAACTATTTTTTTAGAGTTTCAAAAATTTCAACAACAAAAAGAACAGCATATTAAATTACAATTTAATTACAGAAATCGAAAAAAAGGGGGGGGGGTTGAGACCCCCTTTTTTTCTTGCTTGATTTCCACCCTCCTTTATTTCGATTTCTGTAATTAAATTGTAATTTAATATGCTGTTCTTTTGTTGTTGACATTTTTGAAACTCACAAAAAATAGTTTACGGTTTATCCTTGTCTAAACGGAGATTCTTTTGTAAATTGTATTTATGCAAATTCTGTCGCTATATCTGGTCTATATATGAACGATTCAATTTTATTTCCGTGTAGCCACTGATGAAGAGCGTACTTATGCTCGAAAGCGTTCTGGTCTTTTTTTAAACTTTTGTACGTCTTATAGGAAGTAAAATATAGACCTTATGTTGTGGATGTGTGCTTAATTTTTGCTATTATAACTGGGCTATATTATTCATTTACATTCCCAGAGATCCCACAGACAGTATAAAATCCATACTAAAATTGTATTTTGATAAAATCATTTTTAAAGCAGTTATCGAGCAATCAGACAGACATACAAAATGAATAATGTCATAAACACTTTTCTCAGAGGATTACAAATTGAAAAATTACTTCAGAAGTTCCCCAGTAAAAATTGATACCCTAGAAAAAAGCAATACACAGTTAAAAATTTAGGAAAAAAATCAAAATTTGTGAACGTTTGAAACAAAATAATAAAGTTAATACATAATAACAAAATTTAACATATCTAATGCTCTAATAACCATAAATATAATTTTAAATATTTGCGTAAGCAAGTGTTGATAATAATTCCATTTAATCCTATCAGCCTAAAATGTCAGAAATGATCCCTGAAACAAACTTCTGCATACGCCCTGACCTATAAGTATTTTCTACCTCGTATAAAATATGGCAGATTCAAAACTAAGCCACAAACAATGGAGATGCTATGTATCATTGACATTCACAGTCCTCTGAGCGCTATGATTGCAATCATTGCTATTGACAATGTTCCATTTGAAACATGCGCACAAATCACAAAAACTTCGTAAAAATAAGGAAGGATTTAACATATAACAGTAACATGCAGAATTAACAAGTTAAACATACAAGTTGTACAACATGGTTTATATTCTCATTCACCACCGAGTTTTTTTATAAATTTAACAAAGAAATTAAATTTATGATGAATCGTGATGCAGTTAGGTTAATTTATTTTAGATAAACTACTTTTATTATTCTTATTAAGCAGTTTTAATATATAAAACGAGAATATAAACTGTATTGATTAGTGTAATGATTACTATGAAATGCTTATTATAAAGCAGAATCAAATGCTTATATCTAATGAAATATGCCTAATAAGATATAATTAATATATATATATATATATATATATATATATATATATATATATATATATAATAAAAGTTTAAAAATCCAATGAAAGAATAGCGAGAAGTTTCAACTCAAAAAAGCCCAACATTACAAAACGTCTTACAAATAAAATTATCAAACAGAGAATCATCGATCAAGTGAAAAATAAAGTTGCAAACCTCTAGTCATCCAGCTGAAGACAAACAAAAAAAGTCAACGGAAAGGAATCGATAAAATAATATCAAATAAAATCCAAGCATGAAAGCTTTACACGTGGACAAGCCCTAGACCTAACAATTCATTTCGATAAAACTCTTTATCAAGTCCAAGTATTTTATAAAAATGAACACAAAATGCATGTTTCTGATATCAGTGATAGGTTATATCTATAAACTTTCATAACTTGAACAACATGCATATAGATTAAAAAATAATAGGAAACAAGGATACCTGAAAAAACACTGTATACGTCTGATAAATTGAAGCCTTGAATAAAGAGACCAATGTTGCTAATCTCGGAATATATAAAGGTGAGAAATGCTGTTGCCAATCGAGAGAAAGAAATAACAGTAATGCAAAAATACGCTAAAAGATGATATTCAACAGTAAGAACATGTAAATACATGGCAATGCTTATTCAAGATAAAGTAGATGTCAGGCTAAAAGAAGATACTAAGGATAGAATTTAAGTATAAACTACCATTCCAAACTTTTTAACTGTACTATGTACTAAATATGCTGGATATTTATATAATTTGCTAGTAATTTTAAGTTTATTAATATGCATAGCATGAAATTTTTTATCAGGTAATCTATAAATTCTAAAAACTAATTAAGTATAATATTTCTAAAGAATTTAATCGAGTTTCAGGAATTAAAAGGTAATATTTATTAATGTTACAGTTAAAATAGTCTTTTTTATCATATAAATTAGTAACTATCCTATTAGTAGGTTCAATAATAACATTTAAGTTCAAAAAATTTATGTTAATTCTAATAGTGGCTTCATTAGGAATTAGTTCCAAATTATCCGGATAGAAATCTATATCTATAACACAGCTTTCTGTAAATACCAAACAAATCAGATCATCAACATATCTGTAAATTTTATAATCTGTTGAAGTAAAAGATTTTCTATAATGATAAATGTATAAATTATCTAACATACTGGTAGTACAGCCACCTTGTGGAACCCCTGAGACTTGTCAGTATAATTTATTACCTTGAAATATATAATTATTGAAAAGAACAAAGTGAAGAAGTTTAGGATATTTGGTAAATATAGTATGAGTAGTATGAGTAGTATATATATATATATATATATATTATATGAAAATTCAACGATAGAATAAAGAAAGTTGTAACTCAATAACCCTAACTTAAAATATGCATCAATCATTAGGAAAGTAAAATGCATATTTCTGGTCATCAAGCTAAATATAATCAACGAAAATCAATGGTGTGGATTCGAAAATAGAAACACAAAAAATATCCAATAATTAAAACTATACAAAAAATTAAATCTAGACCTAAAAAGAAATGTTCATTTAAAAAAAATATTTTTCAAGTCCAAGTATTTAATCAAACTGAATACAAAATATGCTTGTTTCTGAAAAAAGAGATAGAATAGAGAAATAGATATCTATAAACTATTCTTACTTCTACAACAAGCATAAATATTGAAAAATAATATAGGAAACAAGAATACCTGAAGTGTACTTCAAATGCCCTATCCATTCGAGCAATAAATGAAGGGACCAATGTTGCCAATCACAAAAGATGAAAGTAGCGAACTCATTTTGCCAATCGTGAAAAATAAATAACTGTATTGCGAAATGGAAATTAAATGTCATATATTCTACAGTAAAAGCTGCAAAATAGAGGGACGTGTAATATAATAGAAAACATACAGGCTAAAGTATAAGGGAATGTAAATATATAATAATGCTTATTCAGGAGAATGTTGATGTTTGGCTAATATAAGATACTAAGAAGAAAATTTTAAGAATATTCAGATAACCCAACCTTTTTAACTATATCATTGATTCAATATGCTGGATATTTATATAATTTACTGGTAATTTTAGCCTATTAATGTGCATAGCATGAAATATTTGATCTGATAATCTATAAATTCTGAAATGTTTATTAAGTGTAATATATCTAAACAATTGAATCGAGTTGCAGGAATTAAACGGTAATATTTTATTATTGTTAAATTTAAAATAGTCTTTTTTATCGTATAAATTAGCAACTATCCCATTAGTAGGCTCAATAATTAGATTTAAACCCAAACCATTAATATTATTACGAATAGTGGCTTCATTTGGAATTAATTCCAAATTATCCGAATAGAAATCTATATCGATGACATAGTTATCAGTAAATATTAAAAAAATCAGATCATCTCTCTCTCAACATATCTGTAAATTTTATAATCTGTTGAAGTAAAAAAAATTTCATAATGATAAGGGTATAAATTAGCTAACATGCTGCTACTACAGCCACCTTGTGGAACCTCTGAGACTTGTATTATTTATTACCTTAAAATATATAATTATTGAAAAGAACAAAGTGGAGAAGTTTAGGAATTTTTTTTAAATAGTATGAGTAGATTGATTAGTAATATAATTATCGTATAGAGCTAAAATTACATCATAAAGATCAGAGTTCCTTAATAGTACTGAAAAGTTCTTTAAAATCAAAAGTTTAAAATCTAATTAGTTTCCCTAGTGATGTTAATTTATTCTTTAATTCTTTACTATTATTTAGAATAAAGTAGTTATTACTAGTTAAGGTAGTTATAACGTAAATTATCATTTGGTGCATTTAAATTAGTAGTAATTTATATTAGTAGTAATTTACTCGCAGTAGTAGAGTAAGAATTATGACCGCTAGTTACAGTTCTAAATTTAAAAGGATTTTTTATGAAATTTAGGAATAAACTCAATATATGGAAATTTCAAAAATTTTTAATTAGTATTTAAATTACTATACATATTGATAATTTTCAATTTGATACCATTTATGAAATGTGAATCAAGTTTAAATAGCTGTAATTTTTCAAATAATGTGAGAGATATTGTATATAGAATGTTTTACAGATAATGGCATAATTTTTAGAGGCTTTATCAACATAAGTAATAATAAAATATATTTGTAAACAATTAATAGGATGTTCTACATTCTAGTAATGGTTTATCAATATTATATATAGATCAATATTATATTATATTATTATATATAGATCGTCATATTATCAATATTATATATAGATCTAGACAAATTAATACTACAATTGGTATTTTTAATAACTTTTATTAAGGTAAATTTCCACATATTAAATGCCTCCAAAGGCTGAGCATATGTAGAAGCTAATTTATGAATATATTCATCTAGGTCAAGATTTATTGACTTTAAAATATTAAAAGAGTTATTACAAGATGGTAACCTGAATTTTGTACCAAAAGACATTATGGTTCTTAAAGAATCGTCTTTATGGCTAAGTCTCCTGTAATTATATGTCCAAAGTGTGGATTAATATATTTTGCATAACTGTCTACTTTGCATATACATTAATTATCTACAGTTGACTTGGAATCTTTATCTATAGAAAGAGATTGTGAAATTTCATTGTAATTAATTCATTGTTAGATAGGCTTGTTATGTTTAAAATTCTTAGATACATTCACATTCTGAAAAGGCAATAAATATTTGAACTTATTAAATAAATTCCTAAAATTTATAGAATTATAAATTGGATGTTTAAAATAAATTACACAATAAGAATTAGAATAACTATTATTATTATGTTGATTAAGTTTTAATTTTACATACTTTGATCTAGTAAATAGCAAATCATAGAAAATACGTTTAACATGTTCATTAGTTAGGTTTAATTTTAAGAAAATGGCATGAACGTTATTTTTCTTAACCGCAAATACCCATGTTTTTATTAATTTTCATTCATAAGTGCTGTTAAATTGATGATGTAAACTTTTAATTTCAACCTTATAATCATATTGTTTGGAACTTCCTTTAAATAGTGTGTGTGTGTGTGTTAAAATAATAGATTTACATGCATTGAATAAATAATAATATTTCCCGTTAATATTCCTTTTTTAGTTACACCGATGATATGGATTCCAAATCAACTCGTTGGAGCACCTGTGGCCACCGACGTCCTCTTGCAGTGCAACTTAGAATCCCATCCCCGTTCAGTTACTTACTGGATGAAGGAAGGTGGCATCATGGTGCTCACTAACAACAAGTACAAAATCGAAGTACAGCCAACAGTCCTCTACAAAGTCCAGCTCAAGTTGTACATCAAAAATCTTCAGCCTGAAGACTTTGGATCGTATAATTGTGTTGCTAAAAACTCACTTGGTGAGACGGAAGGTACTATAAGATTATATGGTAAGTTGCAAAGTTTTATGTTAGTTCTATAAAAGTTAAATGATCGTAATGACAGCATTTTGTATAAAAGTTTTTTGCAGCGTTATATGTTAAACAAAGTTTAGTCAAAGTGAATAGGCAATGCAGCATTCAAGATATGCTGCAGTATTTGTATGCAAATAATTATTTAAAGAAAATCTCAGGAGAATTAAACGCTTAAATTACAAGAATACGTCAATAAAGTACCTTTGACAGTATAATTTGACCATTGCCTTTGACACCTTTGTACGTTTGACAGTATAATTTGGCCATTGATAGTATAATTGCCAGAAGCATGCATTTTCAGTGTAATAAATGATTTTTTTTTGTACGTGATTACGAAAAACCTAAAATTAAATTACCACCATTGCATTGAACAGTTACATTTGCCAGAAGAGCAATATCAAAATCCTAGTGCTTTTTCTCAAAACGAATATAAAATGTTCAATGGTTGTCTATTAGAAATATTGACGTGTTTAAATTTTACTTATTTACACCACTCACTTTACCAAATTAACCTCTCGTGGAAAATTTATAAACCCATTTATTTTCACTGCATTCTCAACAACTCTGACGAGTATTACTAACTTTACCTTAGATTTGACAGCCATTTTTAAAAATACTGTTAAATATGATACTTTTGTTATAAGTACTCAAATATAGGCTGCAAACAGTCATTAGTTAATTTTAACTAAAAGAGAAATATGTAGACATAACCTCTGGTGGATAAATTTTAACCAATTTATTTTCACGGCATTCTCTTTGCAATTCTGACGAGTATAACTAATTTTAATTTAAATTCGACAATCATTTTTGAAAATGCTGTGAAAAAAGATACTTTTGTTACACATACACAAATATAGGTTACAAACAATCTATATTTTACCTAAAATGAAAAGATGTATTATTATATGGCCTGACCTCCCGCGAATAATTTATAAACTAGTTTATTTTCACAACATTCCCTTTATAATCTAACGAGTATTACTAACTTTAGTTTAGATTTGACAGCCATTCTTGAAAATGCTGTGAAATAAGACACTATTGTTATAAGCACTCAAATATAAGAATCTATATTTTAACTAAAATAGAAATATGTGCTATTATATGACAATAATATTTCTTTCATGCCCATACTGAGCTTAATATTTGATACGAATATCTTTTTAAAACTTTATTGAAAAAAACAAGCATATTGAACAACATACAGTTTCGATTTTTCTATGTGTATCCCGTACACTATTCCACTAACTATACAGTGCAATGTACCTCCGTCACTTCCAAGTCAAAACACTTCTGTTCTCACTTTCTTTACTTGTCGTGCTTTCATCTTTAATTAAACTCCCAGACTGAATAATCCTTTTTAGCTCGGATATTTTTCTATACGCACAGAACTGCCTGGGACGGCAGTAGGCGCCTTCTTGATGATGCGTTTCTTGAATATTTCTCCATAAGAAGCGCATTTGTCACTTTTTTCATGGCCACCTTTATCTAGAATGCCTGTATATGAAATATAAGGTATATGGAATATGAAATATACGGTATATGAAATATGAAGTACAAGTTAATTTTATACTGCGAAATATTTTATACATAGCCATCAAGAACGGCGCCAAATTTTAATGTACAATTCAACGTAAAAACACTGCGCCATGGATCTTGTGAAGCATTGCTACTGTGAAACCTGTACATCAGTACATCTTGTACATCAGTACTAGTGTGAAAGAACTATACTCTGTGCATTGTAGTAATATTGCATTATTGTATTATTGCATTATAGTGAAAGTAATGTGCTGTCCACGCCAGATGTTTGTGTTACGCTACTGGTGGTAATATTAAACATATTTCAAATTTGATACATAAAAAATATAATTATATTTTGTTGCATGTAACTATATTCAGACAGCATCGCTAAAATGCTGATAATATATATAAATCAAAAAATTATTTTCTTGCTGATAACGCTGCTTCTTTAAATCCTAATGCATAATAAATAATTCTCTAACCTCCTTACATTATAAAAGCTAGAAAATTCTGAATCCCTAACTTTTCGCATGTTAAAAGCAATTTTAAAGCATTAAAAAATGCGTAAAACCCTAACACTTTTAGATTGACGCATATATGTCGCATATTGATGAATAAAACATATTTATTGATGATACTATGGCTTTTGAAACCTAAACCCTTTTTAGAAAACTGCATAAATTCGAAAAAGAATGGATTATGCAAAACTTAAGGGATTAAAAAGCATTTTTTTTTCTTATCAAAAATATTTTTTTTAGAAAATTATTCCTGCTTGGAATGCATTAGCGGCGAATGAGAAAAAATATTTGCCTTAAAAATTATTTTTTTAGGTTTTGATGGAAGTAAGGGTATTATGGAAGGGCATATGTTAATGCATTGTTTTAAAGAGGGGAATTTTGATTGCGTTTAAAATTTTAAGCTTTATATTTTGAAAGTTCGTTATTTAAAGGGGGAATCAACACAATTGATTTTTGTATGAAATAATGTTGCTGCATATATTACGTTTGAAAATTTGCAATTCCGCGTATTAAATTGCAATAAATGCTTATTACTATTTACGTTATTAGGAACATAGCGTCAGAACTGCAAGTGGCAAAGTTTATTCCCAAAATGTATGAATACAGAATTCTAAAATTCTGTAGTTGAATTTACATTTCCTTTAGTTACCATTCTTAAGAAGAATAGAATTATTTTGAAATCAAAAGGTTATTTTGTATGATCGTACAGAAGTAAAAATGGTACATCGATAAAAATTGTGAATACTATATATACAAGCGTGTCCATATATATTTAAGACGGTTGAAAAGGTACAGCGTCTATTAATATAGAGGCAGGAGCACTTACTCCCTACAGAGCATCATTAGTTTTAAGTGAAATATACATAAAACAAATCCAATAAAATAGTTTAACCATTCAAGTCAAATTTATGTTTCCCAAGCTGCGTATCCATGTTCTATTTATTTTTGTGAAAGAAAGAACATTTTAAACGCATATCAACAGAATAATGAATTTATTTTTTTTACTATTCATTTTGTACGTTTCACCGCATTCAAAATCATTAATTTTACTATCACATATCCGCGGCTATCACTTTCTGAAACAACTAGAGCATACAAAATTTCGTTTGGTATTAACATCTTGCTTCATTGTAGACGATATTTATAGAATGCCAAAGATAGGTAAGTACACTATTTATTCAATAGATGGCGTTTGCAATACATTAATGGAATGATTGGCGTGAAAAAATTATATGGCGTCTCACCAACACCTGACTGTTAATAATACTTTGTTGGGGTTCTACTGACACAAGACCAAAAAGGATTCAAGATAAGGCTATGTGAAGAATACGCAAAAAATTCAAGCACAAAACTGTTGAAGAATTACAAACACTCTAATGTAATTGTTTACATTACTGCAATATGTTTCAGTCTATTCATGCTCTCTGGTTATGGATTCACCAGATAAAAATAATTAAAGTGATATCACCATTGTGATTGAATTTGCTATTATTGTCGTTAAATTTTTCCTTAAAAAACTGTATTTTTGATCGAATGGTCATCTCCTTAACAGTGCTTACTTGCAATTACATCACCTACTATGAAGATGGAAGTGATTTAATTTATTAATTGATAATTATATTAAATCATTTTCTGAAGAAAAATATGAAACAGACGACAAAGAACAATTAAAAGATAATCTTGCATAATGAAAGAATGTCTGTGTTTCTGTATGTCGACGTCGATGTTGCCTGTAGACCAATATTTTCCACAAATAAAACTTTCAGAAAAACTGAAAGTGATTTTTTCCGATCTCGGAGAGGAAATCCTTAGACCCCCCACCCCCTGAGAGGTGAAAACAATTATATATACTTTTATATGAATTGGAAACAAAAGAATTAAAAATATCTATAAATAAAACAAATCAAGAAAGAAATCCCTTCACATAAGTATACTCATTTTAATGCCAAATTAACAATAGCGGTTTAATTTAATCCTCTTAAAGCATTCAGATCCAATAATAAGGATTACGTATTACGTTAAACAGATTCTATCCTGCAAACGAACTGATGTGACACAATGACGAAATCCAGATATAAGAAACATAATAGCTCTTTACAAACCGTACGAAAGTTTTAATTAACATTCAATAGCGATTTACCATACCGTGAGAGAGAGAATGTGAACAAGAGATTAAAGCTCAAGATCCTTTTTATATGCTAGTACATAATTTACGCTTTGAACGTCGCAGTTTAAATGGTGGATTTTCAATAAAATTAAATGTATTTTGATACTTAGCCATTAAATTTAAATGTAAGTGTTTTTGAATGATAAGCCCTGTTTTTCATCGCTAAGGTGAATATGTTCCACTTATATTTTGGTTCCAGAGCATCATTTATCCTTGTTAGTATAAACATCTATTGCTATAAAATTCTTATGAAACATTTATGATAGTCATTTTCCAGTTTTTGCTGGAGGGACTTTATTTACTCCGCCTTATTTATTCGGACGAAGGCTTTTTGCATCTGGAACCCATTGATACCATTACAGACATATTGTATGATATTTTACTTATTTATAGTTAAAATTGTTATTATCAAAAATTTAAATTTTTTACTTACCACTTGAATTATATTTCACAAGAAAAGTTACAATTATGAACTTGATAAAAATACATAAAATAGTACATGCATACTTTAAAGAACTCTGATATGGGCAGCACATAACTTTCACTATAAAATGCAATTGACTTGCTTCTTGCACAGTCAACAAATAATGTATAATATCCATGGTACAAGGTTTTTAATGCAGAATTGTACCTTTCGTTTTTTTTAGATGACAAGATAACAATATGTAAAACAATTTTAAAATACCCAATTAATTTATATTTCACCCACCTCTAAATTGACAAGAATCAATATTGATAGCATCCGCAATAAGCAATATTGTCCATATATTACGATATTTTAATAATTAGTTCATCAATTTCGGATCATTTTTAAAATTACATCGATATTTTTGTCAATCTAGTGCGAAAATAACGCGAAATTGTCGATATTTGGCTACATTCAAAGCCGAGATCGCCAAATTTATCGCCAAGCGTATAGAGAAACGGAGAGAAAAACAATTCTTATATAAGATGAAAAGGCAAGAGGCTCACAATGCGGATTATATTTATGCCTTAGTCGGAGCTGCAGACTTCATAACGTGTTACCAGCATGCCATTGCTTGAATGTAAATATAATTGTTTAATCGCACATATTCCATATTTTTTTTTCGACGGAGCACTGCTTCACACTTAACATTTCAAAATTCAGCAAGTAATTAAACGTGTTATGAAAACATTCACTGGCCCATGTTGGGAAGGAGGAGATTCCACAATCTGGCCACTAACTTCTTGTGGTCAGTTTGTTTGGTGTCATGTGGTTTACCCCAATCAATAATTTCTGATTGGTTCCTGTTGGCTCCTCCTCAGACGCTCTAGGCAAAGCCAAAAAGATTAATTAGGGGTTTCATCTCATTATCTCAAGTAAGGTCATAAAATTGGTTTGTCGAAAAAGTCTCGAAATATATTGTTTTCAGACAAACTGAACCCATATTTTATGTCCCTATCAATAGCCTCTACGAAATAGCTGAGTTTCATTTTTATACCAATGCCACAAAATACTTAGTAAAAAAAGATAAAACAGGCATATTGCGAGCGAATATAAAATTGCAAGACTGAAAAACAGGAAATGGAAAATATGTAAATGTCTATGCACTTGAGTAATGGTTTTCCTTCTGAGGAATTCAGAATAAGATGCTAGACAAAGTTGAGTTTTAGAAAAGGGTAAAAATTACAAATATAATTTTGATGAGATAAATGAACAAATATTTAAATAGTAAAATATTACAAGGATTATAGAAATAGATCAAAAGAAAAGTTTTAGTATAGAGCGAGACAAAAGAACCATTACTAATAGCATGGATTAAATTTTGGGATGCGTTTTTGTTTTTGATATCACGAGTATGCTCGGACAATCCAATACCCACAGTCCTTTTAGTACTACCAATGTGAAATTCGTAACAACTGTCAAGGGAAATGAGAGAAGAAACGTATACACCGACCAAACACAAAATGCTAATTTAAAGTTATCGGTCTAGATAAGGAAAACATGTGAATAACACTAGAATAAGCAGGTGTCAAACTAAATTCATGAAGAAACTGCACAAGAAGTTAAAATATCTCTAAGGATTGTAAGGAATACTAGATTGAAAACGCAATACATCAGTGGAGGTGTAAAAAGTAGATTCGAGATAGCTGGATTTAAAACGGATAACAGAAAATATTTGATAAATAAACCTATAGAAATAGAAATCGCCACACCCCAGGGGTAAAGATAAAATGAATTTCGTTCCTCAAACAATCAATACAAGAATCTACTTTAAATGCAAAGTTAAAATTGACAATGAAAGCATATTTCTAAAAGAAACAAGGTGGAAATTTTGCCGGAATACGGGAATTAGTTAAGGTGGATTTACGAAAGACTGAGGCATGGAAACCATTAGTATCGCAGTAGAAGAAAACAGTGTATTGGATGCCAGAGGAATCAGCTGTACTCCAGTCCTGGAGTAAATTCTTCATCTTTTGAAGACTCACGTGTTCATGGACTTGATCTGATGTTGCTGTCGGTCAAGTGGGATAAGAAACAATAACAACAAGAAGAACAACAGAAGAAAACATAAACAAAGGAAAAAGATCACTCGCACTCGAGTTTAGCAGTAAAATTAATAGAATGTCAAATTATTGACATTATTGAGATGTCAATTGAGATCATTTAAGCTACGATTTCACACAATGAAAACATCATCCACGCAACGACACCATAAAATAAGTTTAAATTGGAAAGAACGCGAAACCTTACTCTTAAGTTTTTGAAACACAGACTCAAGGAAAATGTTGCTGACATATCTGGCTGATAATATATATGTTGCAATCCTAATATATTTCGCCCTCTTGTTTAGTTTTGTAGAGAATTCTATTTTAAACCTGCTCATTCTACTGTCATTCCTATGTTCAACCGTATCCTGATAGATAAAGTTAAAATTCACTTTTTGCTTCAGGGTGGGGTGTACGTTGTATCCCTAAATTTTCCTCGTATTAGTTACAAAATTTTAAATTGTCAGTACAAAAAAAGAACTTTAGGTATTAGATTGTCCGAGCATGCTACGAAGTACATATCAAAAAATAAAATATCGTCACCGCTTTAGTCTATATTGTTATTGACAATCATTTTGCTCCAGTCTTTGATAAAGCATTTATGACTTGTCGCAATAATCCCTCGTAATGATTTACTATTTGAATATTTGTTCATTTATATCTATCGAGATTTCTTTTGTAATTTTGATCCTGTTTAAAACTCAGCATTGCCTGACGTCTGATACTGGATTTCTAAAAATGAAACCGTCATCTACGTACCTGAATATTTAAATGTTTTTGAATGTGTGTTTATTTTGCAATTTATAGTTTTGTATTTGCTGTGTCTATGTTTCTTGACATCACATATAATTATTTTGCCGATCGGCAATTAATAATATGCAAATATTTTTCAAAAGTTGGCTGAATATTGAAGCACCCATATACTTGTATCTTGTCATAAGCCACTAGTGAGAATCGCATAACGCTCGAAAACTTTCTGCTTGAAATAATATTTTTATCTATTACTTTCCTTATATACATAATGTATAAGGAAAGTATTGTGACAGGGTCGAAAATTCGAATTCGAGTTTTCGACGGGAGAGCACGTTTCAAGCATCCCTGATCACGAATCAAACATTTTTGAAGTGATGTCTGTGTGTGTGTATGTGTGTGTGTGTGTGTGTGTGTGTGTGTGTGTTGGCGTATGGTGGGAAGTGGGGACATTCATATGTTTACACACCTTCCAAGTGGGGACGCACCGGCAAGTGGGGACGTCCTCGCTTTGGATTTTTGCAGAAATGTGCTATTTAATGACAGATAATATTCTGAAAAAAGTTTGGTTGACTTTTGGCATAGGTCCCCAGTTAGGTTGTATATGTATATAGTCTGTGTATAACTGTGTATAGCTCGCGAATATCTGTGTGTGTCTTGCAAAAAGACACGTCCGCGGTTTATCAGAATTGCAACATATTGTGTGTATGCGGAACTGGTTTTCAGAGGGAAGGCGTTAACTGCCCTCTAGCTAAATCTGCGAAACACCCGTGTTGGTCTTTGAGGGAAACCGAGGACAACCCATAGAACTATCAAATTGAGGTATTAACTTCTTGGGAGCCCCTAGAACCCCTAGAGCCCCCCCCCCCTCCTAAAAGCAAAGAGATATGCATACATTTTTTTAGCAGGCACAATCCCCTCCGTAAATCCGCAAATTGTTGTAATTTTGATTTTGATTTTGAAATATATTTCTATCTCGCTCGTCAAAAGAGAAAATATTACACTTCTGAAACTAATGTAATTTTTTTTTCTTTTGAGGTCCCATTTATAGTTTGGGAGCCAATATTATAAGAAACAGATTCTAGCTAGACTGTCTTTTATTTTTTCCCATATGTCAAGAAATATTCCCGTCCAGGAAGCTGAAAATGTTTAGAAATTAAGTATATACAACCATCTTCACAGGATATTTTTGCATAGCATTTATAGAAATACAGTGTGATTCAGTTTTTGAAGAGTTGTGTGTAATTGTAAAGTACAGTCTTTCTCTCTGTATGTATATTCTGTATCGGTGTAAGCATTTGCCTGGTAATAAATGGAGCACAGGTTCGGAATTCAAAACACGGATAAACTCAAACCGCGAAGCGCACTGTTTTTTTTTTTTTTAATTCAATTAAAACTTATATTTCAAATGCTTTTTTTTTATTTTCTTTTAATCCTTAGACTCTTGACACGGCATTTTCTCTTCAGTGAGTTAGAAAAACATCTCTCCTGAGATGGTTCAACAGTTTAATTCTTGCTGCTAATGCGAGTTTTAAAAAGACTTCGTAAAATCGGGAAAATGGATGTACTTTATTTTAAATGTAAGCAGTCTGAGAGCAAAAATTTTGTTCTGACTTTAATATATACACTTTTAAACTTGCTTATACACTTTTAAAACACGGACCATGCATATACACCTTTAAAACGCGGACCATGCGAATACACCTTTGAAACGTGGACGATGCATATACACTATTAAAACGCGGACCGTGCGTATACACCTTTAAAACGCGGACAATGCATATACACCGTTAAAACGCGGGCTATGCGTATACACCTTTAAAACGCGGACGATGCATATACACCGTTAAAACGCGGACCATGCGTATACACCTTTAAAACGCGGACCATGCATATATACTTTTAAAACGCGGACCATACGTTTACACCTTTTAAATGTGAATTATTTTTCAAAAAAAGATAAAAAAAAATATCTTTAGTGGGACGCATATTATCATCTTGTGGTTTTATATTATTTATTTGATTTTCTAAAATAAATATTCAGAACTAGATTACTTTCTATTTGGTTCGTTTCCTCCGAAAATTAATAGGTCTCTGAGTGATGTTCATCGATTGAAAAATACTCACCAAACTTTATTCGATTTATTCAATTTGTTCGAAAGATATGGCATTACATTAAAAAAATATAGATGAATAAATGTTTTAATATCTCGAGAGCAGATCGGGATAATTTCTAAATAATGATGTCCATTCATTTCGGATTTAAGCTGTTTATTTATAAAGCATTCACTCATTTGATAATAGGGAATTTATATTTTTTTTTTCCGAATTGTTCCATTTTTGACCAAAACCATAAACTATCTCAAGAACCTCATGTAAATGATGACATTCGTGTTAAAAAGCTGACATTATAAATACATAAATATTTCTGTAACATTTTCATATGTTTAAGCTTACTTATTTTTCCAAATTTGAAAAGCATGATAAAAAAATAAGATCTATTCTTTGATCCGTTTACCCCAACAGGTAATAGACTTTTAACATTTACCGATTGAAATAATCGTACCAAATTTTTTTCTGTATTATCAACTTGTTCGATACTATTGTGCCCACAAAGAAATAGACAGATGGTTAAAATTGGTTAATTCGTATTCAGGGTTGCTCCAAAACGCGTGTAACCTATAACCTTCAAAATAAATACAAGAATTTGATTTTTGACTCATCAAAATTGTTTTTACATATAGTCGTATACTGTGTGCTGAAAGGAAAAAAATAGTCATATGGGATTAATTGATTTTAATGAATGGAAGGGTAGATATGGACATACAAATAAGGGGAAAATTACTTAATAAGAGAATATGCACCACGCTCATGCTCCATACTAATAAAACCACAGAAACTCAATGGGCACAGTCTTTTAATGCCATCTGAGTTGAGCCCCTTCCCAAAAGTTTGCATATCTGTTTAATTCGAAAAGTATCTATGCTTTAACAATGGAAGCCAAAATATAGAACGCTAAACGAAAAATACATATGTTTTAATATGCGGAAAAAGTACAAATATTGTTAAATTCCCCTGTATAGATATTTAAAGACACCATATGTACAAATTTGCTATGGCAATTCTGTCCACAATAGAACAGAATATAGAAATACGTATACAGAGCAAATAGCTGAGTTTTGAGAAGTTAGTCGGTATGGGTAGAACTGCCTATTGCACGATAATTTATATGAGTATTCTACCAACTAACCAAAAAACTACTTTCTGACAAGCGAATATGATAAAACTGCATACATTTGACACAAGCACATTCTCCTGATAGTTTAGAGTGCTTGTCTCGAGATCAACAGGCTAGGGTTCTAAATCTTTATAGTCCGTACAAGACTTCATACAGACTCATGCTCGTTATTGTCGACTTTGGTATATTAAATGAATATAAGTGCAAGTATGTGATAATTTTTAAAAAATTTATTCATTTGTTAAGGCCAAGAAGTATTTTCATCGAATTAGTAGAAATATATTTTGAAGTGTTCGCTATGCGGTCAGGATAGCGCAGGCAGAGGCATATATGAAAAATATTTTTAAAAAACTGAGTCACATTACGTGTCCTCAATTTTTGCGTAATATATCCAAATAAAACATTCTTTTCTGGAAAAGTTTGCTTCCTACTGTAAACATATAGCATATATATATAATTATTGTATAGGAGTGGAGAAAATTTTAGTCTCTAGTTCCAAACAAATATACCGATTGATTGGAGTAGCACAATGTACCCCAGTTTATTTCCAGTTAAAATTGAGACGGAAATGCTCTGATCTCAATTCATTTTTGGTTCGAAGTACTTAAAAAACATCGACTTATTTTATAATACCGAAAGTATTTTAAAAACATCCATTTATTTTGTAATACTGATCATTTAATTATATGATCTTCTCATTTTAGAACAAAAAACGTGCAATCTTTTAAGAACGAAACATCTTTATATCCCCCCTAAATGATATTCACTTATAAATGAATAATTTCATATAAAATGACTAATTGCAAAAAGTTTTCAATACAAATATTTTTATGATGTTATTTTAATTATCGAAAACAAAACATGTTTGAAAGATTGAGTATACCCCTTGTCTAATCTCTCTGAATGTCAACAGTCTAAATGTATCCATATCTGTTATAGATTATATGTTTAATCAATTTATGAAAATCAGAGTTAAATAGAAATATTTGATCTTGTTTACCTGATACTGGAACAAAAGATTTTATGAAAATTTTGGAAAACTAGAGTAAAATAACTTTTTCTTACTATTTTTTTATATAAAAAGAAAAAGAAAAGTGCAAAATCATAAAAGATACAAATTATTGTGTAAAATTAGTTGATCTGTAAAATAAATAGGCCACTACGTTTACTGCTTAAAATAACAGTACGAAACTTCGTTTGGAGCACATAATTTGTTTGAGAGATATCGTGTCTACAGGAAGACATCGTTTAAAAATGATTGATTTGTATTCAGGAAGGCTCAAAATGTTTAAATTCATCCAAATCGAAGAGTCGAATTTCTTACCAGTACGTTATGTATAGTAGGATAAGTGAAAACAAAGAAAAATTTGATAGATTCTGTGGAGAATCACTACCTTGAATTTTCATACATAAGCGAGAACTACTTCTCTATACAAGAAATGCTGTGTAGCCTCGATTGTACAAGTAAAACTATTTGATTCATAAAAATTCTAAATACCATTTTCATTTAAGTGTCCAAATTTAGTTTACTTATTGGACTCTAAAAATGCGATCAATATTAATGCTCAGAATTTTTCCAAAGAAGCTTTAATAGTTAGAAATGTAAACATTTTGCGAGTTTGTTTCTTGCTAAGCCAGCGAGGTATTTTAACTACAAAGAGAGATATAGTGTTCAAATTTTTGTATTGTGAGGAATGAACTTGGTTTGAGGGTGATGGCCCTTTCTTCTATCACGATTCATATGGTGCTTTAAATGTGTGAAAGTTTAATCATTTTTTTCGAGCAATATTAATTTTTATTTCTATCTCTCATTGCACCTTAAATTGAAAGAAAAACGGTATCATTTAAATGAATCTGTTGCCTGAAATCTGGTATTAATTCTTGGTGCTTTAATTTATGTATCGTCTTGAATCGAGGAAAAAGGCAATTTACAAAAGTTATAATTTCCTAAAGGATTACCTTTTTTATAATTATTTAATTGCCTAATTCAAGTTGAATCCCAGTTGTTAGAGGAAATGCTATTAAAATTATGTTTATATTTTCTTATTACTAAAGCACTATATTTTTGTTGACGTTCCGGTTTTAGAACTACAGAAAGTACAGTGCTTTGTTTAAAAACAATTTAGTTTTTTAAACTAATAATAAAAATTTCAATTTCGGCGCCCCTGTGATACGGCGCCCGAGGACGTCGCCTCGCCGTCTTATCCCTTGTCACAGCCCTGGCTATTAACGCAGAAGTAGACTGAAACATCTAACTTTAAAATCAGTATAAAGCTATAAATTTCCATATTTGTTTTTTGTCTGGGTGTGTGAGTGGGGGAGAGTTACATACAATCGCATTTTACAGAAAGGTTGGGGAGTTCTGAGGACAGTTTGTTGCCGTCGATTTCATGTTTAAAAATTTTTTCATGTAATCTAAAATATTCCATGTGTGGGAAACTTTGAGTATTACAAAAGCAAAATTTGGAAATAAGAGTATTATTTTATTATTTATTCATGGATCTACGAGAAAAAATTCTGACGTACAAAATAAATAATTAATAATTTTATTTTGTTTCATTTTCACTGATTATAAATACCCATGGTTCATATATTTTTATCTCACGTAGTAAAATAAATTGTCTTGTCTCATGTGCGTGTCGTCTGTAACCGAAAATCGAAGTTTCGGACAACGGCGAAACTTTGTGCGGTACTAAAGTTCTCTGAATAATACGGTTCGACGAGATTTTTTTAAATTCAAATTAGCTTAACATTAGGTGGCTGGACAACCTAGTGGTTAAAATATAGTGAGTACACTTAGAGGATCCACGTTCGATTCCTGTCTCTGACCAAACTGTTCCCGTGTTCAGAGTACATATTTGTATAAGTGCTTTGTGCAGTCGCGCATAAGTAACATTCAAAAATACTCTAAATACCGCCGTTTTAAATGTCAGCAATAATCAACGAATATCCATACAAATCCTTCTTTCAGATCCTTCTTGAAGCATTCTATGGTATGTTTAAAAGCGTGCTAATCATTATTTAAGATATTCACAGAAAAAAATGGAATATAATTCACAAATGGCGTCACCGCATCAAAATCAAAAATGGCCTGACCGCATCAAAATAAAAAAAATAAAAATTAATAAAAAAAGCTGGATTATTCTATGTAACACGTGAATATTAACTTTATGCTTATTTTTATGTAAAAAGATAATGTATTAGACGATTTTTGGAATGCTAGAAATATCTGTTTTCAAGAAAATCTACATTTATAGACATTTAGGAAAATAGTTAATTGATGGGATCTTTCGAAAGCCCTCCGTACCGTCGATATATTTGTGGGAAGGATGAAGAACTCCACAGGCCTGTCCTTCTCTCAGATTTTAGGGAACAAATTATTGTATGTATTAGAGAGTGTTGTCCTTTCTTAAAGATGTTTCCAGAAGAATGAGATTAGCTATGCTACCAAAATGGTATTTGTTTGAGCTGGCCCATAGCAGAATAAAAACAAAATTGCCTTAGTATTATATGTAATCCGTGAATATTCACTCTATGCATATTTTTACACAAAACAAAATAAATAATCGATTTTTAGAATGCTACAACTATCTGTTTTCAATTATAGACATTTAGAAATATAGTTAATGTGATGGGATCTTTCAAAAGCCTTCCGTACCGTAGTAATATATGACGGAAAAATATGGAGGCTCCACACGCGTGTCCTTCTCTCAAATTATTTTCATCTATTACACTATTCATGCACTTACAACATGTATGTTAATGCAAGGAAAAAGGGGTTGTTGTTGTTGTTGTTGAAACCCAGACCGTCCGACCTACCAGAAAGGTGTAAGGTAACTGTTTGGACGGTCGGGAAGTGCCACACAATTTAGACCGGAACCCAGTGGGGGAGGCATCCACAGGGACCGTACCCTCCTTCCCCTACCACCAACCTCTCGGAAGGACTTTCGGACCCACATGTTTAACGTGATCGTACTCCGCATGAACACGGCGGCAGTTTTGGCAGTGGCTGGAATCGAACCCGGGCCTACCGAGTGCAACTCCAGCGCACTAACCAATGGGCATAGTACCTTTAGTACCTGTATTGCATATATGATGTATAATACTTAATTTTTGGGTGTATATTTTTGTTAAAAATAGGCCTGTAACAACAGGCCTATTTTTACCAGACATTCACACCATGAAATCCAATTTTCAATTGCTTACATTATATGTGGAACAGGAAAATAGGGGTATTTAATACATATTTAGTACCTGATTTATATATAAAGGAATATTTTTCCAGCCTAAAGGGATTTTTCTCCAGCCCAACATTAAGTCTATTTTATTTTTACAAATGCTATTCAGACTATTTTCAATCACATATAAGTCACTGGTATTTAAAATATAAGTAATTAAATTTCTTTAAAAAAAGGATATATATATATATTATATATATATATTTATAGTTTATTCTAGGATTTCAAAAGGGCTGGGAGCTACCTTCGGAAAAAGGGTACATTACGTATGATAAGGCCAAATATTTTTAGAAGGGCCTAATTAAACATTTTAGCTAAAGGATACATTGTATAATGTAGCCCACACGTAGAATGTAAAACAGATACAGGCAATTTATCTATTTCATATATTTATATAAAAGTTAATTGTGAGGCACTCCTATGTCTATTAGGAAAGAAAACACTCCTTAGTGGATCTACTTTTTTAAAATCTATAATTTGACTGTTGAGGCCGAGGGGGAGATTTTTAAAAATTAAAGAAAATTTAAGAGATTGGCAAAATACAAAATTTATTTTTTCTGATAAGACAGACAAATTATCAGAAACATGTTTATTTTTTAATGAGCAATATTGCCAGCATGCCTTTATTATTGCTGTATTATCATTTTTGAAATTAAATAATTTTTCAAAACTTTAGGTGTTTTTCCTAAATCTAAGTCATTGTCAGTTTCCCCTTTCCATTTCTTATAAGTTATCAAAATTTAGATTTTTCATTTATCCAGTTTCTGAATATTTTAAACATTTATTATTACTCATTTCTTTAATCTTATTCTAAATCATATCAAAGTTATTGTTATAGGCCTTTATAAGTGTTATACAATTGTTTTCAAGGTCATCATAGAAAAATTAATTTACCATGAAGAATTCAAATACTTTTTGTGACAAATTTAAAAGCACTCCCCCCCCCCCCCCCACATAACACTTTAATTTTTCAAGAATATTTCAGCTTTAATTGTATGATTAAAATTACAGATTATTTCCGAATATGGCAGTTTCTTGAGTTTTCTCATCTTGATTTTTTTTACCTGTTCGAGCTAAAGCATTTACTATTATACATTCCTTTTTAATTTTTAAGAAAGCCGGCCACTACTTTTTCTTTAATTTATGGGATTTTATCAATGAGTATTGGCGATTTTTAATTAATTTCTATTCTTGTTTCTACCTTTTGATCACTTACTCTATAACTTTTAAAACATCGCGATCCCGATATTTCAGTCATTTTCCCCTTCATATTATCGAACGTTATGAATTGAGCAACCCTTTTATTTGTAAAAATTCCCCAATATATTTATTTCATAACAATTAAATTCTTTATTCTTTTGAATGAATTGTATTTTTCTTAATATTTCGACGTTTATGAATTTAAAGAGTATCACTCTGTATCACTAAACACATATGACATTTTGCTAATTTTACTGATCAAAAGAATGAGAGAGGGGGAGGAGGGCATAAACCAACTTTATCCGGGTCAGCAAGTAAGTTGAAAATCGATCGAATTTAACATTGAATTGCTGAAATTGCTCTGAGAGAGAAACTGTCGCGCACCGAAACTTAAAAAAAATGCGAAATTCTTACGATCTATAGCTTTAAAATGAATATAAAGTAAAACTGGGCGGAATAGTAGCATATAAACGCACTATTTTTGTCACTGTCCTTCATATTTACCGTATAGTAGTTTATAGACAGTACATATGTAGGTTAAAGTAGAACAACAATACGTCGTCGTAATATCAGCAATATGACTCGGTTGATGCCCTTTATTTGCTTTCGGCTCCTAAAGATGCAGCGTATACCCGAAACTAAGCAGCATTATTTGAATATGAGTCTTACCAGAAACTATTGCATATAGATTATTATTTTTTTAATTTATCATGATGCAAAATATGTTATAATGAATATTTAACCAATAGAGTTTCGAACATCATTTTAATTTTGATGTACAACTTTAATTCCGGTTATACATCCGCTTTCGGAAACCCTTTAAAATTTGAGGCAGTTGTAAAAATGATGAAAACCCTTAGTGCAGCGTGTAAAGTTCGGCAAGGCGCTGGTAGAGTCAAAGGATAGAATCACCACCTCCGCGCCAGATCATGTATCAAGACACATCCTATATATCTAAGGAATTAGACGGCTATAAAATATAAAACGGATATATTAGACGAAATATCTAAGTATAGGATATCTACGGGGTTTGGTCGGTCATTTCGCTAATCGCTAGGTTTTCAATTTGAATCGCCGATGTGGGAATTTTAATACCTGGTACAAGGTACTTTAAACATTGGGAAGAATGAATGTTCACCCCAGGCACGGGGAACAATGAAAACCCTTTACGGTAACGGAGATTATCGCCCTTCCGCATATCTTGTGTGGTCAAGCTCAGAGGGATGTGATACCTTGATTTCACCCTGCGGAGCAGTAAAAACCGACAAAGGGCGAAGGATAACGCTAATGGTGTCCCGCTATAGTTCACACCAACGAGTTAGTATATACTACCTCGATGGTTCACACGAGTTCACACACCACTCACTCATTTGGTTGTAAATATTGTTGTGACTTTGAGTCTGTTTAAAGTACCTTGACTTTGAGTGGCTTTAAGCGATCGATATGTATACATACAATTCTTTCTCCCAGATACTTGTGAATGCATTCTATTGTAAGTCCTAAAAGTGTGGATCATTTTTAAAGATATTCACAGAAAAAAAAAATTGACTAAACTACAAATGTGGCGTCCACTTTAGCCGGTTCACATCAAAATTAAAAAAATCGATTATTCTTATATTTAGCTCATGAAAATGTACTTTATGCATAATTTTATGCAAGAAAATAAATGTGCCGATTTTTAGAATACTAGAAGTGGTTGTTTTGTAGGAATTTTACACTTACAGACATTTAGAAAAATAGCTAATATGATGGGATCCTTCAAAAGCAAAATTCGGCAACTATTAATTTATTTCTGCAGTGCGCATTCTTTAAAAAAATGTGATAGTTTGAACTAAATGTCTTATTAAAAGTCCATTTAAAAATATATTTACAAACACGTTTTAAAAACAATCACAGTCAAAAAAATTTATAAAAATATTGATTTATAAAAGTAATATATTGATTAAGATTATGACTAAAACTCAAATTATATGAAATTCCATATCTGTATATGCAATTGCATATTTGAACACTTAATTATAGAGCATGTAAATGCATAAAAGGCCTTTATATGCATATTTCAAGTTCTTTATTTTTTTAGCTTGCATTTTTTATATTTTAACTATTTTTTACCTTTTTAAAATAGCTATATAAGTTAACATTGTACAAAGCTAAACATATTTCACATTCAACACCCATATTACATGAGGTACTAAAATTATAAAAATATCATAAGAAATGGTAAAATCTTTCCAAGGTAAAATAACAAGTGACAGGTTTGGTAAAAGAAATGGAACGCAACTTATACGAGTACCTGACGTTTTACATACGTTTTTTTCAAAGAGCTGTTGTGTAAAATTTTCTGTATAAGCATTATGATTAAAAATGCCTAAAATTAAATCTAGTAAATCAAACCGAATAAAATCATGCATTTATAATCATAGAAAAAGCTGTTTGCAGGTGGTGTTATTATATATAGTGTAAATGCGAGAAAAAATTATTCAGAAAAAATATCAGATCAGCTTGTAAAATCTGCTATCCACATTTCAGAGGAAAAAAAAAAGGAGAGTGAATACGCAGTTATAACTAAATCGTTTTCAGCATAAAATATTGAAAAACTAAATATCACTTTTAGTTCTAAAGATTACGAGTATTGTCCAATAATATCAGTTAATATTAAAAGAAAATTTTTGGCATTAAAATGTTTTTAGATGATAAAGAACAAAGTCTACGTGTCAAGAACTTAGAAAAGCACATTAGTTGGTTACAGCAATAACATTTACTCACTATATGAAAATTTTAACTGCATTTGAATAATGATATAAAAACTTTTGATTTGCAATAATAGTTTGCTTGAGTTTGGGTGAAATTCCCTGTTTTTAAATGCTTTCCGATGCGTAAATGATATTCGAACAAAATATATAAATACATGTATTTTATTTTATGTGATTATTTCTTGAATTTTTGATGCATAGTTGCATGCATATTTTAACAAATTTTAGTTCATGTTATGACATTAATGTAGTATCGAAGGAGACATATCGTGCAACTGCAGTTATGTAGGAGGCGTTATAACCATACATTGATAATGATTACGTTAGTTCTTCATATGTAATTGCATTATGTTCTATATAGAGTCTATATTGGAGTATTAAATCCAGCACTGTAAACAACCACATTTGATCTTCGACCTCCCTCCCCTGTTCGAGATCCTGACGGCACCTATATACCAATCTTGAGACTTTTTAAAAAAATTTAAAATTATTGATTTACATTAATTGCATTGAACTGTCAGCAAAACCATATCAATATTTTCCCTCAAACGGCTCTCTTTGGTTTGTTCCAAGGATGCCTTATCAACAAGCACTATTGAGAGGGAAATTATACACTCTTATAAAACATCGAATTTTTGCAATAAACTAATTTTTAGCATTTGTCAACAGAAGTTTGGATCCTTTAATTTATGTTGTTAAATTATTACAAGATGTGTTTAGCTATATTTAAAAACTGTAAACATAGACAATAGTCATGATTTCGGAAACGTAAGGGTGACAATCAAAACTCTCATAATGCAGGATTTGGTTTTTCATTTGGACCCTATAGTGCAGAGAACTAAATTATTTAGAAATCGTTTTCGAAATTTTTTTATGTTTATGGTTTTAAGCTTCAAATTAGGGAATTCTTTTAACATAACTAGGGATAATTGCGTCATTTTGAATGGATTATAAATTCCTTTTTTAACAGACATATCCTTAAAATAACATTTAAAAACTACCCATAAAATAATTATTGTGTCCTTTGAATATCCCTCACTTAAACAAAAATCATTTCTATCATATCGAAACTAGTTCACCATAGATTACATATGATGGGGCACTTTCATTTGTCGAGTCGAGATTCTGAATACCTTGACAGAAACATTTAATTTATTAACAACCCAGATTTTACATAACTAATGATTATTATTGCAATAGTTTGATAAAATATGTGCTTTTAAATTTAAATTGTAAACAAATTATTGGTTATCTTTAGAAATTTCAAAAGTTTCTTGATTTTTTCTCAAATCCGTTTTTTTTCTAAAATATGTAATGACTTTTTGTATGTGATATTATTATCGTTAAATCTACTTCCTGTCATCCATCATTTTAGAGGTGGTAAAATAAAATTGCATTTCAGTTAGAAAGTGTTTCATAATCAATGCTTTATGCATGATTAATTTTTCTTGTTTAGTAATAACACAAGAACCGGAGCAGCTAGAAAACTCAAATTTAGCTTGTGGTTGACTTTTGTGATATACATTAATTCTTTGTATTTTAAACCTTATTGGATTGTATTATATTTTAACCTTTGTATTTATATTTTTGGGTGTACCAAAAATATTGGATTGTGCCCCGCCTCAGAATATGATGAAATGACACATCTGAACATGTCAAAAGTAAGAGATGTGTTTACAAATGAATAACACAAGATAACTCGGGCGTGCTAAACTGACATGCATTTACTTTCCGTGCATTCATTAAGAATCATGTTGTTTTATGTGCTAAAATTGCTTAAACTATGAAATTTACTTACTCAGAAATGCATAGCTAATCATATTTTAATGATTTTCTTATCATGCAGCTGAATGATCCCGAATAGCTACAAAACTGTCTGCCATGTTGGTAGTATACAGCTACATGGGAACATCCTTCAAAATGTTGTGTCTCTCAAAGGTATAAAAAAGTCGTGACACTTAATCAAAATGATTCTGTATTTTAAATCCTAGCATAAGCAGCTGGTGTTAAAAGACCCAGTATGTTTCGTTGTCGTATACAAGCCGTTCTCATAGGCATTGCCAGAATCTCAGATGGGAGCGGGGGTCCGGTGTTCAAAGATCAAATGGATCTACAATGCTGGATACTTTATAGCCGATATGGACACCAATAAGCAAAATATTCTTTGTGCAAATGATAAGGTAAACTTGAACAACGTATTCAATCGATAATTAAAGGAAAAAGCAGCGTGAAACTGTTTCGAGGATATGCTGGATCCCCTTTGTTAGTGCTATAGAACCAACAAGTCAAAAAGACGAAATGGACACAAACAGAGGTGTGCATATATATCCAAGTCATGGATTGAATAATGCTCAAAATTAATGATAAAAATTACATCAATGCAAAGCTGAAATATTTTATTTTTGTATTTTCATTTTTTTATAAAGCTTACAACCATATTACTGAAAATTCTTACTTCAAAATTTTCTCTATCTCAGGTAAACTTATTATAATAGGAGAATAGTAAGGATCTTAGAGTGTTGTTGTTGAGACCCAGACTGTCTGACCTACCAGAAAGGTGTAAGGTAACTGTTTGGACGGCCGGGAAGAGCCACCCAATTTAGACCGGGACAACAGGGACCCTACTCTCCTTCCTCTACCACTAACCTCTCGGAAGGACTTACGGACCCACATGTTTACCGGATCTTAAAGTGTGTACGTGTGTGTTGGGGGGTTGACAATCAAATGGAGGATACAATGCTGAAAATAATCTTTCGGTTACATTCTAATAAATTAACCTAAAAGAGCATTCATTTATATCCATCATCTAACTGCAGTAATATAAATGTTATAAACAGAGAATCAGTATTATGAAAACCGGTGGTGTCAACTTTTTATGCTTGTGACCTACAACATTGAAGCACAACTATACTGACCTAATGTGTTTATGAATCGCATTTCATGACCAATAAAATATAGCTTACGACCCTACAAGAATAATTTATACTTTTATAATTCGAGGATAGATCAAATTCAGAAGTGTAACCCATATTTGATCTTCTACACCCCCAGACACTATTTTTGGAATTCCAACTATGCCTATGATAGGAGGTCTGCATATGAAAGAAACACATTGCAGTAAGAGTTTTCAGGAATCTGGTCGTGAGTTTCATAAAAGACAACAGGTTTCTTTCAAATACAAAATGAAACTTTGTCATCTTTGCCCTGATGCACGTTTAAGCATTAATGTTTGCCATTATTCAATCCACGACTTGGGCATATATACCACTCTGTTTCTTCTCTGTCAGATTTTGTCCTTTCGATTTCAGGTTTGTTGGTTCTTTAGCACTGATGAAGGAGATTTCGCGTATTCTCGAAACAGTTGTTAGCCACAATTATATTTATTTTTTGCTTGAATATCTTGGCCTTGTTTTCCAAATCCTTAGCACAATGTGTTTTCGTTTTCGTATTTGTATAAGGAAGAACTGAGAATAAAAATTCAAAAAGTAAAAATTTATAAAAGAAAAGCAATTTTTTTTTAAAGTTAAAAATAAAATATTAAAAATATTTCCTAATTTGTTATTAAAGCTATTTCATTACTTAAACGATTATATTTGAAAGGCAGAATTCCCTATACTCCTTTCTACGGAACTCGCACATTATTAAAAAATTAACTTGTATGGAACTTGCTCGTTGTTGTAAAATTTTACTTCATATATACATAAATCGCAAGAAATGGCACAAAATTTCAGTTGCACGGAAGTCGCACGTACGGAAGTAAAATTTACCCTTTTGCTCATTGCTTTTTCAAAGAGAAGATCTCTTTAAAAAATCAGTGTAGATTACGAGTGGGACAACGGTAATCTCAAAGGGAGAGTCTCTCAAAAGGACAGGTGTATAGCATAATACTATCCCAAACATCTTGAACCCAATTCCTCTGAGAGTTGCTCTTTGCCCATTTCAGATTCTATTACTTTACGAACCTTGGTTGAAGTTCACCCTCTAGGTATACCCTTCGAGGAGTAATACAGCACAATAGATCAAAAGTAACGCCTTTGGCCAGCTGGCTGTCGACTGTCCGTCAAAGAAAGAATAGAGGACTCCTTGGTACAGGAAAGAAAATACCTCCAGAAAAAGGGTTTTTATATTTTAAACTCGCTATATATGATAATCTTGATTCATCTAATATACTTCAGAATATGTTTCAAATCAGGCGTTTCTTCTTTCAAATAAATAAAGAAATAAATAAAACAAAAGAATAAAAAATGATGTATTTAGTTTATGATGTATTAATTTTATTTCTTCCACTTCAATGAATTCATCTTATGAGGAAATAGTGATAGAAACAAGAAAGATTAAACTTGCATAAAGCATTGTTTATGAAACACTTTCCAACGGAAATGCAATGTTATTTAAACATCTCTAAAATTCCATACACTCAGTGGTGATATTTTTATATTTTCATAGTACAATAATTTGTTTACTTGGAAACTTAAAACTTCAACGAAAAAGACAATGCTATAAAATCGCTTGTTTCTCCATCTAAGTAAAATCAATGAATATTTCATTCATATCACTTAAATTCCAGACTTCAGACCTAAATAATTTTGCTTTGAAAAATTCAGCAATTCTTATACAACTCATCTTACAATCGAGTTTACACTTATTTAAAATTAGCATATTTTAAAATTAGGCTTCGTTGTAGAAATAATCAAAGTTTCATGATAATTTAAACTCAAAAATATTGTAATTGTAAAGACGCAGAATTTAGAAACACAGATAATATGCAAAAATAAAGCGGTTTTAGGACGAATGCAACACTAAATATAAATACAAGAAAGATCAATCATGCATAAAGCATTGATTATAATATGATTTCCAACTGTAATTTTATTTAAACATCTCTAAAATACGATACATTCGGAGACTACATTTATAACACTTTACAACATAGTTGAAAAGTGTTTATTACTTTGTCATTCTGTCTATCAGTCTGTCCGTTCGCACGATAACTGCCGTAAATATGACTTTGTCAAAATGAAATTTTAGTATGTTGTTCAGATGGTCTGTAGGACCTATGGGAATGTAAATGAATAATTTCACCCGATTAGTTTTGGATTGAACTCGGCTTAATAAAATGAAATACATTGAACTCTATGGAACCTAATTTTTCAAATATTTAAGTGAATTTAAAATTCACAAATTGCTTCTAAAGTTTTAGGAAATAATTAAATTATCCCATAAATATATTAAAAAGATAAGCAAAATATATTCTGTAGTTTTTAAAGTAAAAATTAAAATAATAATTACACCCATATTACAGGAAAAAACCACGGGACATACTTCAAAATAAAATATGGCATCCATGCTGTGTCAAAATCTTGACTTTTAAAAGTCTTTTTAATTTATATTTAGTGTTGCATCCGTCCTAAAACCGCTGTCTTTTTGCGTTTTTCTGTGCATCTATATTCTGCACCAACGCAATTACAATATTTTTCTAGCTTAAATGATCATCAAATTTTGATTATTTCTACACCGGAGCCTAATTTTAACGTATGCAGAATATAAACACATCAAACTGCAAGATGAGTTGTATACGAATTGCTGAATCTTTTTAACGCAAAATTTAGCTCGGTATAAAGATGATGAAAAATGAATAAAACTGAATAAAGATGATGAATGAAATAATTATTGATTTTACATAGAGAAGCAGACGATTTTTTATCATTGCTTTTTTTTTTATAAATTTCAAGCATAAGTTTTAAGCATAGTAGAGTTAGAAAGTACTTTTACTTCCATGGTTTTATTTTTTTAGTAAAAAAATATATTATGGTATTGTGATGAATAAAAGGAATGGAATAAAAGAGTTTGAATGAAATATTTACTACATTTACATGGAGAACCAAGGCGATTTATATTTCGAAGACGCTATTTGAATAAAGTTCTTTTTTTTATGAAGTTTTAAGTTTTTAAATATTATAAATTATTGTAGTATTGTGATAATTTAAAAAATATTGCCGCTGAATTATAGCATTTTATAGATGTTTAAATAAAATTGCATTGTAGTTGGAATGTGTTTCATAATCAATGCTTTATGTATGATTGATCTTACTTGTCTTAATTGTCACAGAACTACAATCATTTATTTCACTTGGAAAATTAAACCATGGAGGTAAAAGTATTTTCTAACTCCGTGCTTAAAACTTTATTTCAAACTTTATTCAAATGACATCATCGAAATATAAGTCGTCTGGCCTTCTATGTAAAAGCAGCGAATATTTCACTCAAACACTTTTATTCCAGACTCAAGGGTTAAATAATTTTGCTTGAAAAAATCAGCAATTCTTATACAAATCATCTTAATTGTTTACATTTTACATTTATTAAAGTTAGGCCTCGTTGTAAAAATAAACAAAGTTTGATGATCATTTAAACTAATAAATGTTGTAATTGCGTTGGCGCATAATATGCACAGAAAAAACGCAAAAAAAAAAAAAAAAAAAAAATAGCGGTTTTAGGACGGATGTCACACTAAATATAAATTAAAAAGAACTTAAAAATCACGATTTTAACACAAGGTGGATGCCATATTTTATTTTGAAGTGGGTCACGTTATCTCTTCATGATTTTAATTTTTATTTAAAAAACTACCGAACATATTCTATTGGAAATTTTTTTTGTATATCTTATGGAATAATTTGAATATTTTCTAAAATTTTCGAAGCAATTTGTGAATTTTAACTTCGCTTAAAAAATGTTTGGAAAATTAGGTCCCATAGGGTTCAATGTATTTCATTTCTTCAATCCGGGTTCAATCCAAAACTAATTAAGTGATATTATTCATTTACATTCCCTTGTGTTCCACAGACTGTCTCAACAACCGACTAAAATTTCATTTTGATAAAATTCTTTTTACGGCAGTTATTGTGCCAACAGACAGAGAGAATGAACAAAGTCATAAGCACTTTTCAACTATGTTGTAAAGTATTAATAAAAATAATTTCTTATTTGAATGTTGCATACTATTTTATATCTACTTATAGTGTGATTGTAAAAGAAACTTGCGCAATAGAATATTGCGCACTATACACGCAGACCAACATTAGTAGATGGTAGTTTCATTTTATGAAGGATGCATGGCTTAAAACTTTCTGGTGTTCACAGAGCGAACAAACAGGTTTCGGATTCCTTTGAAGCCTGGTATTATCGGCAGTATTGTTCAAGCAGACATCTTCTACTAAGGGGACTATGGCCTGAAGGCATGATCTACCTTGTGGCAGGGCTACAGAAGTAATGGGTTAGTTAGCACCTGTGGGTCTTAGCGCCTTCTCCCTTGAAACCGGAAATGCTTGTTAAAGACGTCACGACATTGCATGATGAAAATTGGCATTCATAGGATTTAATGGAAAGCTTGCAATTTCAAACTAAATATAAACTCATGTAGAACACAGAAAATAAAAATCAAACATCTGAAACTAGAGCTCCAATTGAATTTTAATGTTATAGCAATGTCACTTGCGTTTTCTTGACACGAAAAAATATTTTTAATTGTTTCTTTTGAAACATTTTCAAAATTTTTTTCAATCTGGTTGTTACAATTAAAAAGCAAGTTACAATTAAAAAATATCTAGAAAGTGGATATATATTGATGTACGTAAATAAAAAAAAATATATTTGAAATTTTGTATTCAAGTTATTCTTCTAAAATATAACGTAGAAATACCACATTAAAAGTAATTTTTTGTTTAATTAGCTACAGCTTAATCACGCTGATAAATGTACGTTTATCTGTGTTATACAACTTATACATTTAGTATAATTTCGGGAATAAAAATTATATTGAAAACAAAATATTGCTATAAAATCTGAAAGTCCTAAAAAGTTGAGTTCTTATTAGGAAAATTAAAAAAGCATGCTATCAGATTCCACATAATAATTTGATATTAGTAGATGCATTCCTTATTATCGTGTTCTTATCTCACACATTCAATAGTATTCGAGGTGGGCTCAAAAAGTTTTGAAACCTGCTTATTTGTTAATATCTCGAATTCGAATAATTTCGAGGGTAGAAATTCCTTTTATACAATTAGTACGAGAAAGTAAGAATATGTCATTTAAAAGGAAAATTATTTTAAATAGAAGATTCGTTCCGTTTTTTAAATATAAGGGATCTGGAGTTTAATTATCCACTGGACTTTTTTATATATTCGTTATACCCCATTGGTTAAGTCTACTTCTGTCACAATCGTCATCAGAATATAAAAAATATATATTTTATTTTCACATACTATTGTATAGAATAGGTATTGTTTTCTTGAGAAATTTCGAATTCAAAATTTTGATGGAAGATATCCTGACGGAAGACAGTTATTGAATTTCATAATTTGATTAGATAATTTTTGAGAATAAATAATATATTAATACTAATCAATTTGTTTCTGGCCAAAATATAATTTTGAAAATATATAAAAGAAAAGAGGGCAAAATAAAATATTCTTTATATATAAATCTAAAAAAATGGAATGCTTTAATGACATATATTAAAATAGATTTTTTTAATTTTATGCTATTCTGTAAAAGAAACCGAAAATATACAATTGCTTAAAAAATACGATAACCCATATGGATGAAGCAGAGGCTATGGTATTTAAATGACAGGTGTTATAATGGCGTGGAATATAAATAGAATACAGTGTCTGATTACATACGCAAGTATATAATTTTATCTGTTGCTATATTAGCTTCAAATATTCAGTGGAACGGTCTGTTTGGACATCAGGGATAGTGCCACCCAATTAAAACCATAACCCAGTGGGAGCGACATCCACAGGGACAGTGTCCTCCTTCCTCTAACATCAACTTCTCGGAAGAACTTTCAAACCCACATATTAAACGTGCCCGTATTCAGCGTGAACAGAGGGTCGTCAGTTTAGGCAGAGCTAGAAATCGAATTCGGGTCCTCCAAGTGCAATCCCCGTGCCTTAACCACTGGACTATCCCACCCCAAAGTTCATCCATCTGTCCTTCAGACCGTATGCAATAGAGCAAAATCCACCGGGTTCATGAATAATAATTTAGTATATAGAGCATTTGGCGAAAATGTTATCGTGCCCAAATAACATTTTTAAATAAGTTATTTTTAAAACATTTTATATAAAATACACTTCTCATTGCAGATACTATCTTCCATGGACAGGTTTCGCTCTTATTCTGCGCTTGTCAGCAGGGAATAGCAGAAATCTGTAATGATAGTAAGAAACATGTTACAATTTTTTGCGAGCTTCTATGGGAACTGACAATTTCAGTCCTTCCACGCGGTTGGTATAACATTTGCTTACAATTTAACTCAGGCCACACGGAGCTGCAAAGGCAAATTTCATAAAACACAAATCCGCTTATAAGGGACGTCTCCCAAAAATATGAAAGATATCCCAGCCACACTTTTTAATCAATTTTATGCCGGTCATATAGAAGGATTTAAATTGTCATTTTCCATAAAAGCTTGTAAAAATTGCGGATTTTAGAAAGTTTTGTACTACCTTTGCAGCTGACGAGCTGTATCTTCCATGCTAACGAGCGCATAATAAACACGAAACCGGTCCATGGATGTTGATATCTGCAATGGGAGAGCCATTCTTATTTTGGGGGGCGCCCTTTATAAGTGGGTTTTGTGTATAATACACTTTTATATGTTTAATAATTTTTTCTCAATTTTGCATTCATTCGGTTATGTGTTAGGGCATGTGTTACAGAATGTATAATTTCTTATGTTTCTTCTCTTCTAACTACGAACGCATCTTTTATTTATGTAATTTTAGTTCACTTTTCAACTAGTTTCGAATGAAAGAAGTTGCAGCACATATAGCGTATATATATAAATATTACACAGTTATCAGTTTTAAATAGTGTCCTCAGTAAAAATGTGTATTCACGATCCTTAGTTAATAGATATACGTACCCTTGTTTTGAGATATTAGATATACGTACGTTTACTCTCGGTAAGAACTTATATATCTAATGCCAGGCATTGCCCTCATTCTAACGGTGTATACACATGGCCTCATTCTAACGGTGTATATGCATTGTCCGCATTCTAACGGTGTATATGCATTGTCCACATTCTAACGGTGTATATGCATTGTCCGCATTCTGACGGTGTATATGCATGGTCCGCATTCTAACGGTGTATAAACATGGTCCTCGTTTACCTTGCAAAAATACATACTTGAAATAAAACTATTTTTAAAATTTTCTTGCCACATATGTCATTAACTTCCTTCCAGGATGCCTAAAATGTGAAAATTATATCAGAAAAATCATTGTTTCTGGAGGTCCTCAGTTTGGTGGGTTCCCCGCAGCGTCCTCGTTTTCCACCAAAAACCAACCTGTGTGTGTGTGTGTGTGTGTGTGTGAAAGTATGTGTGTGTGTCAGTGGGTCTGTGGAGACGATAACTGACGAACGAATGGACCGATTCGAACCAAATTTGGTACAAAAATCACAATCTGTAAACACTGGAAGCCTATTGTTTTTATACGCAATCGAATGCCCAGAACCCCCCTAAATTTTCGAATGAAATTTTGAAAAAATCGTCAAAAATTCAAAACCAATAATAAATTTACGTAAATAGACATTTCTTATGTAATTTTTCATCAGAAAACGATTGACATAAATTTTAGAACGCTAACATAAACCGTTCTCGAGATATTGTACATTTTTCAAAAAAATTATCAAAAAGTCATATAAAATAGAAAAAAAAAATTTCCTATTGAGAAACATGTTCACTTTTCATATATAATATCATGCGATAAATTTGGTGACATCATTCTCGCGGATCTAGCTCGTTCCATTCATGAAAAAAGATACTTTGAGTAATACTTTTGCATTTGAACGCCAATTTATCTGCTGTAAGAATAACTTATTTCTTCGTCCATAACGCTTGGCGAAATTTTGGCGACGAAATTGGCGGAATGTCGCCAGCTTGGTGACTTTTTGAAATGTTGCCAAATTAACGAAAATCTCGCCAAATGGATAAAAATGACGCTAAATCAATGAAAATGACGACTAATTGTGGAAAATTCATTATTTAATAAGTTACATAATATATAAATATATAATAATAGCTATATAATATATGTCGAAAATTCTATATCTAATAAGTTATATATATATATATATATATATATATATATATATATATATATATATATATATATATATATATATATATATAACTTATTTCTTCGTCCATAACGCTTGGCGAGATTTTGGCGACGAAATTGGCGGAATGTCGCCAACTTGGCGACTTTTTGAAATGTTGCCAAATTAACGAAAATCTCGCCAAATGGATAAAAATGACGATAAATCAATGAAAGTGACGACTAATTGTCGAAAATTCAATATCTTGGAAAGAATATTAGTATCTACTAGAAGAAAAACCTATTTATTTTACAGTAAAAGTAGTAAATTCATTTCATTATATAAGGAAAGTCATGTGTTGCCCACATCAGATTTTTTTAAATTATGTTTATATATGAAAATAGGACTGACTCCTTATTGCAATTATTGTATAAAATATAGTGATAATAATACAATGTTTCATAAAAAAATAAACAATTGATATTTTAAATTTTGCTCTGGGACTTGGATAGACAGTGATTGGAAGGATATAGACCAAAAATTATATAGATTAATTCACTGATTGTACATATTTTATTACCAAATTAACATAAGTGGTTTAATTTAATCCTCTCAAAGCTTTCAATTTCAATTATACGAGTTGAAATCATATATTACATTAAACAGATCCTTTCTCTTCAGCAATCTGGTACGTATTAAATATGATAATATCCAGATATCCGAAACAGATTTACTCTTATAAGTTTATGCAATTTCAATTTTGATTACGATAAAAGTTTTAATTAACATAATAGATAGCAACTTGCTGTAAATGTTGAACGTGAGGAAAATATTGAAGTTTGAGAAGCTTCCAACAGGCTACTATAGAACTCACGATGACTAATCAAAGGTTAAAAGATCAATTTTAGAACTTATTTATATGTAATTTACTTATAGAACTTATTTATATATATTAGAACTAATTTTTACGTTAATACAAACAAGCAATATATATTAGGGAAACATCGTAAAAAGCATGAGTAATCATGTTATAACTAATTTTTACTTTAAATTGAATGGCATAAACCTTAGAACGCTAGTCTGAACCGTTCTCGAGATATTGCACGTTTCTAAAATATATCTAAAAATTACATAAAAGTGAACAGTAGTATCATTAAATATAAAAAAACTTGTCGATAAATTTGGGCGATCTTGACGAATAATTTGGCGGAATATTGCCAATATATTAAGTGGTATTTTTTGGTGAAATATTGCCAACTATTAAGATTTTTACTTTCCCTGCATTACATGGTAATGTATAGTAAAAGTATTGGAATCATGCCAAAAATCAGAACTTGAGTTTTCGACGGTTCTGCACGTTTCGAGATCTCGGGAATACGAAAAAACTATTTTTAGCGAGACGTCTGTGCGTGTGTGTCTGTTTGTCTGTCTGTACAATGTATGTATCCACTCTAACTCAAAAACTAATGAACTGAATTTTATAAAATTTGGTAGGTAAGTCACTTGGGTGTGACCCTGGTGCTGATTAGTTTTTGGTATGACTCGGGATAAAAGATCCCGCCTTTTTTCGAAATGGCCCGCAAAAATTGTATGTATACACTCTAGCTGAAAAACAAAGAAACCGAATTTCACAAAATGGGGTAGATAAGTCGCTTGGTAGTCCCACCGGTGCTGATTAGATTTTGGTACCATTCGGAAAAAAATAACCTACCTTTTTTTGCAAAATGACCTACAAAAATCGTCAAAATCTAACATAAAAAACTACGTATGCTCAAATATATCCATTAAATGCTTGTTTTATACGTAATTGTTAACGCAGAAAAGAATAAGATCAACCCCGTTACACCAGGTCTAGCCGTTCTCGAGATATTTTAGTTTTACGTATTTTCTCTACTACACCTTTGAAAATAAGTCCAGTTATCAAAGGAGAACGAAAATTGAATTAAAAATGAATTAAATTTAATTAAAATAAGGAAAACGAGGATATAAGTCTGCAGGGAAAGTCATGCGCTGCTCACATCAGATTTTTTAATGTGGTGCCAAATTCACGAAAATGCCGTCAAATTGGCGAAAATGATGCGAAGGTTGTGAATAATAATTAACATATTTTATTATAATAGAATATATTGCTTAGCAGATTTTAGCAATATTTCCAATTATGAAGTTATATTTGCCCGAAATAAAAGTTAATATGGTAAATAAAAATATTTTTACTTTCCTTATATACATAATGTATAAGGAAAGTATTGTGACGGGGTCGAAAATTCGAATTCGAGTTTTCGACGGGAGAGCACGTTTCAAGCATCCCTGATCACGAATCAAACATTTTTGAAGTGATGTCTGTGTGTGTGTGTGTGTGTGAAAGTATGTGTGTGTGTATGTGTGTGTGTGTGTGTGTCAGTGGGTCTGTGGAGACGATAACTGACGAACGAATGGACCGAATCGAACGAAATTTGGTACAAAAATCACAATCCGTAAACACTGGAAGCCTATTGTTTTTAAACGTAATCGAATGTTCAGAACCCCCCAAAATTTTCGAGTGAAATTTTGAAAAAATCGTCAAAAAATAAAAACCGCTAATAAAGTTACGCAAATAAACATTTCTTATGTAATTTTTCATTAGAAAACGATTAACATAAAATTTAGAACGCTAACATGAACCGTTCTCGAGATATTTCACATTTTTCAAAAAAATTATCAAAAAGTCATATAAAATAAAAAAAATATATTTCCTATTGAGAAACATGTTCACTTTTCATATGTAATACCATGCGATAAATTGGGTGACATCATTCTCGTGGATCAAGCTCGTTCCATTCATGAAAAAAGATACTTCGAGTAATACTTTTGTATTTGAACGCCAATATTTATCTGTTATAAGAATAACTTATTTCTCCGTCAGTAAAGCTTGGCGAGATTTTGGCGACGAATTTGGCAGAATGTCGCCAACTTGGCGACTTTTTGAAATGTTGCCAAATTAACGAAAATCTCGCCAAATGGATAAAAATGACGCTAAATCAATGAAAATGACGACTAATTATCGAAAATTCAATATCTTGGAAAGAATATTAGTATCTACTATAAGATAAACCTATTTTTTTACTGTTAAAGTAGTAAATTCATTGCATTATATAAGGAAAGTCATGTGGTGCCCACATCAGATTTTTTTTTACATGTTGTCATCCAGAAAAGAGCTTAAACACCTATATAATATGTATAACACCCATTGACTATTTTTAACACTTTACAATATAGTTGAAAAGTGGTTATGACTTTGTTAATTCTATCTGTCTGGCTTCTCGTTCCCACAATAATTGCCTTAAAATGATTTTATCAGAATAAAATTTTAGTATGTTGTTTATACGGTCTGTAGGATGCCTGGGAATGTAAATGAATAATATAGCCCAGTTAGTTTTAGATTGAACCCGGGTTGAAAAAGTGAAATACATTGAACCCTATGGGACCTACTTTTTCAAACATTTTTAAAGCAAAGTTGAAATTCAGAAATTACTTCAAAAATTTTAGAAACTATTCAAATTATGCCATAAAATAAATAAAAAAAAATTAAGCAAAATGTATTCGGTAGTTTTTAAAATAAAAATTAAAATAATAATTATACCCATATTATATGAAGAGATCACGTCATCCATTTTAAAATAAAATGTGCCATCCCTCTTTCTTCCTAGCGTAAAAAATTTCTTTTAAATTTATATTTAGCGTTGTATCCGCCTCAAAACCGCTTTATTTTTGCATATTTTCTGTAGATCTATATTCTGTATCAACGCAATTACAATATTTTTTAGTTTAAATGCCCATCAAACTTTGATTATTTCTACAACGAAGCCTAATTTTAAGCAGAATGTAAATAGGTGATTGTAAGATGAGTTGTATAAAAACTGCCGAATTTTTTTTTCTACCAAAATGAACTCTGGAGTCTGGAATAAAAGTGATATGAATGAAATATTTATTTTGTTTTGCATAGAGAACCAGACTATTTATGTTTCGATGACGTCATTTGAAAAAACGTTAATTTCTTTCGATGACGTTTTAAATTTTCAAATATAATAAGTTATTGCAGTACTGTGATACTTTAAATATATTAGTGCTGAATGTATCGCATTTTAGAGATGTTTAAAGAATTGCATTTCAGTTGGAAAGTGTTTCATAATCGATTCCTTATGAATGATTGATCTTTTTATCTTTGTTATTATGATTTTCCGTCGATCATGAAGGTTGTTGTTGAGACCCAGACCGTCCGACCTACCAGAAAGGTGTAAGGTAACTGTTTGGACGGCCGGGATGTGCCACCCAATTTAGACCGGAACCCAGTGGGGGAGACATCCACAGGGACCGTACCCTCCTTCCCCTACCACCAACCTCTCGGAAGGTCGATCATGAAGGTGTTGAAGCTTAGAGGACAAATGCGAGATTAGACGCTTAATTAGGGTGAATGACAGCCACTGCACACACAAATCCAGAATTCATGCACCGGGTTGTGGGCGACTATGTTGAACACATGCTCTGCGAGGGTAAAGTCGTGTTTAGGCTCTTAATTAGAGTGTATTACTCCCACGCAGTTGGCGGAGTGCAACAGCGAGTGCGCCCATGTAGCAAACGATCGACAGTTATTACAAGCTCGATGTTCAGGTTTTTTTTAAAAAAACTAGTCGGCGAAAGTGGCTAGTATAATAATAATAATTAAAAAAATAGTTACTTGTAACATTGATGCATTTGATTATACAAATATTCATCAGTTAAAATATATTTTTAAAGGTTAAAAACCTGTGAGGATTTCTTATTGTAAACTTTTATTCAGCAAAAATATGCAGTGCATAGATTAGTGGCTAAATATATTACTGTCATACATGAATGTATTTTTTTAATCTTTCCGTTAAAGATATAGTTTCATACCCAAAGAAAAAAAATTGTGCATATCTTTTCTATATATGGTATTGAGACTATGATATATTATATATATGGTATTTAGACTATATAAAACAAAAAGAAACATTTTTGTTAATGCAGTGTTCATGAAAATCCATAAAATTTTAAATAGTTGATATACGAAATTTTTCTTTTAAAAAAATGCTTTATTGTTATTTTTTTTATTTTAGCCAAAATTATTTGTGGTGTACATGTATTGGTTCATTCGAATCTCAGCCAAATATTTTTTATTTAAGCCTTTTATTTTATTTAATATTTTTGCTACGTATTCGTGTACAATTTAGCGTTAAGAACATTGTGCCGTTGATCTTGTCCATCATTAATTCACAATGAAATAAATAAAATGCTTGCATTATGTAGGAAAAGTTATGTGCTTGCCAAATCGATTTTCATTTTCAAAAATTGACGCACGAACCTACAGCATTATACAAGAAGTAACGCGTTTGAACTAAGAGAAGAACATTTCATCTGAAGACACTAACTGAAGACACTGACGTGGGCAGCACATGACTTACGTTGCGGTCTCATATTCACGTTATCTTTATTTCTTTAAAAAAATTATTAAATTGAGTTTAATTGCACAAAATAACACAAAATTTTCATTCTTAAATCAATTTTTGTTTTTCTTTAGTAATTGGACTTTTTTCCAAAGGCGGCATAATATAAATGCGAAAAATCTCAAATATCTCGAGAACAGTTAGTACTAAAGTAATACAGTTGTTCTTATTCTTTTTCTCGTCAAAAATTACGTATATAAAACAAGTATTTAATGGATACATTTGAACATACGTAGTCCTTTTTTTCGATTTTGACGATGTTTGATGTCCATTTCCTAAAAAAAGGCAGGTTGTTATTTTCTGAATCGTACCAAAATCTAAATCAGCAGCAGAGTATCCCATAAGTGGCTTATCTACCAAATGTTGTTAAATTTGGGCAATTAGTATTTCAGCTAGAGTGGATGAGATTTTTGCAGTAGATTTTGCAAAAAATGGCGGGTTCTTTTTACCGAATCGTACCAAAAACAAATCAGCACCGGGATCACACCCAAGAGACTTACTTACCTACCAAATTTTATGAAATTCCATCCATTAGTTTTTGAGTTAAAGTGGATACATACATTACACAGAGAGACAGACAAACACACAGACAGACAGAGAGACAGACAGACAGACACACCGATACACAGAGACGTCACGCTAAAAATAGTATTTTCATATTCTAGAGGTCCCAAAACGTGTAGATCAGTCGAAAACTCGAGTTGCGATTTTCGGCATGATTCCAATTCTTTCCCCATGTAATACCCTGTATTGCAGGGAAAGTAAAAATCTGATGTGGGCAGCAGATGACTTTCCCTGCAGACTTATATTCACGTTCTATTTATTTAAATTAAATTTAATTAATTTTTAATTCAATTTTCGTTCTCATTTGAAAACTGGACTTATTTTCAAAAATGGTGTAGAAAAAATACGAAAAACTAAAGTTTCTCAAGAACGGCCTGTCCTAGTGTAATGGGGTTGGTCTTATTCTTTTCTTCGCTAAAAATTACGTATTAAACAAGCATTTAATGGCTATATTTGAGCATACGTAGTTCTTAAGTTTAGATTTTGATGATTTTTGCGGGCTATTTTGCAAAAAAGGCAGGTTATTTTTTTCGAATTATACCAAAATCTAATCAGCACCAGGGTGGCCTACAAGCGACTTATCTACCAAATTTTGTGAAATTCGGTCCATTAGTTTTTCAGTTAGAGTGGATACAAGCTTTTGCGGGCCATTTCGCAAAAAAAGGCGGGTTCTTTTAACCCGAGCCATACCCAAAACTAATCAGCACCAGATTCGTGTACAAGTGACTTACCTACCAAATTTTATGAAATTCGGTCAATTAGTTTTTTAGTTAGAGTGGATACAATATCTGTACAGACAGACAGACACACAGACAGACACACAGACACACAGACAGACAGACACACATACACACAAACAGACGTCACGCTAAAAATAGTTTTTTCGTATTCTAGAGGTCTCGAAACGTGTAGATCCGTCGAAAACTCGATTTGCGATTTTCGACATGATTCCAATACTGTCCCTATACATTACCATGTATTGCAGGGAAAGTAAAAATTGAATTAAAAATGCAAATTTACTGTTATGTTGTGCAATTTAACTTAATTTATTGAATTATTAAAGAAAAAAAAAGAAACAGATGAATCTGAGTCTGCAGAGAAAGTCATGTGCTGTACACATCAGATGTTTTACTTTCCCTGCAATACATCGTAATGTATAGGAAAATAATTGGAATCATTATTTTCTGATTCGTACCAAAATCTAATCAATACCAGGGTTTCCTATATGTGACTTTTCTACCAAATGTTGTTAAATTTAGTCAATTAATATTTCAGCTAGATTGAATGCATGAGGTTTTTGCGGGCCTTTTCGCAAAAAAAGGCGGGTTATTTTTTTCCGACTCAGCATATTTTCTGTTGTACAGCGCCACCTATCGGTGTTTCTGGAACTCATTTTTTTTCGCGTAATCCCTTTCCCCATGTCTTGAAATAGTAGGTTCAACAATTTTGGAACCTTTAAACTGAGTAGTTCGATGTATAGAGAGCTTAGAGTAGAGGTGTTTTAATTCTGACCACCCTGTATATAAGTTCGATATCCTATTTAAATAAATGACCTGGTCTCACATATATAATCTCCTCCTTAATTATATGTGATGACTCTTGTAATTAATTTAATAACAAACAGAATGTTCTTAATAAATAATGTTATTTTAAAGTGAAAAGGGGTGCTGTTAATTATGTAGTTTTATGTTAAAATATTCTATTCCAGGAACTCGCACTAAATATAATATGGTAGGTTTTAATATGCGGCATAATGCAATGTTATACGACTTTACAATGTCTTCGACCAATGTTTTATGGCTATACGATGTACGACCATGTTAATTATGGGTAATTTCATGATTGTAAACTTAAACATTAAGTTTCCGTCTTAAATGTGCACCACAAACTTATTTCACAACAGTTATTTTTTTATTTTATGTAATTTTTTGAGAAATATATTATACAAATGTGCAATATCCCGAGAACGGTTCATGCTAGATTTCTACAGTTCAAACAGTCGTTTTCTAATGAAACATTATATAACAAATGACTATTTGCTTATCTTTATGAAAGGTTTTGACTTATTTTGATGATTTTTTCAAAATTTCACTAGAAAATTTAGTGGGATTCTGAAATTCGATTGTGTTTTAAAACAAAGGCTTCTTGTATTCATGGATTGTAATTTCTGTGCCTTATTTCGTTTAAATCGCTCCATGCGTTCGTCAGATATCGTCTCCATAGTCTCACTGACACACACACACACACACACATCACTTCAAAAACGTTTGATTCATGTTCAGGGATGCTTGAAACATGCTCTCCCGTCACAAACTCGAATTCAACCCCGCCACAGTACTTTCCTTGTACATTATACTATGTATATTAGAAAAATAATAATGTGAATTCAATAGAACTTGATGTTGGAAAAAAGTAGAAATATCCGCAATGATATATATATATATATATATATTCTATGCAATATCTACATTTAATGCAGTATGCGTGATATATATCTTAGTATTTTATTACTAATATTATTATTTGAAATATCTAAAATAGATTGATATACCGTGGATCTTAATGCATTCTTTTGATAAAAAAATAAATGAAATTGAAGTATAAATTCCATTATATATACTGAAGAAAAATAATGACAAAACTACCAAACATCAAACACAACTTCCTTGATTATTGAATAAAAAAAATCTGATGTGGGCAACACATGACTTTCCTTATATAATGTAATGAATTTGCTACTTTTACAGTAAAAAAATAGGATTTTCTTGTAGTAGATACTAATAATCTTTCCAAGATATTGAATTTTCGACAATTAGTCGTCATTTTCATTGATTTAGCGTCATTTTTATCCATTTGGCGAGATTTTCGTTAATTTGGCAACATTAAAAAAAAGTCGCCAAGTTGGCGACATTCCGCCAAATTCGTCGCCAAAATCTCGCCAAGCGTTATGCACTAAGAGATAAATTTTTCTTAAAGCAGATAAATGACTATTGGCGTTCAAATACAAAAGTATTATTCAAAGTATCTTTTTTCAAGAATGGAACGAGCTAGATCCACGAGAAGGATGTCACTCAATTTATCGCATGGTATTACATATGAAAAGTAAACATGTTTCTCAATAGGAAATATTTTTCTTTTTATTTTATATGACTTTTTGATAATTTTTTTAAAAAATGTACAATATCTCGAGAACGGTTCACGTTAGCGTTCTAAAATTTATGTCAATCGTTTTCTAATGAAAAATTACATAAGAAATGTCTATTTGCGTAACTTTATTAGTGGTTTTAATTTTTTGACGATTTTTTCAAAATTTCATTCGAAAATTTAGGGGGGTTTTGAACATTCGATTGCGTATAAAAACAATAGGCTTCCAGTGTTTACGGATTGTGATTTTTGTACCAAATTTGGTTCGAATCGGTCCATTCGTTCGTCAGTTATCGCCTCCACAGACTCACTGACACACACACACACATACACACATACTTTCACACACACACACACACACAGACATCACTTCAAAAATGTTTGATTCGTGATCAGGGATGCTTGAAACGTGCTCTCCCGTCGAAAACTCGAATTCGAATTTTCGACCCCGTCACAATACTTTCCTTATACATTATGTATATAAGGAAAGTAATAAATAAAGGCAAATATATCCTAGTAAAATGTACTCTATGTGTTATCTTTAATCTTGTAGACAATGTAGTTATATAAAAAATTAATTAAAACAAAGTGGTAGAAATTGATCAGATACAAAGTAATTAAAAGTATCCAAAACAAAAAACAAGGAGTCAATCACTTAATTACACTCATTTTATTTCCCTATCCTTGAATGTGGATTACTTTTATCTTTTAAAAATAATCTTATTCGAATAATACGGGCTCAATTTCAGTTTACAGTAAACGAATACTATTCATTAAGGAAGCATCTGTGACAGAAGGACAATAATAAGATATCATGAGGGTAATTGACATTTAAAAACTTACTCTTCTTAAACAATTGGCTTTTACCTGTATGAGCAGTTGACCTCGATATTTTCTAATCTTTAACTACTACAGATGTTAAAATTAACATTAAACAGCAACTTCTTGTGCCGTGCGAATGTGATTTCAGCGATTGTGAAATGTTTTTGATTTCTCATACTGGTATAAAAAATCTGATGTGGGCAGCACATGACTTTCCTTATATAATGTAATGAATTTACAACTTTTACAATAAAAAAATGTTATTCTTATAGTAGATACTTGTATTCCTTCCAAGATATTGAATTTTCTTCAATTAGTTGTCATTTTTATTGATTTAGCGTTATTTTTATCCATTTGGTCGAAAAAAAGTCTCTAAGTTGCAGACATTCCGTCAAATTCGTTGCCAAAACCTCACCAAGCGTTATGGACGGAGAAATAAGTTATTCTTATAGCAGGTAAATGACTATTGGCGTTCACATACAAAAGTATTACTCAAAGTATCTTTTCTCGTGAATGAAATGAGTTAGATCCACGAGAATGATGTCGCCAAATTTATCGCATGATATTACATATGAAAAGTGAACATGTTTCTTAAGAGTTAATATTTTTTTTCATTTATGGGATTTTGTGATAAATTTATATGAAAAATGTCCAATATCTCGAGAACGGTTCATGCTAGTGTTCTAAGGTTTATGTCAATCCTTTTATAAGGACAAATTACATAAGAAATGTCTATTTGCGTAATTTGATTAAAGGTTTTCATTTTTTGAAGATTTTTTTAAATTTCACTCGAAAATTTAGATTGCGCTTGATTGGATTGCGCTTCCAGCTATGGTGGGATTCAATATGCTTGATGAGTCAGCTCGTATATAAAGGAGCCTTAGTACATGACGTCAGCATTTTCTTTATTTTAGCGCCTTTTTCATTAATTTCGCGACATTTTCTTAAATTTGACGACATTTAAAAAAAGTTGCCACGTATAAATTATTTTTGTTTCCACATATTTATTTTCTATTACGTTAATCAGTATTGATATTATATTCCTTAAGCTAGGCATATACCAGTTTATATAGATGCAAAGCTGTAAGTGACTGGATGATAATGACAGAGAAGTTAAGTGTCTGTTAGGCTTAATTGTGGACTTACAGAGAATCTTTGTGAAAATATGAAACTTTTCCACTGGAATAAGATTTTATAGATCTACTGAAAGTCATAAAATAAGAGACAAATAATGTGTGTTACGTGCTATTATTGCAAAAAAGTTTAAAATAATGTAATTTTTTACTTTTTAAAAGCGAATAACGTGAACAAATCAAATGTGTCGAACATGTGTAATATCCGGTCCTCAGGAATGTACGCTTATGCTTATTGCCATTTGGAAAACGGTAATAACGTGCGTAAATTACACACAGTCGAAATTATGTTTTTTGAAGCTCCAATAAACCATGTGTTTTATTTCTGAAGAAGAAGAAGTTAAAAGTTTTGTAACAGCTTTTGCCATTTATTTTGAGACATTTTATCAATGCCATCTCATTTCTAGAATTATTACTTTCCTTACATACATAATGTATAAGGAAAGTATTGTGACGGGGTCGAAAATTCGAATTCGAGTTTTCGATGGGAGAGCACGTTTCAAGCATCTCTGATCACGAATCAAACATTTTTGAAGTAATGTCTGTGTGTGTGTGTGTGTGTCAGTGAGACTGTGGAGACGATAACTGACGAACGAATGGACCGATTCGAACGAAATTTGGTACAAAAATCACAATCCATAAACGCTGGAAGCCTATTGTATTTATACGCAATCGAATGTTCAGAACCCCACTAAATTTTCGAGTGGAATTTTGAAAAATCGACAAAAAAACAGGGCCGCTGATAAAGTTACGCAAATTGACATTTCTTATGTAATTTTTCATTAGAAAATGATTGACATAAATTTTAGAACGCTAACATGAACCGTTCTCGAGATACTGTACATTTTTCAAAATAATTAACAAAAAGTTATATAAAATAAAAAAATATATTTCCTATTGAGAAACATGTTCACTTTTCATATGTAATACCATGCGATAAATTTGGTGACATCATTCTCTTGGATTTAGCTCGCTCCATTCATGAAAAAAAGATACTTTGAGAAATACTTTTGTATTTGAACGCCAATAGTCATTCATCTGCTGTAAGAATAACTTATATCTCCGTCCATAACGCTTGGCGAGATTTTGGCGACGAATTTGGCGAAATGTCGCCATCTTGGCGACATTTTTAATTGTTGCCAAATTAAAAAAATCTCGCCAAATTGATAAATCAATAAAAATGACGACTAATTGAAGAAAATTTCAACATCTCAGAAAGAATATAAGTATCTACTATAAGAATAACATTTTTTAACTGTAAAAGTAGTAAATTCATTGCATTATATAAGGAAAGTCATGTGTTTCACACATCAGATTTTTAAGTATCCTTCACAAATAGCACGGGCTTAAATCTCGGATTGCAATAAGCAGGTATTTCCCTTTAAACACGCTTCTCTGACAGACGGAGGAGAAAATCCAGACGTCCGAAACTCAGTTGCCCTTTGCAATCTGATAATGCGCAACCTGAAATTACGATAAAAGTTTTAATTAACATTAGATAGCGATGTGCCGTGCCGTGAAGATGAGAGATAGATTAAAGTGAAAGGATCTTCTGATTTGCAGCACCAGAACTCACTGCTCCATAGCACATTTTAGGATATAGATTAATGAGACAGATTATGGAACATAATTAATTTAATAGTAGAGTGTAATCGAACCATGTAGGTTTTTAAGTTTCTAACATTAATCTGTTCTGAATGAGATATTGCCAAAAATATTTTATATTTTAAACTAGCGGTATAGCCGTTCATCGTACAGAATGTATAATAAAAAATCTGGTGTGCGCAGCACATGACTTTCCTTATATAATGCAATGAATTTACTACTTTTACAGTTAAAATAATGTTATTCTTATAGTAGATATTTATATTCTTTCCAAGATATTTAAATTTCTTTTATCAGTCGTCATTTTCATTGATTTAGCGTCAGTTTTATCAATTTACCGAGATATTCGTTAATTTTTGCAACATTTAAAAAGTCGCCAAGTTGGCGACATGCCGCCAAAATCTCCCCAAGCGTCATGGACAGATGAGTAAGTTATTCTTATATCTGATTGCCGTTCAAATACAAAAGTATTACTCAAATTATATATTCTCGTGAATGGAACGAGATAGATCCACGACAATGATGTCACCAAATTGATCGCATGATATTACATATGAAAAGTGAACATGTTTCTCAACATTTAATATATTTTTTTTAATTTATGAGATTTTTTTATAAATTTATTTGAAAAATGTGCAATATCTCGAGAACGATCCATGCTAGCGTTCTAAAGTTTATGTCATTTGTTTTCTAAGGAAAAATTACATCAGAAATGTCTATTTGCGGAACTTTAATAAAGGTTTTTATTTTTTGATGAATTTCTCAAAATTTCACTCGAATATTTAGGGAGGTTTTGGTCATTCGATTGTGTTTTAAAACAATAGGCTTCCAGTATTCATGGGTTGTAATTTTTGTCCCAAATTTTATTCGAATCGCTCCATTCGTTCGTGAGATATCGTCTCCACAGGCTCACTGACACACACACATACACACGCACGCACTTTCACACACACATACAAACACACACACACATGCACACACATACAGACATCACTTCAAAAATTTTCGATTCGTGATCAGGGATGCTTGAAACGTGATCTTCCGTCGAAAACTCAAATTCGATTTTCGACTCCGTCACAATACTTTCCTTATACATTATGTATATAAGGAAAGTAAAAATTTACACATATGTGCTAATTCTGATAGTGTTCTAAGTGGCACTGTTATTCAAAACATTATATTTATATATAATATAGATATAATGTTGATTAATGAGATAGATTATGGAACAGAACTAATTTAATAGTAGAGTGCAGTAAAATCATGGATGTTTAAATTTCTAACATTAATCTGTTTTGAATGAGATACTTTCTAAAATAACTTATATTGTAAACTAGCATTAAAGCAGATCGTGAAGAATGTATAATAAAAATATATTTAAAAGTTACAATTATGTGCAAATTCTCATAGTGTTTGTTCTACATTGCATTGTTATTTTCAAAACATCATATTTAAATATAATTAATAGAATTATATTATAAAAGCATTGTGTTTATTTATTACTTTATATTAGAAACATAATTTTCTTAAAAAGAAATAAAAATAATCTATGTTCTCTCTATGCAAAATTATTTTCATATGCAGATCTGTGGCATAAAACATCTCGGTATGATTCAGGATTTTGGGATCATTTGGGATAAAAGAATCTGCCTTTCTTGCGAAATTGCCGGGAAAATCCATATGCATCCACGCCAGTTAAAAAGCTAATTGACCAAATTTCATAAAATTTAGTATATAAGTTATTTGTAGTTCTTACCCTGATGCTGATTAAATTTTGGTACGACTCTGAAAAAGAAATTGCCTTTCTTTTGGCGAAATGCCTGCTAATAACTAAAATAAAGGATGACATATGCCCAAATCTATCAATTAAATGCTTGTTTATACGTAATTTTTGACGAGGAAAATAATAAGAGTAACCTCCTTTTACCCCCAGAACTAGGCGTTCTCGAGATATTTTAATTTTTTCACATTTTATTAAGTCGTTTTTAAAAATACGTCCAACCGTTAATTGACTACGAATTCGGTGTAATTTCAAATAATTATTCATGTTATTTTGTACAGTTAAATTCAATTGAATGAATTATTGAGGGAATAAAGATAAAAATTAATTTGAGTCTATGGGGAAATCCATGTGCTGTCCAAGTCAGATTTTATTTTATTTTTATAGCTTGCATAATTCCGGCTCAAATCTCGGAATACAGTAAACAGACATTTAAATTTAAACGCTCTATTCTAACCGAAGGATGAAATCCAGATTGCAGAAACGCAGTTGGCCTTTAGGAGCTGATAATATGCAACCTTTAATTACGATAAAAGTTTTAATTAACAATAGATAGCGATTTGCCATGCCGTGAAGATGAGATATAGATTAAAGTGGAAGAATCTTCTAATAAGCCACTGCAGAATCCCTTGCTCCACAGCTCATTTTAAAACGTAGATTATGGATTAGATTTAATTAATTAGTAAGCGAGTAATCAAGCTATGAAAGCAAATACTTTAATCAGTTATGAATTGGAAACTTTATAAAATATTGCTTATGTCTGTAAATTTTACATAATGAAAATGTGTGTATGTGTGTGAGAGTGTGTGTGTTTGTGTGTATGTTTGTGTGTGTCTGTGTGTGAGGGTATTTATGTGTGCGAGTGTTTATGTATGTGAGAAGGTGTGTATGTCTGTGTGTGTGTGTGTGTGTGAGGGTATGTTTATGTGGGTGTGTTTATGTGGGGGTGTTTATGTATGTGGGAAGGTGTGTCTGTGTGTGTGCATGCGTGTATATGCGTGTGTGTACCATCTGTAGTTTGGAAATATAAGCGTCGGACAGCAACACAATTTATTACAGAGTTATTTCTGGGACCCTAACACCTTGGCGAGATTTTTTTTATTTAAATCTCGAAGTAATTTTGCTGTTATTTTGCGGTTTCAAGCGACTTTCATTCAGGTCGCTTAATCAGAGACTGACATAGTCCCTTGGTGATCACAAGGACATCATTATCACAGAATTTCTATTTTGACATCATCGGATAAACCGAAGCGTTTTTTTTTTCAAACCATATTTAAACCGAATTCGTAGGACCGTTTTTTTATTTTTTTAGATACATTGATATTTGCATTTTAAAAGTTATCTGATACTTATTTTGCCGCATCTGAAAGAGTAGATTAGCATAGTTCGACAGTTTGTATAAAGTTCCTTGTATTTATGCACATTCTAACATGTTTGTGATTTATTAAACAAACTATTCAAAGTTACAATACTCAATTCCGCTCGCAAAAGAACATATTTCTCTGATAGTCAATGAAATTAGCTATACATGCCTGCTTGGTGCTCACTGTGAGTTTAAGCCGTACCTACTCTCTTGTAGAAATTATTGTTTATTTTATCTATTTATTTTATCTATTTATTTATTTCTTATTTTATTTATTTATTTTCACGTTTTTAGAGAGCATTTGTAGGAATTTGGTTTGAAAGCAGAACATTATTTTTTAAACAGGCGATTCTGTAAATGCACTATTTAAGTAGCGAACGCTTAATTAGGACCCGGGCAACACGGAGTACTTCGTTCTAGTATGTTATACTTTTCATGAATATCAAGACTCTTAAAATTAAAAAATTACTGATAACATGATAAATTTGAAACCGGAACTACTTATTAAATTATGTATACTTTGCACTATGTACGAGTATAATGTTGCATATGTGTAATGTGGCATATGTAATATGTTGCATTTGGATATGTTAACATTTGTTGCGTTATCTAAATTTTAAATCGTCTGACATTTGCATATATAATATGTTGTATTTGCAAATGTGATATGTAGTTATACGTGATATATGTGATATATGTGATATGTAGTTATGTGATATGTAGTTAACATATGTTAACATTTGTTAAGTTATCTAAATTTAAACATTCCGGCATTTGCATATGTGATATAAAGCATTTGGATATGTTAACTTTATCTAAGCTATCTAAAATTCAAACATTTTGACATTTGCATATGTAATATGTTGCATTTGCATATGTTAACATTTGTTAAGTTATCTAACATGCATACATGTGACATTTGTATTTATAATATGTTGCATTTGCATATGGTAATATTTGTTAAGTTATCTCAAATTCAAATATTCTGACATTTGCATTTGTAATATGTTGCATTTGCATAAGATAACATTTGTAAATGGTAATGGAATGGTTGGTACACTTGTAATGGTTGGTACACTTTGCAAATGGTAATGATCTGAAACCACACAAAACTAATTTTTATGTAAACTACATGTTATTAAATAGATTCATCTGCAATTTGCATTATTTGCAGTATTTAATTAAACATCTTAATTACAAAATATTTCATAACAGTGGTTAATTACAAACATTAAATATATCCCTTTATTCTAAAGAGTGAATATATTTAGAATATGTTCTTCCTAAGTGATCTTTGCATTTTACTGTATACTTACACAAAACATGCGAAATAAGGCTTTTATTAAATGCACAGCATTATTTTTTAGACCCATTAAACTTTCAAAATGCATATGTTATGTAAAACTAAGACAGGAATGGCTTATTTTAAGATGGATGTAAATGAGTAAATATATATAATGTGTCCAGGACATTGCGAAATTGATGTTTTATTTTCAAAGTTGAGTAGTCTTGTGTTAATAAAATAATTTTTATTTCGGACAGGAATGAGTCCTGTTATATTTACAGTTTCAAGAATCTTATTTCCCAGAAATACTAATATTATGTTATCAATATGTATGTTTTCAAAGACATTACGACACTTTAAAATGTGCGGTTAAAGTACGTCTTAAATTATTTCTTGCGCTTCTCTTTTTCTTGATGTCTTCGATATTGTCAACTGATAAATTTTGCCTGTTTCATAAATCACTGTAAAATTACCACCTAACTTGCACATTACATCAATGTAGTGTTACATTTACACCAATTACCTCTCAATACAAATTTTTAAAATAATTCACAAAGCAAAATAAATACATAACGTGAGTTTCCAAAACCACAAAATATTACATGTTGTGCAAATAGAATATTAACAACAAGCGGTTGAAGAAGCAATAAAATAATTGAAGCAATAGGATGTTAATAGATGAAATAAAATAATAGAACCAAGCGGTTGTTAATGAAAGCAATAGAACTATTAAAGCAAACGATTGTTAATGGAAGCAACAGAAAAATAGAAGCAAGCGGTTGTTAATAGAATAATAGAATGAATATAGTAATGGAAGTGGTCGGAAACATTTGGTTTTCAGTCTTTAGTACAAATAAACTGATATATTTAACCCAATAAGAACCAAACTATGTACGTGCAAAAATGAATTTCTTCTACAATTTATTTTCAAAAGTACTCGCCAGACTTTCTTAGGATTTAATGTGGATATTTTTAAATTAATAAAAGCTCCAATAATTTGAGATATGATTTGGCTGTGACACCATGTATTTCGAAGTTATGTCATAATTATAATATTTCATTCATCTTTATATTATTTTACTCCGTTTAACTTCCACTCTTTCTGTATTCCACTACTGTTTACAGTTAAATTTATATTTTGTCGCTCTAGTGGGTGCCACTATAGTTATAACTTAACATTAAAATTTATGTAAGCACGTGACCAATTTATCATTGAGAAATAATTTTCTTGACGTTTTAGCACTAAAATGAACGCAATACTACCCAAACAATCGTTTGCTTTTACCATATAATATTATCCTTAATTTACTTTGTAATTTCGTGTCTCTGTTTACAAACTGTTAACATGCTTACATACATTTTTACTTTCCTTATATACATAGTATAATGTATAAGGAAAGTATTGTGACGAGGTCGAAAATTCAAATTCGAGTTTTCGATGGAAGAGCACGTTTCAAGTACCCTGATCACGAAGCGAACAATTTTGAGGCGATGTCTATGTGGTTATGTGTGAAAATATGTGTGTGTGTGTATGTGTATGTGAGTCTGTGATGACGATATACTACGAACTAATGGAGAGATTTGAATGACATTTGGTACAAAAATGGCAATCCGTGAAAACTGGAAGCCTATTGTTTTTAAATACAATCGAATTTTCAGAATCCCCCTAAATTTTCGAGTGAAATTCTGAAAATAAATCATTAAAATATCAAAACTTTTAATAAAGTTAAGCAAATAGACATTTCTTATGTAATTTTTCCTTTGAAAATAATTAACATAAATTTCAGAACGCTTGCATGCACCGTTCTCGAGATATTGCACATTTTTCACACAAATTTATTAAAAAACCCTATAAATTAAAAAAAATATCAACTGTTGAGAAACATGTTCACTTCCCATATGTAATATCATGCGATAAATTTGGTGACATGATTCTCGTGGATCTAGCTCGTAACATTCAAGAGAAAAGACACTTTGAGTTTGAACGTCAATAGTCATTTATCTGCTATAAGAATAACTTATTTCTCCGTCCATAACGCTTGGCGAGATTTTGGCAACGAATTTGACGGAATGTCGCCAACTTAACGACTTTTTTAAATGTTGCCAAATTAAAGAAAATCTTGCCAAATGGATAAAAATAACGCTGAATCAATGAAAATGACGACTCATTGACGAAAATTCAATATCTTGGAAAGAATATAAGTATCTACAACAAGAATATCCTATTTTTTTACTCTAAATGTAGTAAATTCATTGCACTATATAAGGAAAGCCATGTGCTGCCCAAATCAGATTTTTTATTTTTGTGTTACTAATATCTTAAGTATTATTATTTTTAAATATTATAATTTCATACATACTAAAACATACCTTTGAAATAATTTATTATAACAAAATAAAAATCTATCTTTCTTAATGCCATTTTAAAATATATTCCTCTTTTGAATATTCATTTGGCGTTCGGTTTTGAGAAAAATAACCCTGTTACACAATGGAACCTTATATAAAAATAAATTTACAAAATTGGGTCTAGTTTTGGACTAGACCCAATTCAGTCGTTTTGGACTAGATCATATGTACAATGCATGCAAAGCAAAAATATATATTTTTAGCATATTGCGTTCTATTTTTCCAATTCACGTGAACTTGAATTTTTCTGGCGCAAAGGAATCTGTGTTGGCTTGCTTGTTGTTCACTATGTACTGTCTTTTTTGTACTCCTACCCTCTGTCCTAGTCTTATTACTCAGTCAAAATAGGACAATATCTGATTAAGCGTAGTATTTTTGCAAACCAATCCACTCAGCACGTAAGATATGTATTACTTGTTTTGCATTAACATAATTTTAATACTTAGAAAAGGAAGTTTGGTATCTCTCAATATAAATTGATCTAGCTAAACCTTTCCTGCTTTAAAATTTTCCTTTCGTGAAAAGTCTACTACTTCATTATTTCTTTAATTAAAACGACTGAAATGTGAATTAGAAAATATGTGAATTGAAATACACCCATCTTGTAAGAATCGGATCCAAAATACTTGCTCCAAAGAAAAGTTTTCCAGCACTTTTTCTTTAATTAAAACGACATAAATGTGAATTAGAAAATATGTGATTTAAAATGCACACGTATTGTAAGTATCGGATCCCAAATACTTGCTGCAATGAAAGTTTTCTACCTCAGTCTTTATTAAATTAAAACGACTGAAACGTGAATTAGAAAATATGTGAATTGAAATACACCCATATTGTAAGAATCAGATCCAAAATACTTGCTCCAATGAAAAGTTTCCTACCACTTTTTTCCCTTAATTAAAACAATATAAATATGAATTAGAAAATATGTGAATTGAAATGCACACATATTGTAAGGATCGATCCATAAATACTTGCCCCAATGAAAGTTTTCTTCATCATTCTTGATTTAATTAAAAAGACTGAAATGTGAATTAGAAAATATGTGAATTGAAATAAACCCATATTGTAAGGTTCGGATCGCCAAAAGGACGATATTTGGCAAAGTTGACATTCTTTTGGAAACTATGTGATATACAGAAGAGGCACTATGACAAATGGATTGTCCATTCTTGGTCTCAATAGTCTTGTATCATGGTATATTTCAAATGTGAGCTAAGGTGAAAGACACGGAACATGCAGATTACGGATTTTTAAAAACTTGAAAAGAAAGAAAAGGATGTGGCCCTAGATTAAGAGTCCGAATTGTTTGTACTTTTTGAGGTTTAATAAAATGATTTAAAAACACTTTGGTGTTTCTACAGATGAATTATACCATAGCGGAAAATGCAGTTTAGTGCCATACTATTTTCAGAATCACATTTCTCGCAATGTTAATCTACTTACTATATAGTTACGTTGAAATCGAAGCATCAGTTGTTGAATTAAAACATTTGCAAATTGACTCCAAATTTTGAATTTTCAAAATATGCTTCCCCTTTGGTTTCTCAGCATTATATTATATACCCTTTAATTCTTCTTTCAGAAATACCACCCCCGTCATCAATAGTGAACTCTCAAGGAATCGAGATATACCATTCCAAATCAGAAAAACTGAGAAATGGTCATCAACAAAACTCTTACAAGAAACACGAAGAAAAAGGTGAGCATTCAGAAATAATCAAGTTCTTATTTTTATCAATAATCATATACCACACATGTCGTCCTAAATGCTTATGAAGTCGTCGGGTACAAACATGTCTGTGGATCATAAGCATTTGCTTGTGGCTATGTGAAATCAGTGTCGATGTGCATGTTTCAGAAATATGAATGTTAGTTTTTAGCTTTGATGGTATATTTCAATTACGATGGTTTTGTTCTTTGTAGTAGATTGCAATCATCAAAGAGTAAGATTTTTAGAATCTTGAAATGTATTTCTCAGTGCTATTTAAATTTTAGAAATCCTGAACATATATAGAAAAATATATAAATAGACAATAATAATTATAAATTCATGGTGTTTTGTAAACAATAATACACGGAGTTTGAGATAAGAATATGAAACTCCTTTGGATAAAAAACTTTAAAACACAATATTTCTTTGCGAATTATGTCTAGGTGTGTTTAAACAAACTTTCATCCGTTCTTATTTGACAGAACAGAAAGACGTAGAATTTATTATATGTATTCTTTATTATTTCTACATTAAAGTATTTTATTTATGAATAGAAGTAAAACTTTACCGAGTTTCAGAACAAGGTACTGATTGTATGGAGACAAAAATAAATTGAAAGATAAAACAAACTTGAATTATTTGGGAATATTCTTTATTTTCTCAGTTTAATTTATTATTGCACTAATCAGGTTTTCTATGAAATTTACAGTTTATGGAAATATTATTTAGTTTAATACGGAACTTTTGATATATAAATAAATACAAATCCGAAGGGCTTATCTTGTACCAGCGCACTAATTATCTCAAACGATTTTGGAATTTTCTTAGCGTGGAGTTTTAATTGTTTCTTTTTATTTAGTGAATAAAGTTTTAATCTGATACCTAATCAGGCATAGTTTGGGACATACGAATTAAGAACGAATAACTAAAAAAATCCAGTATCATGTTCTGACATCACACTTTGGATACATATTGGAATTACTGGAATGTGCCCATCATACATCAATATATCTAAATAATTCTAAAATGAAATATATTTAAATCTTATAATCTCTTAATCTTAGGCTATTTAGGTGTGGTGTAAATAGTTTATAATTGATACTGGATATAAATTATTATGATTTTAATTATCCCCCTTTTTTTATAAATTTTTAAGTGGAAATTACATGCTCAATGATTAAATATTAAATATATTGAGGTATTATATTATGTAAGTAAAATATTTTTTTAAGTATTTAATTTAATTAAATTAAAGCCAATTGTAACACTACACTAAAATCACTGACAACGAGAATCATTATTCTGATACTAAAGGAAGAATTGTGATTTTTAACATCTGGATTTCTGAACAAGGTATCTACCAACTAAGCATTTGGCTTCGGAAGAGAACCCCACAAAATCTTTCTCTTTAAGTAATAAAAAATTTGTAATTTATTAAGAAATTCAAATTTCATTTTTGCAGATACATTAAAGTGGATTTTTATTATCTCATTTGATATTTATCATTGCTGCAATTTAGATTAGGTTTAATTTTTAATGTATGTTTCTATCAGAATATAATTTAATTATCATTTACTATATTTTACATAATAATTTATATTATAATATACTATAATACTAAATCAAAATAATTTATTCATTTCATTTAAATTTTTATCAGTATTAAATTGAAGATGGAATAATGAATTATCAACCATTTCTTGAACGTCAATTTTTGAATTAATTACATTTATTTCAATTGATAAAACATCTACTTCCCCTCCCCGAACAAAAAATATATTTTCAATATTTAATAAAAATTAAACAAAAAACAATCAGCATGAAATAAATAAATTATTTATATCTGCTTACATATTACATGCAAACGGTGGACGAAATTAAAATTAATCATTTTCCCAGCGTAATCATATCTTAAAACAAACTCTTATTTATTTAATCTTCTTTTCTTCCTCTTCTTCTTTGCTCTACAAATGAAGTTGTTCAAAGAAAGCTTGTTTCCTTTTCATCTTTTAATCAGTCAGCCTATTTAATATTTATAGCACGAGATCTTGACGTAAAGATTTTTGTTTTAGTTCTTGAACCCTTCTGGGGAGATTCTAATTAAATATTTATTTTTCAATCTGCTTCTTGTGCAAGTGTTTGATTTGAAGGCGGGTATACATATGAATGAATATTTGTATACGGAAGAGCAAGAAAAACTAATTTTTTGTAAATATGTAAGACTTGAGAAACAATGAAAGATAAATAAATCTCTAGATATTAGCTTCGTTCTTTGGAGGAACTCTTCGAGGGTTTTAAAATTAATTTGAAATATGATTCATTAATTTTGTTTTAAGTGAATTGGAAGAAACTTTAAGATATTTTTCTTTTTGGGTTGTGTAGCAAGATGTCTGATTGGGAATGTTTGTCTTTGCTCTTAGCAGCTATTTGAGTACAATAACCAAATTCCTTAATGATGATTTATTTGCATAATTAGAATTAAAGAGCAGTTTTACTTTAAGTTTAGCTGTTCTTTTTTAAAATATATGTTAATAATGTTACTTAATATACACTTCCTTAATGTTGATATTCAATTAAGTAAATAATTTTTCTGTTCTTTATAAGTACCAATAAAGTAGTATGTAGTCATATGAGAATTCTGTTTCAGCCCACAAGGGTTGCAGAAAAACTCATTTATTTCTAAAAGCTTTTTTACTGCACATACGATATCTCAGTCGATAAAATTGACTACACATACGAATTACATAGCACATTAATGGAACCAGTCCGTTGAGGTATGTGTCTGTTTGTTTTTACTCTCCCAGCATTGTGAGTGCAATATTTACGTTCTCTACATACATAGTACAATGTTTACTTTCCCTACATACATTTTATAATGCTTACTTCCCTCTATAATAGTGAATGGGTAAAGCTGTAACGGGATCGAAAATTTGGATACGAGTTTTAGGCAGAAGAAAATGTTTAAACATCATTGAACTAGAACTTTTTGTTGTGATATCTGTACATTCACTCATGTCCAAAAGTTAAGCATAATTGCTGTTTAGGTGCTAATTTCAGAAAATCTACATCGAAATAGAAGGAAACGTAGTATGTAATAGGGTTATAGAAGTGTAATAGGGTTATAGAAGAAGAAAATAATGCAAAACATGGATAATAACGACTTTTATTATCAAATGAAAACACGGTTGAAAGCAAAAGGGTCACATTTCGAGTGTCAACATCGGTGAAACAGAATGATTAAAGCAATATGCTGCTGCAGTTTAATATGGTATGTAGTAACCTCGGGTAGCCACGCATGCAGCACAACCATTTGCCGTACTTTCGAAGATTGTTTGATTGAGTTGTGTGTTCAAAGAGTTCCAAGCCTCACGAAAAGGAATTTTCAGTCCCGTAACGGAGTTCGGTGGGCAGCGAAGGGCTTCAAGATGTCTCATGAGCATATTTCACACATGCTCTATTCGATTAAGATCAAGAGAGTTGGTAGGTCACTGCATATGCTGGATATCTTCAGTTTGAAAGAAGATGTCGAAAAAGGCCGCACGGTGAGGAGACGCGTTATAATCCATGAATATGAAATCAGGACCACCAGCACCTCGAAACAATCGAACGGTAGGCTTAAGGACTTTGTATCTGTATCGTTGACCGGTAACCGACCCCGTGTTAAAGATATGGAAGTCTACGCGGTCGTCCATCATGACGCCTGTCCAGACCATGACTCCCACAAATGAAAAACGATGTCTTTCCGTGATGTTTCTCGGACTAAAACATGTTCCACGTTCTCTCCTAATCGTGGTACGATGAGAAGCAGTGTGCAGGCTAAATCTGGACTCACCACTAGACATGACATTGCCCCACTGTTGACCACTCCACTGCCGATGTTCCAAACTCCACTGTAAACGCTCGCGTTTCTGTGCAGACGTCAGGGGGATGCAAACTGCTGGTCGTCTAGCATAGACACCAACGTGTCTGAGTCTCCTGTAAACAGTGTGTTTCGAAAGAGTGACTCCTGTAGCGGCTGTCAGGGCTGAACCCCGTTGTCTGCCAGAACGTTTCCTGTGACGTCGAGCAGTTAACACCTAATATCGGTTTTGCCGGGCGATTGTTACACTAGGCCGAGCTGGGACTAGTAATCGGGTTACATCTCCAGTGATTTGGAACCTCTGCCATAGTCTGAAGGTCACACACTGACGCACATTCAAAATTCGAGACGCTTCATTTCGGGATGGACCGGATCCCAGCATTCTAACAATTCGCCCCTTCAAAAACATGTCCATTTGGCATCTTCGTAAATTTTGATTGTTAACAACGCTCCGTACCACAGCCATTGTGAAATTCTGCTCAACTGGTCACGCCGCTCAAGGTCGTTTTATACTCGTTCCAACGTGCGCTGGTGCTTTGCGCATGTCGACGTCGCCTGAACTGATTTGTACATGCACAATGATTTACCTTCAGCCCACAATTCTCCACAACTGATTGTGAACCATTGTATCCATATCAACTCCGCATTTCTCGCATTTTACGGATTATGCTTAACTTTTGGACATGAGTGTCTGTGTGTGTGTATATATGAAAGTGTATGTATCTTAGAGTGCATGTATATTAGTGTATATATATGTTAGTGTATATATATATGTGTATGTCCATGAGTCTGCCGATGCGGTAGCTCACGAAATTGAATAAATTAAATTGAATTTGGTAAGAATATTTTAATCCAGAATGAGATGGCTGATTGATTTTTTGGGTGAACACACCAATATTTTCAATTTTTAAAAAAATTTCTAAATAAGAACTGACAAAACGTTATAGTAATATAATTATTGAATTTTTTTGCATAGATAGCAATTTTACTTGAAAATATTTGCGACCAATGCAGGGCATGGGCCGTTTATGAGATATTAGGCGTTTTGGAGCTAAAACAGAGAAAAAATAATAAAAAAATTAGATATACTATAATTAAGAAATCAGTGGATGATTTGTATATATTTTAACTGGAATTAAAGTCAAACTATTTTTAGATTTATCAAGATTCTTTTTCGAGTTACAAGAAATTTTAGATTTCTCCCGTGATATATTATCAAATATTCCAGCAATTTCCATGGAATTTGGGGTGTTTAATTAAATCAATAACACAGATAAGCCTGTTAATTTTCTATAAAATCGAGTCATTAAAGAACCCAGCTATTTTCAGTTGTTTCTGTCAATTATCGAAATTTGTGATCTTTTTATTCTGTTTTAGTGTAGACCTGTATGTGTTCTTTTTATTTCTTTAAAAATCAATTTATTAGAAATATGCAAAGTTTGAGAGTATCATTCTTGACCGACATCAACCGAAAATATGTATGTCAAAATATTTAATAATTATAATTTTAGATGTTCCGTTTTTTTTCCAAATTTTCATATTGAATTGATATTTACGGATACTTTGGATGATATTTTAAGATATGTTGGGTGACAAATGTTTTCAATGATGATATTTCATGTGTTTAGCCTCATATTTATTCTTCACAACTATTGTGGTTTTAATATCACTTTTGATCTTTATAAACATCTTTAATGAAAGCCATTTGAGGCAAAAATTTATTTTCTTTATTTTTCAAATATACCACCATTTTGTTTTAATACATTAACTATTTGATTCTATACAGAAATATTTCAACATATAAATAATGTAATTTTAAATTTCTGAAAGCGATACTGAAAAATCAATCACAAATAACAGCATTAACCAAAAGGTCAAAGTAGAAATGCCGATAAAAGTCATCGAAGTCATGAAGCATGCAGTGACAACATTCCAGAATGCCCTGAAACTTTCTGAAAGTGGGTAACTGATAAGAAAAAGTTTGCTGTTTGCAAAATATTTTTGTAAATCGCATTTGTTAGATGATGGATGGATATCAGAAGAACGATTTTAAACTGGCATATCACATTATATTTATTCCATATATATCTAAATCAAATTAGTTTAAAATGTATTCTTACACGTTGGATTCATAGAATGTGTAGATGAATCGTATTTTCATATCTAATCTTCAAAATAAAATTAAATTAAAAAAAAGTTTTCAACAAAACACACTCATTTATCTGATTTGTACATAGGATACTATATTAAGGAAAATTTGAGCATCTTTGTACAAATAAGACAATAATGCAACATACAGCTGTTTCGAGGATACGCTGGATGATCTTCCTCAGTGCAAGAGAACCAACAGACCCGAAGTCGAAAAGATGAAATGGGAGCAAATAGAAGAAGCAGATCAACGCATAATGAAGAAACAGAAACTGTTCTTCATTCTGCTTTCTGATTGGCTCTCTCAGGTGTGCTCAGAATCCAGATCGTGTGTATATGAACCCATCTGCTTCCTCTATTTGCGCCCATTTTGTATTTTCGACTTCAAGTTTGGTCCTCTTGCACTAGCGAAGGGGATCCAGCGTATCCTCGAAACAGCTGTATGCTGCGTTTTTATCTTATTTGTGCTTAAATACGTTGTTCAAGTTTTCTTTATCCTTTGCACAATATGTTGTTTACTTAAGCACACTATATTGATTACGGCAACACTCTGGAATTAAAATGTGTTGGCTACATTTATAGAATCGTAGGAATTTTTCTTATTTCTTATATTTTCCCCTTTCTTGGTCAATGCGACGAATCCATGTATTTTCGAGATTTAAACCAGGTATTTCCATATTACTATTTAACCCACTGTTCATTAAGTTATTAAGACAACTATATTTTCATCAAGTTTTTAGTACAACAGTATTTTCATCAAGTTATTAGGTCAGTCTCTCGTCAAGTTATTAGGACAACAGTATTTTCATAAAGTTATTAGAACACCAAGCGTTTCATCAAGCTATTGGGACAACAGTATTTTCATCAAGTTATTAGGGGAACAGTATTTCCATACAGTTATTAGAACAACAGTCTTTTCATAAAGTTATTAGAACAACGGTATTTTTATCAAGTTATTGGGACAACAGTCGTTCATCAAGTTATTCTGATAACAGTATTTCCTTCAGTAGTCCGGGTGATCCGAACGAAACTTATATCCCTTTTCCTCCTAAATGTGCACCCTGAAACATTTATCCAAATTAGATTCAGACACAAATCACATTTCTCCAGTGTCGCAATCCTTTTGTTAACGAATGTCACCTAAACTGCCTTTGGATTTTATAATCCAGATTAATTAATCGCATTACTGACAGAATAAATTTACATCATCGTAGCGTTCATGTGGCCAAAGACCCACCCCATCGACAGCGCTAGTTACAGAAGAGTTTCAATGGATTCTGCTTATATTCGTTAAATTGTAATTTCTCTTGAGATAAATTAAATGCTGTTGTATTTGGATGTAGATCGAAACAATTACTTTAGAGATCATGCAATGACATTTGTGAAATGAATTAATTTTTAGGCTAATTCATTTAAATAACAATTATTATATTATTCCATAACATTAGGAAGTAATATTAGTACAAATGACATGTACATAGGGAGATCATACTTAAAGATCACATTTTAAATATCTCTAAAACGAAAACCACTAGACGTATGGATTTTACACTTACTAATATAATAAAGAAAGCCGAGAGATTTAAGTTACCGCAATAAAAAGTCGTAGTTCGAAAAGTCAACACTAATTGAGAAATGGCGCAGAATGCAGTGTCTCCTTCGACGATAAGAATTTGCAACTCCGTCCAAGTAGCTCAACGGTAGAGCGTCCAGTACGAAGATCCATAGTTCGATTCCATGTTGGGATAGCAATATTCTTTTCAAAATTCAGTGACTTTCCCACTTACTCGATATCATCAATGCAATATTTGCGAAATACTCCTCGCCATTAAAATATAGCATAAGGTTTCTACAGTCGAACCCCTTTCTCCAACTTATTCGAGATATCCCTTAACACCGTTTTGCTAGACTGCAATTTTTTACAGTGAAGCTGAAATAAAACTCATTGATGCTAAGAAATGAGAGTGAATGTTTTTGGTGAAATACTCGCCAGGGGTACATAATTCTTGATAAATTACACAATGTTGATATCATGAAAGTAAGTTTCAAAGTAACAAATTGTTTGATAATATTAAACTTTAATAACGTCTGTCATCTTATGTTAGTTCTGGGAAAATCCAGAAGAAACCAGATCATTACATTTTGAGCTTTCAAATAAAATCTACATTCTACATTCTACTGAAATATACATTCTAAAACTATTAATATCCCGAAATAATATCAATGACATCTTTAAAGTTATGCAACAATTTACTACACTTTTTTAGACTACAAGTTTTTACGGTGAAGCTGAAATAAAACTCATTGAGGCTCAGAAATGAGAGTGAATGTTTTGGTGAAATACTCGCCAGGGGTACAGAATTCTTGATAAATTACACAATGTTGATATCATGAAAGTAAGTTTCAAAGTGACAAATTGTTTGATAATATTTAACTTTAACAACGTCTGTCACCTTATGTTAGTTCTGTGAAAATCCAGAGAAAACCAGATCATTACATTTTGAGCTTTCAAATAAAATCTACATTCTACATTCTACTGAAATATACATTTTAAAACTATTAATATCCTGAAATATTATGAATGACATCTTTAAAGTTATGCAACAATTTTATTAGAGAGTTACCCGTACTAATCACCTTTAAATTTGAAAGCCCTGATAAATCAATAGTGTGTCCTTAGATTTCCATTCTACTAAAATAATTGTTGTTGATTTAGAATATACACTTAAATAGAAAATATTTGTCTATTAGTATGTGTTAACAGGTCAAAATGAATCATTGCTCTGGTTTTTCATTTAAATATTTAAACGGATTAATGCTATTTATAATCATACTATTAAATGTTAATACGTTTTTAAAGGTTTTTCAAAATCTTAATGTGTACTTTATTTTTAGTAACACAAACTTCTATTAAATGACATGCATTGCATTTATAAGAACAGAAAATACTTTATATAAAATAACGTCCTACACAATACATTATTGACTATATTATTTCTATCATTTGACTTATGTATATATGTTACAATTATTAATGTATCATATCTTTATGATACACTATAAAACAATGATAATTTTAATTACTGTAAAAACAATAGAATATCAGATCATATCAATCACTAACTACGTCTGATTTCCACATATACGTGCTGGTATATTAAAATGCATTATTTACTTTCTATTTACATTCAAATGTTTCCTTTATTAAAATTCACAGTAGATTAATATCAGGCCTCAATCACATCACTTAATTTAATTATTCTGTTAACAAGTGCTTCCGTAATTACCTTTAAATTTTAAAATCAAATAGATTAATTGAATTGCAGATAATAAATTGCATCATCATAGCATTTAAATGACAAGAAACCGCTTTGAAAACGTTCTATATGGAATAGTTTCGACCAATTCCCCCATATTCGTTAAGCTGCCGTTACTCTTAGAGGAAATGAAATGTTGTTGAATCGGAAACTAGAGACTTAAACATTAGGTTAGGAACTGGCGTATTTGGCATGTGCAAACAGTCGGAAGGAATTCACTCATAAGGTAAATTTATTTAAATTCCTATTTTTGATCAGTGTGATTTGGAGCGAATTTTGCACACGGAAGTATATCCTGCAGTAGTTGATAAATTATTTCATAACCTAAAACCATAACCTTGCATTTATAAGAACTGCATTTATAAGATATTAAAAATGATAAAATAATAGTAGCTACAAACTCAAATGCTTATATAGCAGTAGGACAATACACTTTTCTATTTTAGTATAACTAACAGCCTTATTATTTATAAAACTCACTTTGAAAAACTGTCTTTGTGTTTGTCGCATCATCCTGAGAGAAGAGCAGCACTAGATCTCATGAAATTTTGTGGGTAACCTTTAAATAGCCCAGGGGCTGTCAAGATATTGATAAATAATGAACCTTCCATAAAGCAGACAATATTACAATATTTTTTCCGCAAATTTATTTCAAGCAACAACGAAATTAAATCCAATGTGTTTATACAGCAGACGATTTTTATTAAATCTTTTCCGATTTAAATAATAAAGAAATATGTATGAAATAAATTTCATCGGAATCGCATTTTTGACTGGATTATTTTATTTATGGCTTTCGGGTTTAAATATTATGTGAAATATTGATATTTTCAATGTCAATATTTCACATAATATTTTCAACCTCATCCGTTATATTTTAGCAAATATTTTTAAATTCATATATTGTGTTTAGAGAATAGTTGAAACAGAATAAAAAATCTGCTGTGGGCAGCACATGACTTTCCCTGCAGACATATATCCACGTTCACTTTATTTTAATTCAATTTAATTCACTTTTAATTCAACTTTCGTTCTCATTTGGCAAATGGAAGTATTTTTAAAGGTGACGTAGCGAAAATACGAAAAAAATAAAATATCTCGAGAACGGCTAGTCGTAGTGTAATGGGGTTGGTCTTATTCTTTTTATCGATAAAAATTACGTATAAAACAAGTATTTAATGGATATATTATTTGAGAATACGTAGTTTTTATTTCAGATTTTGATGATTTTTGAGGGTCATTTCGCAAAACAAGGTAGGTTATTTTTTACCGAATCACACTAAAATATAATCAGCACCAGGATAAACTACAAGTGACTTATCTACAAAGTTTTGTAAATTTTGATCTATTAGTTTTGCAGCTAGAGACGATAGAGATACAATTTTTGCGGGCCATTTCACTAAAATGCGAGTTCTGTTATCCCGAATCGAACCAAAAACTATTCAGCACCTGTGTCACCTACACGTGATCGACCTACCAAATTTTATGGAATTTGGTCCATTAGTTTTTGAGTTAGAGTGGACACATTCATTGCACAGACAGACAAACAAACAGACAGACATATACACACAGACAGAGACGTCACGCTAAAAATAGTTTTTTCGTATTAAAGAGGCCCCAAAACGTGTAGATCAGTCGAAAACTCGAGTTGTAATTTTTGGTATGATTCCAATACTTTCCCATATGTATTACTATGTATTGCAGGGGAAGTAAAAATTGGAACTGGCATATATTCTAAAACCATTTCAGCGCTTTCATTTTGGTATATATTGATCAAATTTCTTATTTTTTACACATTTGTTTACAAACGAGACCAGAATATTCCATTCTTCAGATATGCTTGTTAATATAATTTTGTATAGCGAGAACAGAGATTTTCATGATTTTTTGATGGAGAATTAAAAAAGATCTGAATTATCTAAATGTATTAAAACCTATAATGTTTTGAATAACAATATTATTTAGAATACTATATTATTTAGAATAGCCTCTTTCTTTTTCGTAAAAATGAATATTATATTTTAAAAGGATATGCGCTAAATCATTGCTGCTCAACCTTTTTGAGACCGCTGAACGGTAAATTATTTTTTACTTTCCTTATATACATAATGTATAAGGAAAGTATTGTGACTGGGTCGAAAATTTGAATTCGAGTTTTCGACGGGAGAGAACGTTTCAAGCATCCCTGATCAAGAATAAGATATTTTTGAGGTGATGTCTCTGTGTGTGCGTGTGTGTGTGTGTGTGTGTGTGTGTGTGTGTGTGTCAGTGAGTCTGTGGAGACGATAGCACACTTACAAATAGAGCGATTCGAATGAAATTTGGTACAAAATTCACAATCCGTGAATACTGGAAGCCTATTGTTTTTAAACTTAATCGAATGTTCAGAACCCCTTAAATTTTCGAGTAAAATTTTGAAAAAATCATCAAAAAATCAAAACCTTTAATAATGTTACGCAAATAGCCATTTCTTGTGTAATTTTTCCTTAGAAAACGATTGACATATATTTTAGAACGCTAGCATGAACCGTTCCCGAGATATTGCACATTTTTAAAATAAATTTATCAAAAAATCAAATAAATTAAAAAAAAATATTTTAACTGTTGAGAAACATGTTCAGTTTTCATATGTAATATCATGCGATAAATTGGGTGACATCATTCTCGTGGACCTAGCTCGTTCCATTCATGAGAAAATATACTTTGACTAATACATTTGTATTTGAACGCCAATAGTTATTTATCTGCTATAAGAATAACTTATTTCCCCGTCCATAACGCTTGGGGAGATTTTGGCGTTTAATTTGGCGGAATGCCGTCAACTTCGCGACTTTTGAATGTTGCCAATTTAACGAAAATCTGGCCAATTGGATAAAAATGGCACTAAATCATTGAAAATGACGACAATTTGACGAAAATTTAATATCTTGGAAAGAATACAAATATCTACTATAAGAAAAGCCTATTTTTTATTGTAAAAGTTGTAAATTCATTGCATTATATAAGGAAAGTCATGTGTTGCCCACATCAGATTTTTTTATAACGCGATGGCCCCGCTCCAACAGATTTACTTGTAAATACATTTCTATTTTTTGTAAGTTCATACTTTTAATACGTATTAATAATTAATCAAGGCATGATCATAAAGTATTAATACACTTATGTATACAGTGAGGTATGTTGACAAATATAAAATTATATTCAAATACGTTAACGCTCATTGGACTAATGAAATCGTGTAGCATATTGTTATTTCCACAGGCATGGAAATAATTAAAATAATTTGTGCCGATGTTTTTTTGTTTTTTTAACATTTCTCATTTTTAACAGCAAAGAAATTAGCTGAGCAGTCCCTTATTCATATTAAAATTTAAATACGGCTTGGTCACTGATATTTTCAACACAGATGTTATTTAGGGGTTTTGACTCTGAGCTTTCCAGCATATTCACGAATATTAATCTCCTTAGAATATTTCCTCTATAAAATATTTATTCATAAAAAATACTTAGAAAACTAAAACGACAAATTCCAAGAGTTTCTCGCAGGCCGGTGTAATTGATGTCAGGGCCGGTATGGGCAGCGTCCCGGCGGTTGAGTAATACTGCAATAGAAGACACATCCAATAACATAGATTAATGATTTCCATTGTGTCGTGGATATCATAAATGAACATATAAGAAAACATATGTTCTTTTCAAAGTAACACGTTACTTTAAAATTGCAGAACGTTTAATTCTAAAACATTTATCTTCTAACGTAACCATATGTACAAAAACTTTATTCTCAAATAAGAAAATAACCAAGCTTACAATGGATGAATATCTGTAACCATTCAATATGCGATATTAAACACAAATCCCATGAGAATCTCTCGCGGCCCTGTATATTTAACGCCCCAGTGGCTAAGAAATACTGCTCTAAATAATTAAATTTCACCTCAAATTGTAAATTTTATTTTTTATAGTTTATATTCTGTACGAAGAACGGTTAAACAACAATCCTCCAATTAGAGAGAATAATTAGCTGGGCGAAAACGTCGCTCTAAACAGAAGAGTGCAAATTGAATTTAATAATCAATATAAAATAATCTAATGCGTTACAATACCTTGAAAATACCAACCAATATTATCCTCTTTTTATCCTATGCTCGTCTCTGACCTCTAGGTGATAATTCGACGAGCAGCCAATACAAAAAAGAACGCTAAAAATATTCACTAAAAGCCTTGTCAGTAGCACATAAAGGAAAACAGTCAAGAACAGCAGAGCATATGTTGAGGTGTTGTTCTCCAGTTATAGGAACGCCATGGTCTCAAAGAGGGCAGACATCTGTATCTGTCAGTCCCATTCTATACAGGTGACTCTGTAAGTAATCATGACCCGTGATCAGTCTAAAGCCACGCCAACTGCTCTATGCAAGGAACTGGGTATTCTTGCCTACTTATTTAACAGGGAGTTCCACTTTTTTCCGAAAGCTCTCTCCCAGTGCAAACTGAAACGATTTGCTTTAATAGAGTGGGATATATATCGCTTTATATGCCGCACAGACAAGGGAGGATCCAGTTCCATCATTTGTGATCCATTCTTTAATCTTCTTCTATTCATATTGCACTTGTCAAGAATACAGAAAGGGCTGAATTCAATGCGACAAGTAGTCAGTCGTTTAGCGAGAACAGTGGGCACCACGTGTAGGCGACTGACATCAACCCCCTATTATATTATCCTAATTACGTTTTTATGACAATTTAATATACAGCCGATACAAAACAAAGGATACTGAAATAAAAGTACATTGAACGGAACAAAATATTAAGAAATACATGAACAAAGCACTTTCATGAAAACTAGATCTAAAATGCAACCCGGATCTGAAATTTCAGTTCACTAGAGTTAGACATTGAATAAATATCGTGCAAATCGAAATTTTGATTCGTTTTTCGACCACGGGCTAATATAAGGGGATGGATGTAACTGCTAGCATATAATAAATTTAATGAAATTATGCTTTGAATTTCAGTTCACTAGAGTTAGGCATTGAATAAATATCGTGCAAATCGAAATTTTGATTCGTGGTAATCGAACTTCAGTTGCTAATTATAATCCAAACTAAATCATTTTCACGTTTTTCGACCACGGGCTAATATAAGGGGATGGATGTAACTGCTAGCATATAATAAATTTAATGAAATTATGCTTTGAATTTCAGTTCACTAGAGTTAGGCATTGAATAAATATCGTGCAAATCGAAATTTTGATTCGTGGTAATCGAACTTCAGTTGCTAATTATAATCCAAACTAAATCATTTTCACGTTTTTCGACCACGGGCTAATATAAGGGGATGGATGTAACTGCTAGCATATAATAAATTTAATGAAATTATGCTTTGAATTTCAGTTCACTAGAGTTAGGCATTGAATAAATATCGTGCAAATCGAAATTTTGATTCGTGGTAATCGAACTTCAGTTGCTAATTATAATCCAAACTAAATCATTTTCACGTTTTTCGACCACGGGCTAATATAAGGGGACGGATGTAACTGCTAACATATAATAAATTTAATGAAATTATGCTTTGATTTTTTATCAGAAAATACGTGCATTCTGTAAATTAAATTCTTTGAAGTAAGTAGAAGAAAACATTTATGAAGAAGCTTCCATATGGGAGGACGGAACTATTGAGCATTCTAAAACTCTTTTACAAATTTGTTTGGAACAATCATACCAATTTTTGGAGAAAAGAGGAAATGACAGTTCCAGGGATAGAATTGGAAATCTTCAGTTAGCCTCCAAAACACCCTCCTAAACTCGACTTTCAATCCATATCGATCCTTATCTAAGCTCAGAATAGCTGACTCAGAAGAAAAATAGATATTTCAAGGACATTTTTTTAACCGTTTGTGGAAAAATAATTCTAAGTCCTAGTTCCTCCAGAAGTTGGCGCTAAATCCATCCCAGTGATCATCTAACCTCCAGCTGTAGAAAATCCTGAAAAAGAGTTCCTTAAAATATTTCTGAGTGTTAAGTTATATTTTATCCACAAAGTTAAAGAGAAAGTTAATTTGGTACATCAAAATAATTTTATATATTGTCTTTCAGTACCAAATGTCAGTGTACTTTTTACAGTTAAGTACATATTGTCCCGTAGATCTCATTCGTCATTATTTCTCATTGAAAGAAGTAAAGTACTTGCATTATGTAAGGAAACGCATGTGTGACAGATTTTTTATAATATAAAACATTAATAATATTTAGATAAATTAGTACTATACATGTTTATTTATGTCCAAGATCTTGGTACTCACTTTATATATTAAACAGTGTTCTTGCACATATTACATTATAAAAGAAATCACTATTTATGCACCTTTTAAGAACTATTTTAGGTCTACTTAAAGACTTCTTTTGAGAACTACGGGAGAAAAATACGCTGTTAAAAAATTAGGTTTAATACATTATAAAATTTTATCCAACTTCACATCATTTGATATGAGCAATATATTAATTATCTTAAGGAGTTCTTTTAACAATTTCTGCCGTCACTGATTAAAACGTCTTTAAATTTGAGCAAATATGACATATTTTAAATCTTGTTGATTAGAAAATATTTAACATACTTTTATCTATATTTTATAATAACAATTAATAAAAGGCGAGATACGAGTATATTAGAGACTTTTACAAATAAATTATAAAAAATAAGTTTAAAATAACGCTTTAAAAAAGTAAAAATACGTTTTTCTGATCGGAAAAGCAGGCGGTTACGGATATAATCGTATACTACCTTGAGGTTTTTCTTGGAATACCATAATTATGGGTTTTGCAGTAAAGTAATATATTTTTAGACTCATGGAATCAGAGTTAGGTTTCTACCAGGGCAGCGGAAGAAACAGGAATCGGGAAATATGAAACACATTGACCCTCTTTCCAATCCGCGATAGGAAAATCTTCGCAGTTTGCAATCTGATCTGCACTTGGACAGGATATAAGTTTTCCTACTTTTATCGTAATCTCCAAATTATAATATCATCAAGAAAATTGAGCACATTGGTATAAATTAAGCAATTTCAAATATCCTTAAAAATCAGAATCGGAGTTAAGCACTTCCTAAGAACTGCACCCCGCTGTCAAATTGTCACTTAATAAATAAATGTCATTGATTGCCCTTTAGCACTAAAACGTGCAATCAAATTCGTTTGCCCAAAATAATTTTACACACCAATTACTTCAGCTAAGTGATGCAACCAACTCTGCTAACAAGTAGCTCATAAATTGCCTTTAAATCCCTAATCCAGATAAATAAATTCCATTGCACACAGAACAAGTTTGACTTATTGTAGCACCCAAATGACCAGGGTCCACTTCAGAGAAATTCATTAGAGTAAATTCAATACATCCTTCCGATATTTGTTAAATTACCATCATTTATCTTAGGTGCAATTGAAAATTATTGAATTTAAATTTGAAAGGCAACATAGTATTTGGAGAGTTTAGAAAATACTCGAAATTATGTATATGAGTGATGCATGTAAATTTCATATTCAATTGTATGTAATTAGTAGAGACCCTCAAAACTCTTGAATGAAATACCATTAATTTCTTGAGTAACATAGGCAAAAATTCTTGAGTAAATAGGAAAAATTCTTGAGAGAAAAGGAAATATTCTCGGGTTCTGAAGGCCGTCCGAGTTAAAAACTGAAGCACATTTTTTTACATATCGACACTTTAATCACACATTTAATTTAATACACAAGAAAATCATATATGGCTTCAATCTTAACGATTTAATAATTATATTTAATAGCCAAATGTAATTAAATTTAGTTTCCTAAGATATACAAAATTTCTCTTTTGACTTTCACAATTGTATGCTGTCAGCAGTTCCATTCGTCAAGCTGAGATTTGTCCAGCGGTCAGTTAAAACACAGAAAACTTTGGAAAAGAACCTTTCACAATTTACGTTTGAAACTGTAACCCATAGTGCTCTTAGTGCACCATCAACGAAATATTGCTGGTTCTCACGCATTGCCTGAAGAGCGTCTTCCACCAAGATATCTGGGTTGTTCTTCAGCGTTTCTTTCAGTTCCCTGTAAGCATGTCCCCCTTTGTCGCTAGAAATGTCCTTCAATGTCGGTATTTTGCTGAATAGAGTCTTCAGCTTTTCTCCTGTTTCTGCCTGTGAGATCACGTTCTGTCTCTAGAAAGATCAGCCACAGGCTCCAGAAACGTGAGAGCAGAATCCCCCCTCATAAGCGATTCTAGCGTCGTGTGCATGTTACTAGCTGTTTTCTTTATTTCTTCCTTTGTCATGCTCCTCAGATTGCTTCCCACGATATTCAACTTCATCTCCTCCACTCTGTTGTTGAAGGATCCCCTGGCAAGCACTTGTAGACGCTTCTTCAAATTACTCAGCTTTGGGTAAACCTCTGCGGCAATTGGATTGGAATTTTTTTCCAACCTCTCCAACAGTGGCTTTAGTAGTGGTGGTTTTGACTTTACGAAGAGAGCATGAACATGAATCATCTGCATCTCATCATCTCTAAGATTGTGGATGTGTAAGGATGCACCTCTGAAGGGCTCCTTACCAACATTGGAGCCAAGAAATTGGACGTACCGTAGCATTTTTTGCATCTTCAACAGCTTTAACCATTGTCCTTTGCCCGTCTTTGCTGATTCCACGTGGCTTCTGCTTGCAATTTGTTTTTTCACACCATCGTCAGTTTCTAATGCAACTCGTTTATTGCAGAAACTGCACAACATCAAGTTTCCAGATTTCTTCATTCCGTCTTGGAAGAAATGTTTTATTCTTTCATCTATACTCTCTTTTGGTGGCATAATGTGGTTAATGGACAATATTTTATCAACTCAAGTTCTATTCCAACTTCCGGGAACTGTGACAACTACTGCTTGGCGGTTATTTCCTATTTCGCGATCGTTGCGCCACCTCTTGACAGCGTTTCAATTTTTTCTCGCGAAAAAAGCAATAAACGGAAAAAATGGCTTAAATTTACGATTTTTTTCGGCAGATACTCTTAAAATTCTCGAATAGAAGTAAAAATTCGTTCATGTGGGCAGATTTGCAAAAATTCGCGAGTCAAATCATAAATATGTTTCATTTGACTTAAAAGCATGTTTCACATCCTTATTTGAAATTTTTAATTTTTCGCATATTTTGCGAGTCGCGAGTTTTGAGGGTCTTTAGTAATTAGTAATAGAATCGCATTGTGGGTATTTTGACAATATCGCTGACAGAATTTTAGGGAACCTATGAAGCAAATGCATGGGGCCTCTTACTACCCACTTATTTTACAAGTTATTGACCTCTTCTCATAATCTGTTCATGTGGCCGGGGCCTCTTACCGGACAATGCATCTCTTAGCCCCTATCGGCGGCCCTGAGTTTAAGTATCTATTGTTGAATTTTTTCAAAGTACAATATTCAAAATGTTATGTTAAACATGTTATAAAAATACATGGGTACAATTTTCTGTGTATTTAACCGAGTAGAGAAAAAGAACACTTAGAACTCAATTACTTTTATTCACACACCTTACTTACAACTCAATTACTTTTATTCACGCATCTTACTTACAACTGCAGAGTCTTTATAGCTGCCTTCGTAGAAAAGTTCAGTCCCGCTTACTAGGCTGACGTCATGTCGGTGACATAAATGAGTTGCATATGCCACACACAAATGATAAGAACAGGCCGTTCTAAAGGATACTTTGTATGCCATCTATTGGAGGCTGCACAATCCTACTCATTTAGCATACTCTTTAAAATAATACTTAAAGTTTTATACACTTAAATTTAATACTTAATTTTATACTTAATTTTATATACTAGTTTAATTTTATATACTAAGATAATACTTAATTTTGCATACTAGTTTAATACGTAAAATTTAAATAATACTGTATTAAGGTTTTTTCTGTGTTACATTGTGAATCATTTCCTATTATCACATAATACAAGTCTTGTCATTTATTACTATTGCTGTTTCATAGCACTTAGACTGTCGACAGTACAGACCGCCCGACTTGTCCTAAGATATGAGTAGCAGATTGGACGGCCGGGTCACTTAGACTGTGTCAATTTTTGACCAAAATCATGACAGTTAAACTAGGGACACCTAGGCTGATCTTGTTCGCAAATGAATTTTGTGGTCCGGGATTTTTATACACTCAAGATATCCATTGATAAAAATAGGTTTATTGAATTTATTATGCATAAAATATCTGAAACATTTATTTTTGCGTTTTTTTCTGCATTTTACCTAATTCCATGCATTTGTTTTTACGAGCATGTACTGCTAATGTGGATGACGCAAATGGTGAACCACTTGCAGTGATTTTTCTACAGTCGCACATAAGATTGCGTGAATATGCTCCAATAATTTCGCAAAGTTTGTTGTTTTTCTTTTTGTGGTGAATTTCTGTTATCTATAATTTTGTATTCTGTTAATGCCAGACCGAGTTTTTTCTTCAACTAGCACAGATAACGGTTTCCTTCTATTTTATGTTCTTGTCCTTACCATGCCATAACCGCTCAGGAGTCTAATTATTAGCGCGCATTATTCAGGAATGTCTTATCTAGCAGTACATCTCTTAAGAAGTGTAATTTTCTAAAGTACTATCATTTTTCCCAATAAATTTTGAAATATTGTATTCCAAATTCTGCGCTACATTATACTACTAAACACGCCATTCACAACAAATCAGCTTCTGTAAAAGAACACAAAATTACACAATAAATTGAATGAAAGATATGAGTATTAGAAACAAAAATGCTGATTGCATTGTGAAAAAAATTTCGCCAGTCCGTAGAGGTCGAAATGGGTTTGGGTGTATAACAGTTTTCTTTGTCAGTGGTTTGTCTCCTTTAGAAATTTTCGAAACAGTTCAAAATACTGCAATGTCGAATTTAGAATTGTTTTTACAAAATAATTCAAAATATTTAAATATCTAAACTATATCCAATCTATTTCAAAATGTAAGAGCCTGAGTACGGGCACTCAGATTATGTTTACGCAGAGTACGGATACGTTAAATATATGGGTACGTGAGTCCTTCCGAGAGGTTGGCAGTAAGGAAAGGCTGGTACTATTCCTGTGAATTCCTCTCCCACTGGGTTCCGGTCTAAATTGGGGGGCACTTTCACACTTGCCGTTCACACAGAAATATCACACCTTCGGGTAGGATGGACTGTCTGGGTCAAAGAAGAGGAAAAATCTATAGTGGCGAAAATACTCCTTTTAAATCATATGCTTTTTCAATAATTTAAATATGTGTTTTTGTCTATAAAAACTAAATTTAGAAAAGTCTACTACGCACCCTATTAAATCATTAGACTATCCAAGTATACGCGTGAGGAAATGCACAGTACCCCAATTTTGAAAACGCTGCTCCAAACTATTTTCCTAAATCAATTTCAGGCCCCTAATCACAGGTACTAAGTGGTGTAATCCTTTTGTTTTCGAATGTCGCATTAATTGCATTTAAAATGTATAATTCACTTGAATTAATAGCATTAGAGTCGGAATAACTTTGCTCATGGCAATTCCAAATGACCAGAGACTATCGTAGAATGCATTCATTAGAGAAGAGTTTGGAGCAATTGTTCCGATATTTGTTCAGTTGGCATTACTCTTGGAGGGAATTGAATCTTAATGAATTTGGGTCTGGGTTGGAAAAATACATTTTGATTCGCGGTACTGACATTTATTAAAATATGTATGAAATTAACTAATGCGCTAAAAACATTTTCATTTCTATCTTTGTTATATGTATTTGACATAAAGGACGTGAAGAATATCTCTATATTAAAAAAAAATTATGTGAATTTTTGTCACTACATGAAGAATAGATGGCAAGACGTACAGTTCTGTCAATTTCTGTTTGTAGACTAAAATGAGATACACAATGTGAGACCAGAAATAGATCTCACACAAGTTATTGTGAGACAGTTTTATGTACATAATTTATTGTGTTTGAAACATCAGACAATACCTCCAGTCTGAATGACGCCAAAATTTACTACAGGCTGACCCAAAGTTCAGGTAAAATCATAAATTTAGGGGTGTCAAGACAAGAAGGGGTCAAAAGACTCTTAAGAAAATGTAAAGAACGACATTGTATAAAAAGGCTGACCAATGGAGAAGATGCTTAGGGCGTTGCTGTGAAGGCTGCCAATAAGAGCAAAAGAGGAGTCGAAAACCCAGACCGTCCAGCTCATCCGAAGACATAGAGCAGCAGTTTGGACGGCTGGGAAGAGTAAAGGAGTGTCAGTCCTGAGGCAAAAAGAGCCACAACCTATGGCATTAAGAAGCACGACACTTAGAAAGATATAGCGATATAAGACTTACAGAATAATGATAGATATGTAGACTACGAGTGTGGCACACGATGTAGAGAACGACTTTGACTTCCAGAGAGATATGGCTTAGACTTCGAGAGAGATGGCAGTATGACTTCTACAATGTCCAGATTGCAGGCTCCAAAAGTGTTTGATATTAACATCTAACCAGCAGTACAATATGATCGGCGAAGTATGTTCTGGTAACCAAGCTAAGACAGCCTTGAAGGTATGTGTTCAGTAGTTGTGTTCAGAAGGTATGTTACCAGGTCTTAAATACATTTTAGGTATTTTTATTAATGGTCTCACATTGTCTCTCTCCTCCGAAATAATATGAATAATTGTGCAATGAATTCAATAAGTATTCTATGTTCTAAATAAATAGTTTTATTGTTAAAGTTAAAAAGGTGTAATTAATTTAGTAATATCTTAATGAATATTCTTTTACAGAACTCGCGCGAAAGATAAATAATTGGAGGGTTATCAGCGGCAAAACAATGCAATGTATAAATAAATAATGAGTTCCACTATGCACGATTTTAAGGCTATGTATATTAAGTATAATTTAACAATAATAGTAGTATGTTAATTACTGTTCTATATTTTCTACTTTACTGCCCCACAGATAAAATGGCTGAAAATGAGCTTGCAATTTCTTTAAGTTTTAGGTAATTAAAAATTAAAATAATGAATTTAGTTTTTCCAGTTTGAGCGAAGATTTAATAGGTCAAACCGACTTTAAACTTCTCTGTAAATGGTTGCCTAAAGAAACGTCACAAAACTTGCCGAACACTAAACAATTCTATATTTTATTTTTAATTACTTAGGAGTGTTACGCAACTGTAATTATTATGATCAATTACAAGTATGTTTTTATTATTAACCCAATTAGAATTATATGTATTACGGTTGTTTCTTATAAACAATTAAGCAGAGTAATTGCAAAATCTTATTTTACATTATCCCGCAATAAATATTTATTAGGTTATTAATATAGCTCAGATCTGGCTCCTTATTATTATGAAATGACATCAAAGCAAGAATAATCTTATCGCACTAGGAATAAAAATAAAATACACAGCAGAGCTCCTAGTAAGACGTCATAAATTCAGAATGACACAAAATAACAGGGAATTTCTAAATGTGATGTTGCAAACTTGGCACGTAGATGGCACTGAATGACATACAAATCCCTGCTAACAACAACTTGCCATTCAGTAATTCTGGAGCATTTAAATGATGCGCATCGGGCATTTGAAAATGATGATGAACACGTGACCCAACACCTGCTCTGTATGTTTCCATGCTATAAAACTTCGTTGGGAGTGAACTTCCGAATTTTCCACAAATGATTGACAACACCTGGATCGAAAAAGACGGAGCAACAACACACACAGCAAGAATATCCATGACCGCCTTCCCGATTATCCATTCATTTGAGTCACCCTGTGTTTGCAGTAGACGCAACATTTATAACTCATATAAATGTAGCTAAGTTCTGAATTGAAAAGATGGATGTCAAATATCAACATTGTGGAGCTGTTCAGTTTAAACCAGTTGCATAAAGGTCATAATATTTATGTTATTAGAAAGATAACGTGTAAATTATTATAAGAATCCCGGATATGGTGAGCAGCGAAGGAATCCTTATGGTGTTATTACACGGAGCAATTCCTTCCAGCAATTCTTCAGCATCACCATACATTTCAATGGCAAGAAACCTTGCCGTCGAATTGTCGCAATTCGTTCGTAATCGGCAATAAAAACTGCTGAATTTCTGAGCGGCGACTCAATCAGAGGACGATAAAATCGGACGTCACTACGCTCCGTATTTCCTCTCCTCATTTGCATTCAAGATGGCGATGGCGACTGTAATGCAAACACGTCGAAGCAGATCAATTACGTTAGAATGTGGAGATGGAAATAATAATAATAGAATTTCTACCAAATTACAGACACCTGTGGGATATAAAATATCCAAATTATGCCAAAAACACACTAAACAATGCTTCCTGAAATCGGCGCAGGGAGGGCCTGTTAGACAGGAGGGGCTTACACTATCAATGTCGGGCGGAATTGCTAAAGTCTGGAGATGTAAAAATAATAATAGAACGTTTACCGAATTACAGACACATGTCGGATATAAAATATCGAAATTATACCAAAAACACACTAAAGAATGCTTCCTGAAATCGGCGACACTCAACAGGGAGAGTCTGTTAGAGATGCTTATAGTATCATTGCCGGGCGAAATTGCTAAAGTCTGGAGATGTAAAAATAATAATAGAACTTTTACCAAATTACAGACACCTGCGGCATATAAAAGATCCAAATTATACGAAAAAAAAACCCACTAAATAATGCTTCTTGGAATGAACTCGGCTGTATTAAAGAGGAGGGACCTAAAGTATCATTACCGGGAGGAATTTCTAAAGTATGGAGATGGAAAAATAATAATAGAACTTTTAACAAATTACAGACACCTTTACGATATAAAAGATTCAAATTATACGAAAAACACACCAAAGAATGCTTTCTGAAATGAAATCGGCGAGATTAGAGAGAAGGGACATGTTAAAGAGGAGGAGCCTAAAGTATGATTGACAAGCGGAATTGCCCAAGTCGGCAATAAAAATTGCTCGTGTAATACCACCATAAGTCACATGAAAAGTTTCAGTAGGATGTATCTTTAAAAATATCCTATAAAACCTTAACAAAGATCTAGTGAATATGTTACATTTTTCGTGAAAATAATTTATCTTGTTAGAAACACATGTGTCATAGATACTTGCTTTCGCTACATCTACTTTATCACAGAGCATTCCACGTCCTTAACAGCACTGCTAAATCCACATTTTTGACAAACAAAAATGTGCATGCATCGTCACTATTGCAGACGGTTAGTGCTTTAAAACCCAATTAATGCTTAAACGGAGAAAGTGATCAACTAATAATCTATCACCAACCGATAACCTTTGACTGCCATGAGCACGGTGCTGGCAATTAATGCTCCCAAAACTACTTAAAGCTATGATTTTAGAGCTTTTTATGATAATGAGTAATTATAATTTTAGAGCTTTTTATGATAATCGTGTAAAGAGATATAATTATTAGTTATAGAAAATCACACCATGATGTAAGTGTAACCTGTGAAATTACTTTCACAAGCTAGCATCAAACGCTTAATGTAACTTTTACGATGAATAACTAAACTATGTGCTATCGTTGCATTTATTTAAATTGCATATGCACTGCACAAAATTATATTTTAAAATGCATCATGGATTTACGCAGTCTGAATTGAAAAGTCCATATTTGTATTATGTTGACAGTACGACAACCAGTATCGTTGACTGGTTCTGTATTGGTTAGATGTATGCAATGATATACTGTAATTGCATTTAGACAGCAAGGAGTTGCAAACAATTTAACACAACTTACAAACTTTGACATTTACAAACAATTTGACAACTTGAAAACTATTATGTTTTCCATACTGAGTGTTGTAAATATGTCGGTTTAGCATACTTGTGTAATTATATTTTTTCTTCTGTGAATTGGGCGACAACTCTGTGATATGACTGAATTTGTTGTTCACAGAAATTTTCAAAATTGTATGACATAACAAGTTTTACACCTGCCAATGCAGCAACGTCTATTCTGCGGTGATAACGTCTAATAAGATTGATTCCACGTCACTGGTGCTACTTAGTGCTTTGAAAGTATGATTTCTAAACAAGAACAAATAATTTGGAGTGATAGGATATGATTTAAAGACATAAACTAACTGTCAAAATATTCAATCAAATTAATTTCAGACATCAGTTACATCTACTAAGCTATACTATCTATGTTTGTGAATGAACGTCCCCGCAATTGCCTTTAAATATACAATATAGATAAACTAATCTCATTGAAGACAGGCCAACTTTGGATTACCATGACATTTATATGACCAGAGACCACTTTAGAGACATTCATTAGAGTTTGGTCCTATTCACCCGATACGTTAAGTTGCCTTTACTGAATATAATTGAATTGGGATCTAAAATCAAACCGTAAATTTCTACTTTAATTATTGGCATTTGCAAAGGAAACTGAAGTGTTTAGTTATCTGTGTATATTATTTATATTTTAAATACTGGTGATAAAAATTTAAGGGTAATCACTGAAATGTGGTGATAATTATTAATAATTAGTTTTCACTGCCGTGTCGTAAATTTTACATAACTCATTGTTATTATGATAAGCCACCATTATTGTGTGTTGTCCGGTTTTATCTGAAAATAAATTAATATAATCATTTACACTTAGCACAATGAAGAGACATGGATTTGCTCAAACAAAAGTTTTATTAAAAATATTATTTATGTTACATACTTGGATGATTAAATTTATTATTATTACTCGATATCTACAAATTATCAATAACTAATAATTAAAAAGCATGGTCTGAAATGTAACGGGTGTGATACGGTGGTAACTTTTGTTACTAACTTGTAGTCATATTTATGATACTTTCTCAGAGAAGATAAAATAATATTGTTACATTTTACTTTTTTATTGCACATCATTATGCACAGACTCGTTGTACCGAAAAACTGAAATTTTAACACTGAACTTCACTGCAACTGGAACGACATTTTTGATAAGGACGTCAAACTGCAGAGATTAAACTGACAATTAACCCATCTCCACTGCATTGAACTATCAATTGAACTTCACAGAGTGAAATTCCAACTTGAACACCACCACACTGAATTCAAACTCATAACAAAAACTACATTGATTTCATAATATTAAATTAAATTGCACTGAATTCAAACTCTAACTTGAACTGACTTTCTTTCATCAGTTGCACGGAGATATTCTGTGAGCTCCACCTGGCTCCCATTGGTTCTCCGAAATATCTTTGCCCATTGGCTCCCAGGGCTGCGAGGGGCCGTACAGGCTTCCATTGAGGAATCTCCTATAGGCCTGCAAACTTGACTGAGTCCATCTGAGCTGTGTTGCCATAATTTATTGCCTTGATGATAAATTATCGATCTGGCAATCAACAAATTAATTATTTTTAATACTGAGTCCCCCAGTATTTAAAAGTCCTCCATATTCCTACTTTCATTGTTAACTACGTCATGCGATCTCCTTCCTCCTTTTTTTACGTCCGATCGACACACATGAAAGTGTTACCTAGATGCAGCTTCATTTAGGAGGAGGGAATTATTTAATTCTATTGCCCGCACAGGTCCCTCATATTCCTAGAAGTTAAAGATTGAAGAATACGGGATTAAGATGTTGTTATTTGAACCAGACTTAAATGTAAAATATATATTAAAACATATATGTTTTTCATTTATTGTATAATAAATATATATTTATTATTATAATTTTATTATTATACTAAAACTAAATACCCCCCGGCTTTGCTCGTGCCCTGAATAAGTGTTAAGTGAATAATATAGATAAAACCACCCAATTTCTCAAATCCCAGTTTAAAACAAAATGTTATTTCCGCGCTTCGTGACGTCATCAATACAAGAGAAGGACATTTAAAACATTCGCTCAAGATGTTCAAGATGTTGTTATTTAAACCAAACTTAAATGTAAAAAGATATATTATAACATATATGTTTTCCATTTATTGTATAATAAATATATATTTATTATTATAATTTTATTATTATACTAAAACTACAACTACTTCACTCAAGATGTTCAAGACTACTTCACTCAAGATGTTCAAGATGTTGTTATTTAAACCAGACTTAAATGTAAAAAGATATATTATAACATATATGCTTTTCATTTATTGTATAATAAATATATATTTATTATTATAATTTTATTATTATACTAAAACTAAATACCCCCCGGCTTTGCTGGTGCCCTGAATAAGTGTTAAGTGAATAATATAGATAAAAACACTCAATTTCTCAAATCCCAGTTTAAAACAAAATGTTATTCCCGCGCTTCGTGACGTCATCCATACAGGAGAAGGACATTTAAGACATTCACTCTTGCGCTGCTTTGCGGAATGAAAGAAATGCCAACGGGCTGCCATTTTTTGCCTCAATTGCGAAAGTCAACTTTTATATACCCACATAAAAATTCATAAAAATAAGGAATAAATCACTTTACTATTAATATTATTATAATTATTATTATTAATATTATTATTATGCAAAGATATCATATTTATGCCATACATATTCATGTCACATAATCATCCATATTCATGCCATAAAATAGAATTGTGTGGAAATTTTCCGATGCTAAAAAGAAAAATTAAATTGCTTAAAACTTGCATATTTAGATGATATTTAAACAAAAACAAATATGAAGGAATAGTATTACATTGTCTGCAAACTTCCCGATAGATGTTAAAATACAATCTATGTGATAATTTTTTATATCGCTAAGATACCAATTTATGTGAAAATCACTCAAAACTGTACTTGAGCATAAAATAACTAAAAAGCGAATTCAAATTTTTAAAAAGTCGCTCCGAGCTATCTCAGAACACGATCTCATCGCTATAATTGTACTGAGTTTCTTAACTGTGGGTACCTCAAATGTTCCGGTACACAGCCGACACACGAACAGCTAAACAAATAAACAGCCATGCGCTTATTATTATATAAATTTTTCCGCCATTTTTTTTTGTATTTTTCTTTAAAATATTATTACTTATTACTTATGAAAAATGTCAAATTATTTACGAAAAATTAGTTATCAATAGTTATGTTTCACAAAAAGAATACTTTGCAGCATTTATGGAATGCTAAGTCGAACATTTTATCTGGTTTTAATATTCAATGGGCTATATATTTTATACTTTTCAATCTTTTAGCGATAAATCCTACACAGAGTACCATATACCTGGGTTGATTTTGGAAACCATGACGTTCTATGAAAGACTCAATACTTTTGTTAACGAATGCCACCTATATAATTGCCTTTAAAGTTTATAATCCAGATAAATTAATTACATTGCAGACAGAACAACTTTGCATCACAGCGTTCAAATTACCAGCGACCTCTTCCACGAAATTCATTGGAAATAGTTGCAATCAATTATCCTTATAACCGTTAAGTTGTCATTATACTTGGGGAATTGAATTAGAAGTTATTGAATTAGAATCTAGACCTAAACAGTGATTTTTGGGTTTGCGCAGTAACATTTGTGGAAAGCGAAGAGAAATTTCATATTGTACCAAAGTCAATCAACATTTATTATATGATGTACAGGATGATTCAAGTTAAATGTGGGGTGCTGAGATATTCCTGTAGGAAAAACTACTGGTCAAATCGCAACCAAATTTTGTGTACATATTTTCCAGGATATGTGACTTCGATTTTATCCGCCAGCGAATTTGTCCCTAAGTCTGAGCAACTTGTATATTGTCTAACTTATCTTACAAATATCGTCATAAAAGAGTTCTGATGATTACAAATTATGAGTAAACTTCCACCTATAACTTTTAACTGTCGAAATGCCTTAAGTGCAGCACAAGCATTGCTGTTGATAGAAGATTTGAGCAAGTAACCGTTAGGCTATCTGGTAAGGTGAACTTCGTGACACTTTCCTAGTAGTGGATTTGTGAAAAAATTCTTTATGACTCCTTTTATAGGCAGCGATTGTAAAATATACGTAGCAATATGCAAATTACGGGTATAGCAGCGCAAGATTACACCTTAGCGTCCAAACTGTGAACTATTGTATTCAGAAATCGAAACCACATACTTAGTAAAGTATGTGTACGGAATATGGTTGCCATTCGCCCAGTCTTTTTTTCCTACATATAGGTCTAAATACCTCAGATTTAATGTAAATCAACCAGTACATAGTATAAATGCCTACATTCATGGTGTAGAATATTATGCTATTTCCTCGCAAATTAGTATCACCATAGTAAAAATTTTGTTGTCAAAAGTCATTTCAAAGACAACGGCATTGCATTAAGGAACACGCATTAGCAATAATTTAACGAAACCGACAGATGAACAGACAAATATGCAAACAAACATATCGTTGTGAATATGTAAAAAGTTCCACTGTGCTCTATTAAAAGAATACCTATAACAAAGAAAACACCTATATACATGCAGCCAATCCTAGGCTGTGGATATAGAGTTGCCATATTTTGGTTTTTAAGGCGAGGTTGGCGGATTTGGCAAGTTATCACCAGCTTTGCGACTTTTAGAGATTTTTCGAATACACTACAACCTTCTAGAACTATCGAAAATGCTTGGTGATACGAGTCCTTTCTAGAAAAATCTAGAGACTATATAAAAAGAGTCATCGCTTAGTTGGAGAGCAGTTGACGTGATACGAGCTAAACTGAGTTGTGAGGTACGTCAATATTTTGAGAATAGCATCCGCTATTTAGTGAATTAGCTTAGCATTTATTTGCTGTTTTAATGTATCTGACAGTTTAGCTATATTGTAAGATATTTATCGAGATATTCGCAGCATATTATTCCTGTGTTATGCTTATTAGTGCATTTAAATAAAAGTGTCTCTTATCCAGAAATTGGGACTCATTATTGCATTCTAAGAGTGCACTTACGATTCCAGAAGAAACTGCGTAACAATATATTTATTAATGAGGAATTTCCATCATTTGCTTCATAATTTTCTTTCTATTATTATAAACTTCTAAATTATTTATAAAAAACAAATAATCAATAGTTATATTTAATATTGGCTTTTATTTTTATTTGCTTTATACAGTGAATTTGTTAGAATGTGTTAACAGTTGGGGCTAGAGCTAGACTTACAGCTGCAGAGGCCCTAATCTAGTTTATAAATGAACCCTTTCCTCCCCCCCAAAAAAAAAAATCTTTAAGAAGGTAGCACTTATGTTTAGATAAATTTTATGTAAAATTATTAATCAATTGTTAATACTGCTCTCAAGGGTAATCAAAATAAAAAAGTTTAAATGACGTTAACATATGTATGTGTCCTTTAAAATTTATGTCAGTATTTTTTCAACAATGCCGTTGAACAAGACTCGATTTATTTGTAGACCCGCAATGAGTAGCTAGTAAATAGTCAGTTTGGAAACTGTAATTTCCTAAAACATGTCCTGAGATAGCCAGCTACAAAATTCACTCACATCATCGACATTTAACAATAATAGCTGATCTGGATTCTTTAGATCTTCCACACTCCCAATTTTACGAAATTTAAAAATTAATGATGTTACTGCGTTTTTATTAAGATATTCAGAATTAATAAATGTCATCTAAAACGTCTTGCATAGGTTTATAAAATTTATGCACAAACAAGTGCGACAATATTCAAGCAGTCGCTCTCGAGAAACGACATAGATGACACAGAATTCAAGAATGGAAACTTCGAACAAACTGACAGCTGCTAAGCACATTTTAACTGCTTATTTCAGTTGACTTTAAATCCAGTTCGTTCATTACTAATTCCCCCGTGGTGAAGGAACGCCTACGCACCACGTCCACAAGACCCCCCCCCCCCCCAGGGTATCCCATGGCGAAGGGGAGGAGAATTGCAGCTTCATTTTTATAGAGGCTCTCCGAAGAGCGGAAGTCTGACTTGGCTTCGACATGACAACATTCATGCCCTCTGGCGGGATTCGAACCCGCAAACCGGCAATCCAGCGATCAGACGGAAACGCATGTCCCTGCCCGCTCGACCACCGGATTGGCGTAAATCCAGTAATTCCATTTAATAATTTGACACAACCTACGCTGCCTTCTTAAATACAGAATGACACCATTCTTAAATGCAGTATATTTGAACTCTGTATGTTAACTCTGAGCACTCTTAGATATGTTACTACATCTTATATACACTATATTTCGTCCTGTATAATTTAGTACTTCGTACCCAAAAGACGCACAAATGTTCTACTGCTGAACATTTCTAAGAAGCCGCGTGAGGCCGCTTAGTGCGTAATGTTCCTAAGGAATACATTATTTAGTTTATGCGTAAATACAGTTTTGGTCTCAACAAACTTAGTTACTTTAGAAATTTTAATAAAATGTAGAAAACAGGTGTAAATGAAACAAATAACATAAATTTCCGGAAATGGTATAACAGATTAAAATTTACCTGCGCACCGGATAGAGTTACTGTTTAATTATAAATAATTATATTAGCACAGTAAAATTTGGAACAGCCAATAAGTAAGTTTGTGTGATGCAACTCGACAAAATATGCCCTTTTATCCAATGCAAAGAAACTGAGTTTGAAACCTAAATTGTTAAACTGTAATTACGAACAATATTTCTCGTGATTTCGGAGGGCCACAATAGCAAGGTTCTCTGTCCGGTAACCATTTTGTGATTTGAGAAGCTTTCTCAATTTCCAAAAGGAAGTTAGCTTTTCTGAGTAGTCAACGACCATTTCTCTAAATAATTAATATATATGTAAGCATGCGCACATTTGATAATTGATAAGTGGACTGGTAATAGAGAACAATCCACATCCAAAATGGCAACACTGATTGAGCTGTTAATCGAACTTCCTGAAATTGCAAAGAAACGTATGTTTTTATCTGGGTTCAAATCGTGCATCTCTGATTAGCCAGTTGCCGATGTTACATTAAGCTACTACGACCATAGCCTGTTTTTCTATAGCTCAATCTATTCCTACTTTCTCATTCTCCAGATTATTCAAGTGCAACCGCAGATGTCACAGACCTTCTGATTCCTCTGTGTTTTTTGTGTTCTTGATAGCTTTATGTTTGTCATAATAACCCTTTAATTAAAAGTAGTTACCATAAATTGCTATATCATTGTTGTTGTTGACACCCAGACCGTCCGACCTACCAGAAAGGTGTAAGGTAACCGTTTGGACGGCCGGGAAGTGCCACCCAATTTAGACCGGAACCCAGTGGGGGAGGCATCCACATGGACCGTACCCTCCTTCCCCAACCACCAACCTCTCTTAAGGAATTACGGACCCACATGTTTAACGTGATCGTACTCCGCATGAACACGGCGGCATTTTGTGGTAGCGTGCAAATCTAGCACGCAAACAGCCGGGCTACCGCGCCCGAAATCTGCCAACAGCACGCGGTGTTCCCAGGTGGTCACCCACCCAAGTACTAACCGCGCCCGATGCTGCTTGACTTTGGTGATCTAACGAGAACCGGTGTTTTCAGCAAGGTAGGGCCGTTGGTTACTATATCCATGTTAAAATCGAAACTCATTTTTTTTTGTCCGCTGCATCTAAACTGCAGAGTAAAGTTGCTGTTATCACTGTAAATCACTGTATCACTGTTGTAATCAAATTATCGCTGTAAATATCTTATGTCTGTCTACATACATATGAACCATGTATCTCGTCTTACTTCGGAAGCAAAATCATTTTAACGACCAGCACAAAAAATTTCTTTCTATAGCCGAAGTTTTCTCCACAAAATGTTCGTTTTTATTCTATTTTCTATATATTTTTGCTACATTATATTCTTGATGGAACTATGCTCCCTCACCATTTGTATAGGAAGCATAAATATGCTATCCATCCTTCTAGTTGTCGTAAAAACATTCCAGCAGCCTAAGGCTCCCCCGAGACCTTCCCATCTCCCTCGCAAATATTCCGTTTTCCCTCGCAAATATTCGTGTATAACACTTGGAATTGTCTTATACTTTCTTTGTGGGCCAACACAAATGACAAAATTACATCGACCGAAATTCTTAAGAACAAAATAAAATTTGATACAGACATTAGTATATTACTATTTGACAACATCGATTTAAAAATTGCACATTTGAAGCATCTGATGTACAATTTGATAGAAATGTTAAACTCAAATTGTACTTCATACACAAAATATGAATGTATTTTTTTCAACATGGTGCGTATATATCAGTCGAGTTATAAATCGATCTCCCATCGAAGCTAACATCGTCCATGGACTGGTTTCGCGCTTTTTTACTTTCTTCAGTAAAGGGTCAATACATGTAATGGAAATAACAAATCATCTCACATTCCCCGATTGTTACGCATAGATCTAACAGATCTATTCTAACTGTCAATGTACGTCGATCCATTCTTGCTGCCATTACTTGTATCTTGTATTCGATTATGAAGAACACATAAAATATTAATGAGTGTAACAATGTTACCCGTTATAGATTGATGTAAAATATCACATCGTTTGCATATTTCAAATTGGAAAAGGTTGGTGTGGTGTGTGGATAACCTAACCAGGAAAATGTTTCGATATTTTTAGTCTAAATAGTATTTCTTGTTTACACGTTTCTACTAAAACTGTTTTATTCTACGGATTAAAAGCATACAAATTTGGAAAAGGCAATATATATTGGGTGCTGTATAGAGGCAACAGATGTTTTTACTATCACACCAAGTTAACTCAACGCTGACGATGCCCTCTCTGAAAAGTTTTGAAAAAAAAAATGAAAACTAATGAAATTATTAAGCAATCAGCAAAGTTCAGGAAATTTCCAGAACTCGTCAAATTCGTCGCCATGGTTAAGTGCTCCAGACCTCCAAATTGCTTTATTGGCTTACAAATCGTAACAATATGGTTCCATTACATGCTTCCACATCCATCTAAGCCACATTTCTTTCAAGATATACTTTACGAGTGCCCTAGATGTTTCACATAAAAAAAAGCGAAACCATTTGACAGATTATGTTTCTGTAATGAGAAATATATTCTAATTGTAGGAACTTCCTATATGGAAAGTATTTGTGAATGTCAACTGATTTAGATCACAAACAAAACCGTTGCAAACAGGTGTCAATGATGCCAAATAAGGTTTCATGGAATAACAAGCTAAAATATCAATAAATAAGCAGTTCTTTGAAGAAACAAATATATCGCTATATGTCACTATTTCTATTTCCAATTTACATCTAGTATAAATTCCTACAATTCAATTTAAATAATATGCAATATATCTGTGTCCTTGAGAAAACTGTCAAAAAACATAAGATCCGAATATTACGATTTACATTGATCAAAATCCTTAAGCAGGGTGAATTATTTTCATTAATGTTGTATGAACAAAGTCGTAGTCTTATAATTGCTTAAAATATGCAGAAAAATGCTATATTAAATTGAATTAACTCATTTATGTACACATACCAATCTGTAATGACCTAGATGGAGATAAGTTTTCGCATTTTAAAAGATAAAAATTTATTACCCAATAACACATACAAATTTTCATTATATCTCAGATCAATTATACAAAATTAATTTATTCCCGTTGATCTGTATTTAAATAGGACTAAAACTTTAACCTTAGATGAAGTAGTTAATATTGAATGAAATATGGAGATAATTACTTTCCAATATTGGAATTTTAGAGAGATTAATAAATGAACGCTCCTTAGTTTTATAATTAGATGAATTTCAGATACTAGATTAAAGGAATTAATATAATTTATTATTTGAGAAATGGAGTCGTTCAGAACTTTCTAGAAAGTACTTTGAATTAGAATAATTATCTTCAATTTTTAAATATAAATATTGTATTTACTTAATATGTAATTAAAATTTAACGTTTTATTAAATGTATTTCTTTTATTTATATCGAGTAGAGGGAAGTAAGCTATATAATATTAAACTTAATTAATTGTTTACTAATTTAATTTGAATATTCAAGAGTTTGTTCAATCTACTATATTTTGTATTTTAATTCAATTGGAGATAAATATGTAATTATGTATTATTTAATTATTTTTACTCTTTTATTTCTGGTATATATTAGTTTCAAATAAATCGTATTTCTTTTAACAATTTAAAAATATAAAATACTTTTCAGTTATCATTTTATGTGTGTTTTATTTTAATCGAAATTATTATTTTTGTAATATAAAAATTCTGAAAAAGAAGGCATAACTTTATTTTTAATTACATAATTTTCTTTGTTATAGTGAAATTCGGGTAGCCAAACCTACATTTTTCTAAAATAAAATACGTTTTCACATTTTTTTAAATAATAGATTATCAGAATACTTTTCTTTCCAAATAAAGAAAAAGGTTTTTTAAATCTGCCCAATATTATTAAAACCAGATGCATTTTTCTGAAGCTAAGTTGCTCTTACAATATGTGGATCCAATGTTTGTCGTTCGATTTACTCAAAACTACGTTTTTTAGTGTTTACTTTTTCTAGCACTTATTCCAAAAAATGCAATAACATTTTCATTTATTTTTTTCATTAAATTTCCGAACATGTTCATCAACTATCTGGTTCAATTAATCTCAGAAATGTGTTTTAACTGTATTAATTTTCATAATGTTTGGAAAAATGGTTAAAGAAAATAAAAAATGTGATTTGTGGGGAATTTTTATTTCTTGAAATTATTAAATTATTGTTTGCATGTGATAAAGATTTTCCGATTTGTTGCATTTTTTATCTTTGAACGAAGAATCTGGTACCAAAAATATGCAAATATATTGTAAATTAAAGTCACTAGCAGTGCTGTAAATAAAGTAAATTTGTAAAAAAAAAAGTATTATCTTATTAAATAGTAATAAAACTTATTTTGCATATAAATTTCACTTTTATAGTATTTCACATGTGTTTGTTCAGCACTATATAAAATTATAAAAAAATAACAGAAATATTAAGGAAAGGACATATTATGTTTGTCTGCCTTAATTGCTATTTGTAACTGATGGTTTCTAATAATAATAAGCCCTGCCTGAGTAAAAGATTTTTGTTACATTTTGAATGCAAATTGTAACATTTAGTTAAGTACAAAAAAAAAAAAAGAGATAAAATCATGAAAATGGAAAAAATCCTTAGAAAACCCATCTAACATAGTATTAATGGAAGCGAATTTTGTTGTTGATTTCAACTACATCCATAAATTCATATCAATTAAATAATTTAAAAAAAAATATTTAAAATTTCCAGGTCTGAAAATGTGTACAAAAATATAAATTTTGATTATAATATAACGGAAGATAACTTTTTTAAAATTAACTGTTTTAATTCGAATTTATATGAAATATGGATTTATCAGGCAATGTTGCTATTTCTGTAACGTAAACATTTTAACCCATTTAGATCAAATTAATTAGAGTGATTTTCAATCTTATATTTTCAGATTACTCTCCACAGGACTCGGCAGATCAAAATTCAAACTTTCAACCTAAGGAAGAATTTTCTCAAATTTTAAAATCTAAGGGTAAGTGCCATCGTTTGCAATAAAATTACATCCGATCAATAAGTAGATAATACACGTTAAGTTTGAAGCTTTGCTCCCAATGCAGAATTCAACGTCAGTGGAAACAAGGTTGACAGTGTCAAATAACTTACGATCAAATAACTTTTATTTTAATTATATAATATTCAAAATTAATTTATGACGTAGTTTCTTTGTAAATAAATGAAGGACGATGCAGACATAATTTCGCTTTGGCTGGCGCCAAAGAAGTGCATGACTGTTATCCAAGGAAGTCATATCTTGAAACGGGTAACCCTACTATCTAAACTCCCCATATAGTGATATTGCATTAGGAATGGAACTAAAAGTAAATATGAGCGCAGTTTCAATCACTTAACTGTCGTATAGGCCCGGGTAGGCGTGTCTAAATAGCGATATTTCTTGAAGGAGTGAGAGGATTTCGTTTCCCTGCCCCCTCTGTCTGATTGGCGTCGTTATTGTCTAAGGATTCTGGAGAGAATTTGAAAGGTTAATAGCAAATTTGATCTAAGACAAATGCTAAATTATAGGAAGTCTGGATATTTATGAAAAGTTTGAAATTTTTCAATGTGAATAACAAATTAAACTGCTAATAATATAAAAAATAAAACTTGATATGGAGTAAATATATTTTCTCACTTACTTTCCTTGACTTTTATGCACTAGTTAAAATAACGTTTCCCGCGAAACGTGTTTCAGTGTACATAACGTTTTAGAAACGTTTCTACAGAGAAATACAAAACCGAGATCCTCTGAATTAACAAAGCTATATTTGCAAAGCTTAAAAATATAGGCTTCGCCACATAATAGCCGTTACTCCAATTGCAGTAAAAAAGGCTATATTTTTCAACTTTGCAAATCTGTTCATAAACTAATCACACGTATAATGGGAGACGCAAGATCTCGGAAAATGGGGGGTAACTACCAAGTGGGGCCGTACAGTGCTGAAGAATGTTTTCCAATAAAAAGGAAACTGGAAGTGCGTACGAACATAAATGCTTTGTGAGAAAGAACTATAAGAGGGGTTTTATAAAATCTCTATTTTTCATTGCAGAGGCGGATAATACAGACAAATAATAATATTATTTAAACAATCAAACGGCGCGGTGTGTTGAGTGATCTGAAAATATACAAATTATCATGAGGAAGAGCTAAATGAAAGGAATAAATAAGACACTGCAATAAGACTAACGGTTAATTATTTAGTCAAAACTGAAAAGGGTTTATTAACAAAGTTAATCTCAAATGAATTTTCAAATAATATTTTAGAATAAAAAATTTAGCAAATAATATTTACTTAAATTTAAAAATAATATTTTCTAATAAAATGGTGTTTTGAAATTTATGCTATAAAACCAGAATTTTAGAAGAAGTATTTTTAGGAAAATTCCACTTCATATTTTGAGTCTATATTTAAATAGGTATTGTACATATATGCATTCTATAATAACTTGAAAAATTTTACGATTATATCTGGTTTACTTTTCATAGAGGGCCAGCCTGCAAGATACAAAAATGTGTTTTTGACGAAAATCAATTTCGAGTTGAAAATTTTCAATAAATGCTTCATGCGTTGCTTTTGGGTTCTATTTAATATCCGTACTAATAGGAATATTTTGATAATAAATCATTTTTAATAGTAAAGAAAATCAAATATATTGTTAGAAACTTTAGATGTAGTCTCCACGTATAAATTATACATTTATTTATCACAAAAAGGATACAGTTCCCTTCCCTTATATCACAAACTTCTCTTTCATTCAAATCAACTCTGAATATGAAATAGATTTCACAGAATTTTCCGTATTATAGCGCCATCTGTTGCTAAGAAACTGTATTATTATTTCTAATATTCCTAAATATTTCACATGGGATACAAAATATAATATACTTTTAAATCACAATGTTATTACAGTAAAACCTGATTTATTAAAAGTTTGTTAAATTGAATTATCTAATATATATAGAACACAGTACCCTTGGAAGTGGACCAAGCATTACTTATACAGATTGGATAATTCGATTTTGAAGAATTCAAATTACAATGCTTTCATCTTAATGAAATGAACGATGTTTACTATAGGTACAAATTTAGGGAAATTGTGCTTTTCATACCGAAATTACAATATAGGAAACTCCCATGTTTAGTTCGCATTTTTAAAATGTTGACTAGCAAGTGATTTTTGTCGATATGCAAAGTTATTATATTTAAAGTTTCCCTAAGCAAAGCACTCTAAAGAAATAACTAATGTTTGAAACTGAAACAATATGTGTAAGATTAACCTTATATTTAAAGTTACCATATTCAATGTTTTCTACATAAATAGGTTGAAGTTGAAATGAAAATAAATTATGTAGGTATAACCTTCAATACAAGCAAAAACATCTGATGTGGGCAACACATGACTTTCCTTATATAATGTAATGAATTTACTACTTTTACAGTAAAAAAAATAGGTTTTCCTTATAGTAGATACTAATATTCTTTCCAAGATATTGAATTTTCGACAATTAGTCGTTATTTTCATTGATTTAGCGTCATTTTATCCATTTGGCGAGATTTTCGTTAATTTGGCAACATTTCAAAAAGTCGCCAAGTTGGCGACATTCCGCCAAATTCGTCGCCAAAATCTCTCCAAGCGTTAGGGACGAAGAAATAAATTATTCTTACAGCAGATAAATGACTATTGGCGTTCAAATTCAAAAGTATTACTCAAAGTATATTTTTTCATGAATGGAACGAGCTAGATCCACGAGAATGATGTCACCCAATTTATGGCATGGTATTACATATGAAATGTGAACATGTTTCTCAATAGGAAATATTTTTGTTTTATTTTATATGACTTTTTGATAATTTTTTTGAAAAATGTGCAATACCTCGAGAACGGTTTCTGTTAGCGTTCTAAAATTTATGTCAATCGTTTTCTAATGAAAAATTACATAAGAAATGTCTACTTGCGTAACTTTATTAGCGGTTTTGATTTTTTGACGATTTTTTCAAAATTTCATTAGAAAATTTAGGGGTGTCTGAATATTCGATTGCATATAGAAACAATAGGCTCCCAGTGTTTATGGATTGTGATTTGTGTACAAAATTTCGTTCGAATCGGTCCATTCGTTCGTCAGTTATCGTCTCCACAGGCTCACTGACACACACACACACACACACACAGACATTACTTCAAAAATGTTTGATTCGTGATCAGGGATGCTTGAAACGTGCTCTCCCGTCAAAAACTCGAATTCGAATTTTCGTCCCCGTCACAATACTTTCCTTATACATTATGTATATAAGGAAAGTAAAAATTTTGTAAAAATATGTAATTCACAAAATCATCACCAAATCGAATTCGGCACTAAGAAGATGGCATCTGATCTCTGAAACATAATTTAGAAGTAAAAGTAACATATATTTAATCACGAGGAGTAATAAAATAATGTTATTGTATTTTTATCCGTGGTGTACTTTTTTACGTCGTAACAATCGTTATAACACTCGTTGTGATAATCTATTTTAAGTTTGTATCAATAAAAGAAGATAATTTAAATTTAAAGAAATGTTTATTAAATTATTAACCAAGTTTAAATATCAATTGCAGTTCACACAGGGAAACAATTTAGGATGGTCCACAAGATATTCCAAAACAACCATGTATAGAATTTAGAATTTTTTTTTAAATTGACGCAAGAACGAACAACTATAGACTTCAAACACTTTTCATCCAAAATGTATTTCCAGCAAGAACATTAAGCAATTAAGAACTTAAAGAATTCTTAATTTTCTCAGGTTCATTAGAAATAGGAATTTAGAAAAGATTATCTCTTGGAACGAAGGTATAGAATTTCATTGAATATTTAAATTGAAAAGAATAAGAAGCATTAAAATATATTTTAGCGAAAAATTATTAAAGAAAAAAGTTGTAAAATATATTCACCTCAATTATCAAGCAAACAAGCTTCAATATCTAAAGCCCGCTGGGACCCGAAAAGCCAGGTAATGGTGGAAATATTCTATATTTCAGGGGAGATTTTTATGGAACATAGTAGTCTCCAAGATATATCCAAAAACCACAGGATGAAGCAAACACTAATCTTAGGTCTTCGGTTACAGAATGGGGTAGAAATATTATTCCAGAACTCTGTGTAGATAAACATAAACTTTCAGGACATCTGCCTAACCAGGCTGGTTCAAAATGATATGGGTGATAAAGGATCCCGATATAATTTCTAAGTAAAACCTCAAAGATGTTTTCAGGACTTGAACTTTTCAAATTTATCAGGCATTGCGCATGCGTACATAAATATTCCGTCGGGTACTTTATTAATGAAATTTCATTCAGAAAGAAATATCAAATCCAATTATTTAGTACTGGTGAGCGACAACGAACGGGGGGCAAAATTATCGCGCTCTAAGGGTTAGCAAAAGTCAGGAGACAGGATTATATGTACCCACCACAGCTGTCATTGAGGCTTGAGCCGATATTAAGATGGGATGCTTGCAGGTTTCCATCTCTCATCCAGCGAAGACGCGTCCGGGGGCCACGTTCTCGTCGGAACCATTCACCGTGTAGGGTCCGAAGAACACCCGCCAAGTCAGATCCCTGTCGCCGGCCAGATCTAGGCTCAGGTCATGAATAGACGCAGTCCGTGAGATCACAGCCACCTGGAAGAGTCCGAGCCCTAACTGCCTCACCTGTACGACGACCGTATCCTCGACAGCCAGTTTCCCGGATTTATATGCCCACCAGGTTGGAGGACTAGAGCTACAGAGCTAAGATCAGTAACCACCATCTATGGGGGGCAGCAGACAGGGGCAAGAGGACTGTGGTGGTAGCCGGCTGGGTTGAAAGTGTCCAATCCAGGAACTCTTTGCGTTGTTGAGTGGCAATGAGCAGAGGGCGGACCCCCAAAAAGCTTATTATGCCTGCATAGCAGGGCCAAAGCCTCCTAACTTGCAAAAGGAATAACAGGGGTTGACAAGCAGGGGGTGAAGCCTCATAGTATACTAAAATCTAATAAAAATACCAGTGTGCTAATAGATTTTTAAATATGTGTGTTTTTCTGTTGCAGATGGAGCCAGTTTGCTAATATATTCTAAAATATTTGTGTTTTTCTCTTGCAGATGAAGCCAGTTTATCAGGCGAGAGTCTCATATTCCCTATTCCATGTCTGTCCAAACTGATGTCCTTCGTGTTTCTGTTTCTTCATCAGATTTTTGTATTCTACATATCATGATTTGTCTAATAATTCCAACTAATGTGGCAGAGAGAATCATTGAAAAAATGTTGAAAAAAGAATGAATTCATCGATTTATGTAATTTTTGTAGACATTTTTTCTTCTTTGGATCAAGTAAGGATTAGTGTTTTGCAGATATGTTGATCTTATTTTACCTGAGCAGAATCCCAGAAAAAATAAAGTAAATGCAATAAATGTAACTTTATAGGGAGGGATCAGGTGTTCATTTTGTTTCAAAGAATCGACTTTGTTCCATGTTCAACATACAGAACAATAAAAAATATTATTTAAAAATGTAATTGTACAGAGCTCACAAGATACATTTAACGCGTAGGCTTATTATTAAATTATGGATTTTATTTTTGTTCCAAAAATATTTCTCTGATTCTTATTACAATAATTTATTCTCCTACGATAGACACAATTTTAATTTATGTCCATAGAAGTTATGTTCTGAAATATATTATATATGAGGAAGCCTTGCTATTGAGCAGCGGTTCACAAACTGTACTACGAGGAGCTCTTGAAGTTTTCTGGCAAGGGACTCCGCAGAATCTATAAAAAAATGGACACTTTCACAAAATGTAGCCCATTAGTCCCAACATTCCTTGCCTACATTACACATATTAAAAGAGAAAATAAGGGGCTCCACGGACAAAACCTCTCGAAAAACTGGCTCAGCGGGACAAAAAGTGTATGTGATACATTGTGGCAGGGTATAGAATTAGTGAAATTAAAGTTTATTATAATATGTCATGGAATAAATGAAAAACTTCAATATAACTGTACAAATTTCTACACAAAATTAGATAAAAATTACATATAAAAATAACTATAAATAGTAAAGTAAAAATGGATATATTAAACATTATGATATTGATTTTAAACATACCTTTTTCAAGAATTTTTAGCATACGACAAGTCGTATACTAAATACACGCGTATTAAATTGCTTATTATATGAAATATATTAAATAACAATCTTGAAAGGAAAGGTTGACAGAAATCTCTCAAGATGCAAAATTATAAATTAAACATTGGAATGAAGAAGATATTCATTTAAGACGACTGGACAATTAGTTCAGTTGGAATTGTTTACTATAACTTTTTAATAACATTCATGAAATTAAAAGAGAAAGTTTAACTTAAAATGTTTGATTTAGTGAAGAGCAATGCAAGTTGATACAATTTGAATTTACTTTTTTGTTACTGTAACATTTCCATACTTGATCCAAACAATATATCGCTCAAAAATCCTATGCATATATTTTGTAGAATCTGAATTCCTACTTAAAAACATAAATCATCAATCATTGTCATAAATTGTAGCGCAATCTACTTATTTTTCATTTTTAATGCTAGTTCAAAGTTCTGTGCCTCATCATTGTAATGTGAATCCCTTTGCAATGTATTTGTTCTTTGTTATTCATCAGGTAAAGATACTTGGGCAGATCTTGATTTTCAAAAACAGGTTATGTATTGAATATTTTTAAGAAAATATCTAAATATGTATTTGGTGGAGAGCTTACACAATGGCTAAAGATTGAAATTTCAATGGCTATAAGATTGAAATTTCAGTTGTAAAGGAAGTAATACCCAGTATAATTCAGTTATAAAGAAAGTAATAGTATTAGTTTATATTGACAAAAATACCAGGCTTTGCTGAGGACTGAGATAATTTGTGAATTTCGAAAAGAATAAATGTCATATTTTTGTTCAAAAGAAATACAGATATCGGCAGAATTAGATATTAAATTCCGAACAGAATTAGATATTAAATTCCGAAACGCGCCAATTGGCATAAAATGTAAAAGGTATCAAAATTCCGTGAATTCGCATTTTAGACTTCTGTGACTAATTAAACAATTTATAAAATTTGATGTGAGTAGCACATGGCTTACCTAATAGAATGAAATATCAACTGCTTCTAACACTTACTTTATTTCTCTGTATACATTAATGAAAGTTTTATGGTACAAAATTCCATATTATTTCAAATAAATCGAATTTGGAGTTTTAGATTATTTATTTTTATTTGGAGACTTTGGAGTATTTTAATAAGTCACCAATATTAAATAAAACTAAAACATCTAAAAAATTACTTATCCGAAAAAAATGATATAGATTTAATTTGTTTTTATTATAAAAATCGATAAATTTAGAAAAATAGAGGGTGTAAATTTTTATAGTCTCTCTTAAGCAAAAAAGTTCAATTAGAAACAGTTGCGCTGTACAGTAACCACTCTAAAAAATTGCAATTATCCGTTATATTCGATGAGTTATTGCTGTTTAAAACATCGGGATTTCCCCATACAATTGCTGGGTCAGCGCCAAATACATAACATTACGCAGATACATTTAATGTGAAAAATTGTTTCAATTTTGAGACCAACCCTGTAGCAAAAGCGAACAATCGAACAATCGAGGAAAATTATTCGATTTGAGGAAAAATAATGGAATCGAGGGAAAATCTGATTCCAATATGCCTTACTTTGGTAGCTTTTAGGCTGTTTCTATTGAAACTATCGTCATGAATTTTGCATTAATAACTGAACCGGGTTGTTTTCCTTAGGCTGGTTTTTGTATCAGAAATAATTTTCTAATGGAACTATTTTTTAAAGGATCTTTTAAAAAGTTAAACCATCATTTTTTTGGAAATACCATCAACCAGACAGAAAGACATAGATGAAAGAACTTCACATTTAATTTAATAAAACTTTCTGATTGGAAGATAAACCAATTACCGAAATACTAAAAACGAGGGCAACTATGATGAAACACCTTGTACAGAACATGCTAATAATATAAAACTCGAACCACTACAATTTTTAACCCTCAATCAAAGTGATTCGACTGCGAGAAAAGAGATATTGATGCAGTATATGTTAAAATTGGATATAATGCATTTTGCAGATAATGTTCTTAAGATTAACTCATTGATTGGCGAATTTAATATATCTCAATGATATCTACTTAACTCTCTGATGCTCTTTTTCCGAACAGTGTTTATCACTTAAATGGGCAGAAATTTTCTCAGTATTTATTACTTTTGCCTTTCTGGAACTACAGTGATGTAACCTACAATGTCGGGCTTATACAAATACCTCAAAATATAGTCAAATTGCTTCCATTTGGTACTGTCAGCTTTCACTTAGTTAAAACATTACTTTAATTGAAAAGACATATACCAGAAAACTAGTAGGATATAATGATTTGAACACTATGCTCAACACCGGTTTGTTTCAAGATACGAGTTACGTATGAGAGCATGAACCAGAAAGTGAACTTTTCCAGGGATGCCATTGAATGTACCACCAGGCATACCATTTTTAAAATAAAAATTACACAAGCACAAACCTGTTCTTTCTGACCTTATAAAGGCTTGTAAATGTTATGTAATACAATATTTAAAATTAAATATAAGAATTTTGAGATCTGCCTGAGTATTCATAAGAACGACATACATACCTAAAGCTAACTATAAAGCGTATTAGTTTTAATTGTGCATTTAAATGAGCATGCAATTTCTAAGTAGTATATACCATAAAATGTGAGTATATCATTGATGAGGAATCTTTGTATTGTACAAAGCCATTGAAACTGTAAAATATCATTTTGAGAGTACTTCGAGAATTCATGTAGACTTTTTTCTAATAAATACAAAATAGATTTCATTAATTTCAGTTAAATGGAATTGATAAGATAATAAATAAAATTAAACGCATGGTTTAACTTTATGATTTCAAAGAGACACAAAATTTCATTTATATGAATCTCAAAGGAATTTTTGCAATTGCATAATGTGATCATACAATTTTAATCTAAACGTTTGATTACAAAGATATTCTTCTATAGCTCGTTTTTATATATAATAATTTATATTTAAATAAATATAAGCTTTAACCTCTTGCTTAAAAAATGGTATTTTTCGTGGAAAAACTGATAATAATAATTAGTACGCAAACAAAATATAAAAAAAAGAACGTATAATATGTTTGAATCGTATTTCAAAAATTAACTAATACTAAATTCTGTAACAAACGTACATACAAGATTGTAGGAAATACATGGAAATAAAATCAGTCTGAATAAATAAATATTCTAATATACATTTCATTTTAATAAACATTTCTTGGTTTTTAATATTTATAGGCGCAAATATACCAGATAACAGACGAAATACCAGTTCAACACACTGATATATAAAGCAACATGAATGACTAGTCAGTAACTGCGAAGTGCAAAAACATTGCTCTCTTTTATAGGTCGTTCTTAACCTTTTTAGGTAGTACCGAAAGTTGCCAAGACCAATGCCTTTCAGTATCAACCTGTTGATATATATACAGGGCGAAACTGCCACACCGCGAGAACAAACTAATTTGAGAAGAAAGGGGCAGAGCTTGTATATGGACCCAAGAAAAAAAATTGAAATAAGTATTTAGTACATTATAACTTGAACGACCCAAAGCCACAATTTCAATAGATGGGCCAGGACCTGAAGTTTCACCAACGTATAAATAACATGACACTTCGTAATAAACAATCAAGGATGACACACAATATACTCTCAGGGTGGGCAAGATGGCATTCTCAAGATAAGACCAAACATGAATAAAATAAAGTGGCTTTGGTGGAGGACATTTATTAGACAAACAGTCAACATTTTTGGTACAATCGGAATATAAATGTTAAAATAACCGTCAAAATGATCAATCCGATGAAACTATAACGATATTACGCATCAAACGCAACGCCAAAGAGTCCGTTTTCAGCGTCGAAAAAAAGTGACTTAAACCTTTTGGTCAACGTAAACCTGCAAGTATATATATAAAAAAATATGTTATCAACTTGCTTAAAAATTGCTTACGTGCATCAAGTGTGCATTTTGCAATTAATATTTGTGTTTAGTTACACTTTAACAGCAACTTTTCAAACGGTAAAACGATTTAAAAATTGAAAAATTACATAATTTAGTCATACAAATAGAAACATTAAATTGACTTGACATTTTCCACGCTTTTGAGATGCGATTTTTAAAGCATCGTATTAGAGATTAACTACTCCAACAGTTGATAACACACAAAAACTTTCATGTGGGTTCGTATTTATATAATCATAAATGCTTTCAATTAGTAAGATCAACTCAAACAATACGTTCAAATATCTCAGGAGAATATCAAAGAACACTTTTGAATTCAATATGTTTAATAATTCCGTATTTCTAAAAAGTATACAGTTCAAATTCGTATTGTTATGTTTCGTCGGTGTTACTGTCGTGATTCGTAAATTTACAGTCCAAATTCAACGTTATGTTATGTTCCGTGAATAAGTAAAATATTCGTGAATAAGTAAAAAATAATAAGTAGAAAAAATAAGTAAAATATCTTAATACATCTTTTACGTTGATCTTTTTACTGACTTGATAACTTACTTTTTAAAATTTATCATTATTTTTTTTTCAAATAAAAAACAAATACCTATGTTGGAAAACTCTTCATTACATTTAATTTAGATCATCAAACTACACAATTCAAAGTAAAATCAAATTTAAGCAATTAATTTTTTTTTTGTAAATAAAGCTGAACAGCTCTTTTGGAAAAAATAACTTTATAGAACTAAATATTTATTATCATTTGTAAAAAAAAATATGTCGCAAAAAACCGCTATTTTAACCCAACTTATCGATTATTACACAAAGAGCGTGATGTTTGAAGAGAGTTTGTCCTTGTTCCATTATGTGTCCCAGGAATTGTTATGAGACCAGTAATGAACATTTAGCGAATCAGATACCTTCCATCTAAAAGACTGCAAGTTGAACAGTGTCAATTGGATAATTGGAACACTAGAAATCCGAGATATAATCCTCTCTTTTTGCTGATGTATGCATACAGATTGCATTTATGAAATTGGATATTCTATTTAAATGCATGTGCAACTATATTTACATTTTTAAATGCTAGTGAGTGAAAAACTTTAGTTTTTTGAGGAAGATGATTATTTAAAAATTCCATGCCATTTAGAGGTAAATTTAGAGTTCTTAGTTATCGTATGAAAGAAAAAAATATATTTTTTCTCGAAAATGCAAATGTGCATTGCGTTGTATATTTATATTTTGTCTTTGTAATTCCTATCAAAGAAGACAATAAAAATTGTACTGTGTATTGTAATTACTGTTAATTTTAAGCTTACAATTGTGACGGATTTTATTTTAAAATATCAAACTTTTATTGTAAATAGTCGTATTATGAATATTATGTTATAATAAAATGATTTTGTTAAATAGTCATGTTTCTTTTATAAAATAACTATCAGAGAATACACGTTCTTCGCAAAGATTGATTATAAACATATAATTATACATCTTTGACATTTCACAAACAAATACATATGCATCAAATGCTGAAGGAAATATGTTGAGTTATTAATTTTTTAGTTCCTACATAAATACCTCAGCATGCTTTCAACATGCTTTCAACATGCCTAAAGTTGCTTTTAACATCCACACTAGTGCAACGTCCTGAACACGTCCTTTTTTGCGTGCAACGTCCTTTTATAACACTTTACAACAAAGTTGAAAAGTGTTTATGACTTTGCTCATTCATTCTGTCTGTTTGTCTGTCCGTTAGCACGATAACTGCCGTAAAAATGACTTAAATGAAATTTTAGTATGTTGTTCAGACGGTCTGTAGGACGTATGGGAATATAAATGACTTATATCAGCCAATTAGTTTTGGATTGAATCCGGGTTGAAAAAATGAAATACATTGAGCCCTATGGAACCTAATTTTTCAAACATTTTTTAAGCGGATTTAAAATTCACAAATTGCTTCGAAAATTTTAGGTAATATTCAAACTGTTCCATAAAATATATGAAAAAACATCAGCGAAATATATTCAGTAGTTTTTAAATAAAAATTAAAATAATAATTGCACCTCTTATATGAAGCGATCACGTGACCATGATATGAAAAGATCACATGACCCACTTCAAAATGATACATGGCATCCACCTTGTCTCAAAATTGTTATTTTTAAAGTTCTTTTTAATACATATTGAGTGTTGTTTCCGTCCTAAAACCACTTTACTTTTGCTTAAATTCTGTGCATCTACATACTGAAACAACGCAATTACAATATATTTGAGTTTAAATGATCATCCAAATTTGAGTATTTCTACAACTAAGCCTATTTTTCACTTATGCAAAATGTAAACAGCAAAATATGTAGAATGAGTTGTGTTAGAATTCCTGTATTTTTTTAACACAAAATAATTTAGTCCATGGAGTCTGCATGGCTGATATGAATGAAATATTAATTGATTTCATAAAGAGAAGGCCGATTTTTTTCGATGAAGTTTTGAGCATAGAGTTTAATTACTTGTAGCTCCATGGTCTTTTTAAATACAATAACTTATTATAGTATTGTGATGAATGAAATGAATGGGAAAGAGTTATGAATGAAATGCTGTTTTTAAAGAGAGATCCAGACGTGATATTTTTTCTATGGCGTCATTAGAATAAATTTCAGTTGTTTTCGATGAAGTGTTCAAATATAATAAATTATCGTAGTATTATGATAGTTTCAAAAAAGGTTACCGAGGAATGTATCGCATTTTAGAGATGTTGAAATCAGGCAATTTATATTTCAATGCCGTCATTTGAATAAAGTTCATTTTTTTCAATGATGGTTTAAGTTTTCAAATATAATAAATTAATATAGTATTGTGATAAGTTTTAAAATATTACCGAGGAATGTATTGCATTTTAGACTTGTTTAAATAAAATTGCATTGAAGTTGGAAAGTGTTTCATAATCAATGCTTTAAGCATGATTGATATTTCTTGTTATTTCTATCATTATAGAAACTTATCATTCTTAAATACATGTTATCTTATGAACCGATCATAAGAATGTCTCTTAATAACATATGCAAGTAAAATAATTTGTTTTAGTACATGAGCTATATGTGTAGCAAATTTCAGAATTCCTGTTCATTTGGGGATAGTTCACAATTTTCTGACGCACACCCCTCCCCGGAAAAAAAAAACCGCTCCTATAATCCCCCCTTTGAAGAAATGCGGAGTTTTCCAAATCTTCTCCGTAGTTCCAGTATCTGAGCATATATGCAGCAATTTCCATCATTCCAGTTTGTCAGAAATCGTTTGGAATTTCTAGACATATAACACAAAATCACCCCTATGAGGCAATATGGGGGGTTTTGGATTTCTCTCGGTTCTCATTGTTTCAGCTCATCCAAAAGTTACTTAGAATTTCCGGACAAACTCACCCAAACTATTATCCCTAAAACACCCCTATGAAGTAATGTGGGGGATTTTCGATTTTTCTCTGTAGCTTCGATATCTGAGCTATATGTGTAACGATACTGGGTATTCTTGCTTTTCTAAAAAGTGCTTAGCTAAAAAGTGCTCTAAAATGTACAATATATTAGCTAACAACCAATACAGATGCAAACATTTAAGATGCAAACCTATGATTAAAATTACACCGTGACATACAGCGAATTCTTGAAAGCCAAGCAACGGTTTAACGGTACGTTCGCTTTGAACCGCAACAACATATTACGCTCAGTGCGCGGACGTAATATACCAACTAATACTTCGCCATAAATAAGATGTAATTAACAAATTAACCACCTATAGGCACCAATCTAAAGATTTAGAGTATTTACAGTCTGTTGTAAATAAATATCTACCAAAAACCAGAAAACAAAAGATAATGCGGAGACAAAAATGATAAACGATTATATGGGAAAATGTTTGCCCATACCACAGTGCAATAAGCTTCCATCTATAAACAGTTATATGCATAACTGTTTCAAAGAGGTGTTACGACATATAGAATACTATTTCTGAAGAAGATTATACGTATTCGCCTGCGATAGGAGTGCACATACGTCAGAGTCATACTCAATCATAAGCTTAAGTCATACTCAATCATAAGCAGCAACCATAATAAGCTTTTGACCCGTTACGCGGGCGAACATGTTCTTGAATAAACGCCATTGGCCAACGAAGGCACAATGGCCGTTATGCGACTACTGCATAGGCTTGAATGAATGAAATGAAGGTGGGTGGCTCCAAAAGAGCCCAGCACATCGACCAGAGATCTATTGTACTACCCCAAAAAGAAAATGAAGATCCCTAAGAAAAGAGACTAGTAGCCGATGCGAAAATAAGCAGGCACTTGACAGGTATGTCGTTCAGCTCCCAGGGTTCAATCACATGACGACCAATGTGTTCGAATCTGTGAGCAGAGTAGGCCTCACATTCACATGGAATGTGAGCTGCAGTTTCTTCGCTGTAATTGCAGCCTCTGCAAAGCGAATCCTTGGAGACACCCATAATATTAAGATGTCTCTTGAGGGTGCAGTGCCCAGTAAGGAGCCCAACAGCTCTCCTGATGCCAGTTTACTGAGCCTGAAAATTTCCTTTTGACGTGTACTAGGGCAATTGCAGTTGAGGATTTTCGCTTGCCTTTGTCCCTTAGTGTCACGCCAGTTCTTACATTGAAGCTTCCTGAAGATGTCATTGACAATTTTTCTGACAAGGTCATTGGGAATACCCAAGGCTGGCTCAGGGCCCACAAAAGGAGTACTAGAGCCTTTCCTAGCAAGTTAATCTGCCAATTCATTGCCAAGAATGCCCGAATGACCAGGCACCCAGTAGAGAATGACACTATTATATTACTGGCAATTTTACAGAGAACATTATAACATTCCCAGACAAGGGAAGACGTCACACTGAATTTCCCCAGAGCCATAAGAGTATCCTGACTGTCAGAACAAATGAAAATCTGGCTATTCTCATACTTTCTGTCATAGCAAATTCTACATCACATAAGAACGGCAAATACTTCAGCCTGATAGACAGAAGCAAAATTGCCAAGCGGATAAGATAGCTCAGTGCCATCATTAGGGCAACAGACACCAGCAACAGTACTTGTGCCAATCTTCGAGCCATCCGTGTACCATACAAAACATTTCAGTTTGTTGTAGGTTGGAGTCCTCTTCCAATCATACCGCGAGTGGACAAGAATTTCATAAGGCTTGTCAGACGTAAATTTGACATGGATGCCATCAGGTGGCATACAGAAATAAGGATGACTAGCAACCTTACTGTTAAGTTCGCCCCAAGATAGATGATACCTTGAGTAATCTTTCCAGTATTTCAGATATTTGAGTCTGTTCATGCAGATAAGTGCCTCTGCTTCAATACGCATGTAAAGCGGATGCAAACCAAGTAAAAGTTCAAGAGTTGCAGTAGGAGTGGTTTTCACGCATCACTGCATAGGCTTAATCACCGCCACTTGGAAATCCGGATACACTATCCTTGCTAGCTCACTATCAGAAATATAATCTTTTAAGCTAACCTCTAACATAAGTAGAGGCTGAAACATGATGACATTAGTGAAATTCCGAAAATCGGACCGAGGAGAGGATAATTGGATCTCTCTGCATGATTAATTGAAATATTTGAAATGCAAGTAAAATGTATAAAAATATAATATATAGAGAAGCTGAATATTAGACTTCTCTGTAACTTTCGTACAACAATTCATATCTGAAACTAATTCAAATATGAATCAGATACGGAGAATATAATCGCCTCCCCAATCATCCCCTCCCATGGTGATATTTAGAGTTTTTAGAATTGTCTAGACAGTTACATCGCTTGAGTCTTTTTTTACACATTTTCTCTGTTATAGAGTATATAGATTTTATGTATCATTTAAAGGATGTGGAGGAAAAAACAATAGAGTACCAAAACGGAAATATCCCTGGAGAAAGAACACCAAACTTTGAAAAACTAAAAACGATAAACTTTCGTACATTTTCCAGTGAAAATATTTCAAGACGTTGTTTTAATACTTGTTGTTCCTATTTGAAACTGCAATAGCATTAGGTTTTATTTAGTTGAGAAATTAATTGTTCAATTACTAGAGGGGTAAGCCCGTCATGGTGCGGGTTAAAGTATAAAAATATTAATCCCCATATCCACCATCTATAAAATTGCAGAACATTTTCTTCCATCTGTCTGCCTGCAACATTTCAGTTTCTAATATCCACAGGCACATGCGAACCATATACGACGTCTCACTATTCAATATCACTATTTCCTGTACGACTCCTTACTGAAACACATTCCATCTCCTAACATACCTTAATTCCTTTACGCTCCCCCAGACATTCTAACGACAACTAGCTGTCCCATGAACAGTGAAACTGACTATGTTTTAAATAAATAATATTAAATTAATAGTTTCCTCAAAGCAACAGAGCAACATAATCAAACGAATTAAATGGAATTAATAGTGGATATGATTCTAATTTTCGACAATTTGGAAATATTTTTATCGACTTGACGGCGTCTCACAGAATATTCGTTATAAGTTCTCGAACCTTCGAAATGTCGCCAAATTGGCGATAAATCATCCAATCTGGCAAACCCGTATTGACGTTAAAACTATAGCAACCGTGCATTCATGTAATGGGAATGGCTACCTCACCTTGATTAGACCTAAAGCCTTGAGTAAAAGCAAAGATCCGTTATGTATTTTTTGAATAAAGGCAAAATATAGTGATTCTTATTACATATTCGTAACACTATTATAGGAAAGTGAATCATGCTAGAACGGTACCAAACATGACGATTACGAAGAAAATATTATTTCAATTGATTATTTATTTATTTATTTAGGATCAGTTGTATACTATTAATAAGAAAATGTAAATATCAATAATAAAAATATAGCATTCAAATATTTCCCTACATAACATTTAAGACAGTTAAATAAATAGTAGTCAAAGCTGAGTAATTAATAAGAAATACATCGAAATGCAATGATAAATGTAAGTATTCTTGCCAAAATTGTGGCGATAATAATAATAATATTTAATAATAATAAATAATTCTATATAAAGCATATTATTCCACTCATTTTAGAACTGTATATGACAGTTAAAACATCATTATTATATTTTACTTCTGATTAATATTCTAGCTTGGATTAAGACAAGGATTACGTCCTGATTTAATTTCGTATGCGTATCCCCCAAATTTTGAAGCGAGGCCGTTTTCTTTAGCAAAAACATAAATATGTACTTATTAGACTCAGCATAATTATTAACTTGGAATGATTCTGACGACCTTATATTAAGCTGGATATTTGCCCATGGATACTGTTCTCTACATTGGGGGCGTGTTCTAAATTTAGGGGAACGCGTCCACAGGCGTATTCTTTTAAGTACGAACTACTAAGCTAAATTTAATTGTGAAGTTGAAATAGTAACACAACATAATATTCCACTCAATTCTTTTGATATTCGTCACAGTAGGGAAAGTACCGAAAATCTCAGAAATCAGGCGTAATAAATATTTAAAAGTGATTCAATGGCCTCGCTATTTAAGGAAACAAAAGATACTTTTGGTTTTATATGATTTATTTTGATATGTATAAACAGTTGTAATTATACATATATGAACAGTTACATAAAAATTTGTATGTATAAACAGTTGTAATTATATGTATAAACAGTTGTAATTATACATATATGAACAGTTACATAAAAATTTGTATAAATATTTCTAATCTTCGAAAAGTACAATTTGATATATATATATATATATATATATATATATATATATATATATATATATATATATATATATATATATATATTTATATATATTGTGTGTTGTAGGAAATGCAGACAAAAAACAAATGGAAGAAAATTTATCTCGAACTAAATGTTTAAAATATGCAGCTTTTTTAAGTGGAAAGATATATATTCAAAATAAAATTTACCTTTCGGGTATTTTTTTTTCCTTGACGAATTAGCATCGCTAATTAAAAGATCCTTTCAGAATATTTTTAAGGTTTGTGCTAAGTTAAATATTAAAAGGATATTTTAAAAAATTAATTCATGTGTAATTGTGGAATACACTTAAAATGCAGCAATAATTTTAACTTCCGTAGAAAGATGTGATGTTAATAATGTTAGCAAAAAAACTTTTTTTGACTCCTGAATTCTTAAACGGTATAACTTTCCATTCCCAATAATTATGTTTATGAAATATACAGTCATTAACTGATTTTTATAAAATTAATACAATTATTTTACGATTTTTATTAAATTAATACAATTATTTTACGATTTTTATTAAATTAATACAATTGAGATTCCTAAACGTTTAGATAAATTAGATATTATAATCTTAAAATAATTTAAAATCTTAAAACAATCTCTTAAAACAATTATTTATTTAAATATCAAGAAAAGGCAAAACCCAAAATCTGAGCAAGCACAAAACGCCCCGTGATTGGATGTTATTCCCCGTTCTACCTGATATGCAACATTCAATAGCGTTTTGCTTTGAGATATTTGCAGGGTATATTGGGTTTAATTTTGTGTACAATCAAATTTTTACATTTGTACTTGGTCTGTTTGAATGTAGATCATTTGATGATTATTTTATTTTATTGAAAACATGGATCCCTGTTTTGATCCTAGTTTTTGAAGGGGAATCAGGCAATTTGCCTAAAATCGATTTTACTGTGATACTCTATTTCGGAAACAATAAATATTTTGTGACAGCTGAAACTCGAAGTTTAAACTTGATACTCTTTTCTTGAAGGTTTATCATTATTATTATTATGTGAATTACATCTGCGTTTAGAGTATCTGTGGTGGAAATCGGAGCACTACAAAAAATGCAAACATTTTGGATGTCAATTTCTCCAAACCTGATAGATAAAAATGTACATATTTTTTTTCTTGTCCAGATTATGAATATATAAAATAATTTTAATACTTTGGAATTGGAACTTTAGCATCTGTCCGAGCATCTGAACACAGCATCTGTCCGAGCGAGTGATTTTTTAATATTTCTTACTTTCATTCAAACTTCAAAAGATAGATATAAATAGTAAGCGACAAAATATGTATTGGCAAATTTAGTTTCTAAAAGTAATTTTGAAAAACAAGAAAATCTAATTTATTGAATCTTACTGACTTAGTTTTCAAATAATCGTCTTGTTGAAGAAGATTGAAAATTTTTCTTTACCAGTTTGTAATGCTTATATCACAAAAACTAAAAGTGATGATAATAGTGAAAATAGTGAACTATGAACAAGAAGCAAGAATTTGTAGCTCTTTTACTTGCAAGTGTATATAATTGGGTTTTGGATCGCGTGGTTATACTACCAATAGCTTAGTTTATAATCTGGATTTTCCAATAGCTAGAAAAACTGCAATATTTAAAATATCACGATTGTTACAACTCAGTGTCTTTACTTACTCCTTGGTGAAATATGGGTGCACAAGCACGAGATATTTTAATTTGTTTAAAAAATTAGAAGGTTAAATAATCTTAGGGATTCTAAAGATGTTTTATGATTGGTGAGGTTTGAACATAATAGATGGAAATATACATAATCAAGTACGTAATTGTGTGCCGCCAGACAAGTCTATAAATTAACTTGAATGTAAAATCTCGTCAGATATATTGTTAAGTTTAATATATATACTTCAAAACAAGTTAATAGAAAAATTGCATATTTGGAGAAAATTGCATACCTAGAGTCGAAGTATTTAGATGAAATCAGGTCGAAAACTAAAAGTGCTAGCTATCTATAAATAGTTGGTAAGTAATTTGTAGAACTTTGAAAGCCTGTGAACGAGACAAATGAGTCTAAAAAAAAATGGAACAAATTGAATCTTAATAATGTTTTATTTTACAAAATATTATGTACGCAGAACCATATTTTTATTTATTTATTTTTTTTTTTTTTGAAAAACTGATGATGTAAAACTAGTAACTGGACGCATTAGAGCGATACAATGCTTATAACTATTCGACAGCTTGGGAGTGCAAAGAGCCATTTATAGTTAAGTTTATTATACAGTAAATTTAAACGGAAAGTTTAGATTGATCGGTGTATTTTTTATGGGAATTAAAAATAATATTTATGCATTTATGTTTATATGTATACATATTTTTTGCATATATGTTATTATATTTATATGATTTGTGAGGATTATAAATATAATATTTAATAATTTATTTTTAAATTAAAAGCAGTTTTAAATTGCTTCTTATAGTATTATATTTTAAAACGTATAATAAACAGTAAATCATTTATGATTCTGAATAAATGAAGCAATTTTAAATTATTTTCCATTTAATTTCTCTTCCTTTTGTGCAATGTTTCAAATTTGTGATTTATTATTTAGATCTATTTTATAACTTTTCAAAAGCACATGTACTTAATGAAAATACTAAATTACAACTGCTCACTGAATTTTACTGCTATAAAAATTTTGCATGCACGGAATTTTTTATATTCTCTAAATTAATTGCGAACACCACACACTAATCCGGGTACAATGTCAAAAATCCACTTTGAATCTGTCTATATCATCCGTAATAGCAAAACTAAAAATAGAGTGCCGAACCAGTAGTTAAAGATTTTCAAAGTTTATTAAATCATAAAGAAATAGCTTCTCATAAAAAGGCTTTGAAAATTAAATTATACAGTCACTGATTTAATATCATAGCATACTTAACGAATACTCTTTAATGACAGCTGAATTTTGTTTATCTAGCTGAATTCTGTTTACAATCTGGTTACCTCCTCTTCACACTATTTTTTACGAAAACCATAATTTTTTGGCACAGATATAAATATTGTATCTGATGATATAAATCTAGTAATCTGGCGCATTGGAGTGATACAATTGTTATAACTATTCGGCAGTTTGGGACGGAAGAAACAATTATAATTATCGAACCTTTCCGAATATAACCAAATTTATTCACCAATTATCGCGAGACGCGAGCCTCTGACGAGCCTTGTGATGTCACATTCCGTGCACGCCAAAATGGGTCGTTTTTCCGCGACGGTCTGAAAGGCGAACTCTGACTGTTAATAAAACATGAAATATAGATCGGAGAATAAAATTTTTTATACTATTGTATGTTTTGTAACATTTCGAATCGAATAAAAAATAAAAAAAGAGGCCGGAATTGTCCATTATGTTGTTACATAATTTAGATAATATGAAAATATAAAGCGGTTTTATGATTGATTGAACATTAAATATAAATTCAAACCATCTTTACCTAGAGGAAAAAATGGTTGCCATATTTTATTTCGAAATGAGTCTCTTCATATAATATGCTTGTAATTAATATTTAAATTTTTATTCAAAAGACTTCTTCAAAGACTATTCAAAAAACTATTTGCTGATTTTTTTTACACATTTTATGTAGCAATTTGAATATTTCCTGAAAGAATTTGAAAAAATTTCTGAATTTTAACTTCGCTTAAAAAATGTTTGAAAAATTATTTCCCATAGGGTTCAATGTATATCAATTTATTAACCCGGGATAAATTCAAAACTAACTGGACTATATTATTCGTTTATATTCCCAGACATCCCACAGACCGTCTCAACAACATACTGAAATCATATTTTATTAAAGTCATTTTTAAGGCAGTTATCGTGCAAACAGACAGACAAACAGACAGACAGACAAGACAGAATGACTTTTTCAACTGTGGTAGAAAGTGTTGAAAAGCAGTCTTCTCCGCAGTGTTTTTTTTTTCAGGCATACCTCCGGGGGGGGGGGGGTGACGCCCCCCTTAGACATTTTATGTTAACTTAGTTTCTATTTATGTGATAAATTTATATAGGGAAAATAGAAAACTTGCCCACCTTAAATCTCATTTGTCGCCCGCCCTCCCCCCCCCCCCGGCCAAAATCTCTTAAAATAAACACTGCTTCTCCGTCAGTATAAATGGGACCGTGCAGTCACTCTACGAAAATCTGGAACGACTAGCATAATTTATGTGACTTCAATACGCCATTTTCTCATGTGACTCACGTATGATTAAAAATTTTTCACATATTCTTAATATTTCCTCACGAGACTGGCATTTTCTCTTTATAGACATTTTCTCCTTTTGCTGAAATGGCTAAAAAATGTTATTAGAAATAAATCGCTTAAAAATATGCTGGAATTTTAAATGTTCGTTGTAAATGCAAAATTGCTAAATGTTTGTTAAAAACACAACACAATGAACATTATTAACAGCAATAACTGGTATCGAAGACAAAGAACTACTGCCTTCCTCAGGACATAAAGGCGAAGAGCAGCCGTAGATGGGTCTTTAGGTGGGATTACTCTGTCTTCATATCCTGAAGTATAAAAATGTTTGATGCTTCAAAAATGGTTTATCTTTCTTATAATTTGTATTATGTTGAGATTTCAAAGAAATATTTCATTTTTTAGAAGTCTTTTAAATATCAATATCGTGAGGATTTAACTGATATAATTTTATATATATATATTTTTTATTTTATATATGAATTTCTTAATTTTATATAAATTAATTTAATTTTATATATAATAATTTAATTTTATATATAATAATTTCATTTCATATATAATAATTTAATTTTATATATAATTTTATGTATAATTTTATATATCAAGGATTTTACTGATACCATTTTATATATAATTTTGTGTATACTTTTTATATTTATAATATTTAATTACGCTATAGAAAGAAGATGATTTTATGAATATGTACATAAACACCTTTAATCAATTTCTATAATAAAAACTAACACTTTTTTTCAAATAAATTTTATGAACAAATATTTTTTGATATTATTTTATTCAGATGCTTTTAATGTATTAACCCATATTTCACAGAAAAGAAGTCAGCTTAATATACAGAATATTAGTTACATTCTTATATAAACTGATTCTTCTTAAATATGATAAAATTCGGTATTAGATTTCTGAATGCTTTCAAAAGAAAAACAAATAAAATGACGAACATTTTCCCAATATATTTGTTGTTAACTACAATTAATTAAGAAAACAAATACAGAAACGTACGTATGAAATCATATACAAAGTGTTCCATGCTTTATTTCCAGCATATTTCCAGTTATTTATTTCTATAATATGGAAAAACTGAAATAGCTCAATAATTTAAGAAACTTGAAATATCTAGGGAGTGGTGCCATCTAGTTTTCTTTATTGAAAACATTTCGCATTTTACATTTTTGATGTATTTTATGAGATTAATAATTTTTTTTCTATTCTTCTTTAAAACAACACATTTCAGCCGAAAAAGAGTTTTTTTAATTATTTTTTTTATTTTAAATATTTTGAAAAAGTACTTACAAGTAACAGACTATCTGTTTAGAAAAAATAACATGTATATCTTTATAACTTTAAGATAAATAAATATGCTTTAGAATAATAATTTTTCACTTCTCTATTTGAATGGTAACAATATATATATATATATATATATATAAGTAATAATTGAAGTAATGAAATTATAATTTCAATTTAGCGATACCAATTTTTTTAGTTAGAAAAACACCTATAGCAATTTTTATTTTATTACTTAAACTATGACATAATTGATTTGATTAAGCAAGGAAAATTTAAATGTTCATCTGTAATGAAAAGAAAACTCAGAAAAAATTAAGAAATCTATTATTTTTATAACATTTATTTTCGAAGTTAGAAATATCTGAAGTATAAAGTTGCATTTGACATTTACATCCATCCATACACCGTATTTTTATTCCCTTTTATCTCAATTAGTACTGAAATAAAAAAGTTTGAGTTTTATTCGCAAGTTATTCAATAAATTGTTCTTTAAATTTTATGAATTTCTGGTAACTAAAAATCAAGTCGATGCCTTGGAAGCAGACGGCGTCGAAATGACTTAACGCTAAATATTACTGTATACGATCTTTACCAATAGTATTGATCATTGTTATTTTTTTTAAAAAATCTGATGTGGGCAACACATGACTTTCCTTATATAATGAAATGAATTTACTACTTTTACAATAAAATAAATAGGTTTTTCTTCTAGTAGATACTAATATCCTTTCCAAGATATTGAATTTTCGACAATTAGTCATCATTTTCATTGATTTATCGTCATTTTTATCCATTTGGCAAGATTTTCGTTAATTTGGCAACATTTCTAAAAGTCGCCAAGTTGGCGACATTCCGCCAATTTCGTCGCCAAAATCTCGCCAAGCGTTATGTACGAAGATATAAGTTATATATATATATATATATATATATATATATATATATATATATATATATATATATAACTTATTATATATTGAATTTTCGACATATATTATATAACTATTATTATATATTGATATATTATATAACTTATTAGATATTGAATTTTCCAGAATTAGTTGCCACTTTCATTGATTTAGCGTCATTTTTATCCATTTGGCGAGATTTTCGTTAATTTGGCAACATTTCAAAAAATCGCCAAATTGGCGATATTCCGCCAATTTCGTCGCCAAAATCTCGCCAAGCATTATGGACAAAGCAGTAAGTTATTCTTACAGCAGATAAATTGGCGTTCAAATGCAAAAGTATTACACAAAGTATCTTTTTTCATGAATGGAACGAGCTAGATCCACGAGAATGATGTCACCCAATTTATCGCATGGTATTACTTATGAAAAGTGAACATGTTTCTCAATAGGAATTTTTTTTTTATGTGACTTTTTGATAATTTTTTTTAAAAATGTGCAATATCTCGAGAACGGTTCATGTTAGCGTTCTAAAATTTATGCCAATCGTTTTCTAATGAAAAATTACATAAGAAATGTCTATTTGCGTAAATTTATTAGCGGTTTTGATTTTTTGACGATTTTTTCAAAATTTCATTCGAAAATTTAGGGGGGTTCTGAACATTCGATTACGTATAAAAACAATAAGCTTCCAGTGTTTACGGATTGTGATTTTTGTACCAAATTTGGTTCGAATCGGTCCAATCGTTCGTCAGTTATCGTCTCCACAGACTCACTGACACTCACACACACACACAAACATACTTTCACACACACACACACACACACATACACACACACAGACATCACCTCAAAAATGTTTGATTCGTGATCAGGGATGCTTGAAGCGTGCTCTCCCGTCGAAAACTCGAATTCGAATTTTCGACCCCGTCACAATACTTTCCTTATACATTATGTATATAAGGAAAGTAATAATAATATTAAACTAAAACTTAACCAACTTTACCAATAACTAATTCTAAAATCATTCAAATTAAATGAAATTATATATATTTCTAATTTTTTTTTCCTTTTTTATTTACATAATGTATCTACACAAAATCCAAAGGCGATTAGAACTCGAGTATGGCTGCATTCAAATCGAGCCGGGGTGAAAAAAAAAATTGAAACTATTTTTAAACTAATCACTATATCTGGCAATACTTAAATTAGCAGAAAATTTCTGAACATATAGGTTGAAACTTACATTTGCAGAGATTTTGCAAAACTTAATTTCTTGTGATTAAAAATCGTTTTACTTATCTAATTTGATAATATGGAATTAATTTTTACTTTTCTTATATACATATAATGTATAAGGGAAGTATTGTGACGGGGTTGAATAATCGAATTCGAGTTTTCGACGGGAGAGCACGTTTCAAGTATCCCTGAACACGAATCAGACGTTTTTGAGATGATTTCTGTGTGTGTGTGTCAATGAGTCTGTGAAGACGATAACTGACGAACGAATGGACCATTTGGAACGAAATTTGGTACAAAAAGTGCAATCCATGAATACTGGAAGCCTATTATTTTTACACGCAATCGAATGGTCAGACCCCCCCCCCTAAATTTTCGAGTGAAATTTTGAAAAATCATCAAAGAATTAAAACATTTAATAAAGTTACGTGAATAGTCATTTCTTATGTAATGTTTCATTAGAAAACGATTAATACAAATTTTAGAACACTAGCATAAACCGTTCTCGAGATATTGCACATTATTCAAAAAAATTATCAAAAATCATATAAAAAGTATTACCTATTTTGAAATATGTTCACTTTTCATAAGTAATAATATCATGCTATAAATTTGGTGGCATTATTCTCGTGGATCTAGCTAGTTCCATACATGAGAAAAAATACTTAGTGTAATACTTTTGTATTTGAACGCCAATAGTCATTTTTCTGCTATAAGAATAACTTATTTCTCCATCCATAACGGTTGGCGAAATTTGGCAACGAATTTGGCGGAATGTCGCCAACTTGGCGACGTTTTTAAATGCTGCCAAATTAACGAAAATCTCGCCAAATGAAGTTAAATCATTGAAAATGACAACTAATTGACGAAAATTTAATATATTGTAAAGAATATAAGTATCTACTATAAGAGTAACCTATTTTTTTACTGTAAAAGTGGTAAATTCATTGCATAATATAAGGAAGGTCATGTGCTTCCCACATCAGATTTTTTAAATAAGGAAAGAAAAAGTTTTCGAAAGCACATTTATTACATTAAAGAAATTATCTTTGTTGGATGATCAATTTTTGAAATGTTACGAACCATTATTTCAACTAAAAATAAATGCAAGAGCTAATTTCTTGAAAAATGATAGTAAATGAATAAAGATATATATATATTTTAATTTCTAAAATCTAATCGATTAGATCATGTTTATTTTATCCTACTTTAATGTTCAATCCCTTTTTATTCTTATTTAAAATATAGCAAGCAGCAACTCCATTTAGGCGGGTTTCCTTGCAGTATAAATCACAACACAACCACCATCAATTATTGAATTTAATAAATTTAAATATTTATTCAAAGATTTAATATTTAATCAATGAATTTATTTAATAACTAGATGTGTCTAAACATTTAAGCAACAAATAATTCCATTTACACATTCTAATGACATATACATAAATTTAGCGGTACAGATTCAAATACAAATCAATTCCAATTTTTTCTTACGCAGATGATATTATTATTGTGAGAACTGCAACTGCATTGATGCAGATATTTCTCGCCTTAGAAACTGTAGCTAAAAAGTATTTAAAAGTTAATTCAGATGAAACAAAATATTTCAGAAGTCAAAGGTAGCCTCTAACTTCTTTGATGTTAGTCTGTATCGATTTGAATCCTTAGAATATCTTATCTAAATTCATAGTAATTTGTCTTGAATCCTTTAGAACAATATTTCACAACTTTCTAACAGGAATGAGGACCCTCTTACAACTACATATAAATTGTGGACTATCAGCTTACATATTAAATTGTAATGCTACTGCTATGAACACTTAATTATTTTTATTCAATAGATGAATAGGCCTAAATTTAATGACACAAATTCTAAATTAGTTGACATATGATAATTTTTTAAAGGTAATAGTAATGAAAAAGTACTACTGTCTTCAACTTTAGGATACTTAAATATATATAGAGGCGGAATTTTTGATAATTTGATATATAAGATTGTAGTTTGCAAGAATAAACATGAGTATACAAACAGATCATCAAGGTAAAAATAGATGTATAATCCGCACTTTACTGAGGTTGTCAAAACTATTTGAGTCTACACTGAGGTTTTCAAAACTATCATTGTCAAAACTACCAAATTTATATTAATTAAAATTATAAATCGTTGGTTTAATAAACATATTTATATTTATCGACATTTGGATAAATGCAAATGTAAATTTTTTGTCATAAAAATGTGTACATTTTTTAACACTAAATAAATTACCCCATAAGCTTGTAGATCATGCTTTAAATATTTGTAATAATAAAAATTATTTTGTAAGCATTTACTTCAATCGTGACAAAAAGTATAATACATATTATCACTTAAGAAAAAGTAAAACTTATCTGTTAACTCTTTTGGGTGTTTCTTACTGTTTCTAAATTTCTAAATCTTAATTCTTACTGATTCTAAAATAAAATGGACTATTGTTATTTCCATAAAATAAGCTTCAGTTCTTGTAACTTAAGCACTCAAACGAATTATGTAGACATTGTATTTAGTATCTCATCACTATATTTTCCACTATGCATTAAAAAATATGGGTAACAGAAGGAAACGCAATGAGCTGTTATGCGTTTCCTTCTGAAAAAAAAAAACGTTTGCTTATACTATTTGCTAAGAGAGAAAAACATTTCAAAAGACCTAACATTCAATTACGGACATATATACAACCCCCCTCGTTGCCACGGTGATAAAACATTTCCTTTAAGGCATAGAGAGAGCAAACTGCTATTTCCCTACTCAGGGAATATATTTTTCTTATATTTCACCCCACCAATAACATGAGGCAGTTGAACTAAGCGTAACAGAGGGAGACTAGGCGTAATTGTTTATCAATAATCAATCAAGGTTTTATCAAGAATTCCCCTTTTTTTCTCTAATCTGAAGCTTTAACCAGGGATGCCGAAGCAAGGTAATTTCGTCGTGATGTGAATAATAGATATAGACATCTTCTACCTCCTTCTGCATCTATCTAACTCAGTGGTGACTTAAAAATATATTTATTTCTGGCATTTCTTGCAGGGATAAAAATTGGTGAATTATTTCAATTATTTAGAAGGAGAAAGGATGATGGGACATCGGTGGCCTTTTGTTTTTGTGTTTAATTATGCTTTTACTGTCTAGTGCTGTGGTGTGCACTTTTTGTTGGTGGGACCGCATTGAAGTATTATTTTATTTAGGAAACACCATGTTATTATTAAATAAAATAATCTGTCAAAAATTATATTTGAACATAAATTTTTACAAAGGCATTTATTTTATATTCGCCAATAGTAGCCCTATTTAGCAATTAAAAATGTCAAATTGTTTCATGTAGCAAAATATAGTATGCAGAATATAATTAAACCAAGAAAACACTACTAAAAATATGCAAAATGTTTTGAAACCCTAATGAGAAAATTGAGCACAAATCTAAATATTGCAACAAAAAAATGAACATTATTTTTTTTTCGTATCATCTCTGTCTTCCATAAAATAACTTAGCAGTCCTTAGTAAACCTACGTGACCCCAAATGGGGTCCAGACCCAAAGTTCGCGCTCTACTGGTGCAGTGCATCCAGTACAGAAAATTGTACTGAAACATCTTAGAAATTATATATACTCTCGTTAATCTTCGTCACATCTGAAATAAATTGAATACGAAAAATTCAATAATTTTTTAAATTAATGTTTCTTTTCATTATTTTTGTTTTGCATAAATATATATTAGTTTTCTTTTGCATAAATATATACTAGTTTTAAATGATTTCAAGAATGACACGGTTGATTTTAAAGTGTACAATTTCTGCTATCAGTTTATGTCAAACATTCCGCATACTTTTTAAACGCTTTTATATGAATCATTTAAAAAATATCCCCCTTACTATTTTTGTTGTGAATACATGGTGAGTCAGAAGCAATTTTTGTCATACAAAGCAAGATCGTAACGCAAGAGGTGAACTTCTAGCAAGAGGTGAACCGCTAGCAAGAGGTGAACCGCTAGCAAGAGGTGAACCGCTAGCAAGAGGTGAACCGCTAGCAAGAGGTGAACCGCAAGAGGTGAACCGCTAGAGGACGGCAGAACATACCTCCTATTTTTACAGGAGGTATTGCCACAGTTACTGCAACATGTTCCTGCCAACATTAAAGCATGTATGTGATTCCAACATGACGGAACATCACCCCATTTCAGCGTGGAAGTGCAGCACACCTTAGATGCTACATTCCCAGGGAATGGATTGGTCGGGGTAGTCCCATAGCTTGGCCGGCACTGTCGTCTGATCTCTCCTGTCTCGACTTTTTCATATGGGGCCATATGAAAAGTAGCATCTACGATAGCCCCATCGACTCCGATGAGGTTTTTGTTGCTAGGATGTTGATGAGGTTCTTGTTGCTAGGATGTTGATGAGGCTCTTGATGCTAGGATGTTGATGAGGTTCTTGTTGCTAGGATGTTGATGAGGTTCATGTTGCTAGGATGTTGATGAGGTTCTTGTTGTGAAAGATATGCCGGGTATTTTTGCTAACGTGCGCCGCTCGCTACGTTGCAGGGGTGAGCCTGCATTACAGCTGGTGGTCGCAATTTTGAGCAGTTTCTATAACGTTGGCCATGCATTCTGCAATTTCTGTCAGTAAAACGTACTTCGTGCCTACTCTGGCATTTTTGTAATTCCTCTTTTCAGGAGAGAGTCATTATTTCCTCATTTCATGAGCTACCACCTAGCGGTTCACCTCTTGCATTACGACCTTGCTTTGTATGACAAAAATTGCTTGTTTGATGTGATTTATCACCCCTTAAAGTTTGACCCAAGAGTTCTGACTCACCCTGCATAATAATTTACAGGTTTTTTTACATATTTATGTCTGTTTACAGCCAAGTCGTCACCATCGCCATTTCTGAATCAGCAGCCGGCACGTGCATATTATACAAAACGTGGCAAAGTCCGATTTTCAGGTGTTTGCATCTCAATCCCAAAGACAACTATATACTTGATTATATTATGTAATATTACCACAAAGCTGACAAAAATAAATTGCAATTAATGCGACAGCTACCCAAGAAGGAATAACTTTAAATGTGCACGTTTACGATTTCCAACTGTTTTTTTCTTCAAAGCTGACGGATCTAATGAATCTATTTCAATGAATGATGGTACATTTTGAGTATTCGGATGGAAGGTACATACTTTAAATAAATTTCAATATAAATATGATTTATGATTTTTAAAAATGAAAATACACAATTTTTCTTCCTGTCGTAAGACGTGACGACATTTTGTAATTTCAATTACAAATGCCAAGCAAGCTAATGAGCAATGTAAATGCAGCAGAGGAAAACAATTGGAACGCAAACATAAATAAACAGTGTTCATCCCCTTCTGCATCAACGACAAATGGGAGAAGTGGTATGAAACCAAAGGGGGAAATAAAAAAGTGCCCTAAAGTTTGTTCCAGAAAGTTCGACAGATTTGAATTTTCAACAACGACCTAGCAACGTGTCAATTGAGTTTGTCCAAAAAATATCTACTGAGAGCGCTAAAAGAAAGCGTGGCTCCGGAATATGATGTTGTTGTTGAGACCCGGACCGTCCGACCTACCAGAAAAGTGTAAGGTAACTGTTAGGACGGCCGGGAAGTGCCACCCAATTTGGAACGGAGCCCAGTGCGGGAGGCATCCACAGGTCCCGAACCCTCCTTCCCCTACCACCAACCTCTCGGAAGGACTTGCGGACCCACATGTTTAACGTGATCGTACTCCGCGTGAACACGGCGGCAGTTTTTTGGCAGTGGCTGGAATCGAACCCGGGCCTACCGAGTGCAACTCCAACGCGCTAACCAATGGGCTACCGCGCCCCCCGGAATATGATGTGTAATAGTAGCTTCCAGCATAGTGATTGCGCGATTAAGTGTCCAAATGCAAGAGAATAGGCATTCATGCTTACATTTGTCACTAGTTATCACGGAAGGCACACACACACATTGAACGGTTATGGAAGAATGAACAATTAGTTCGTACGAATCTACGTCGTAATAACGAGTTCTTGTATTTTAAACTAAAAAAACTATTTTGAGTTGCGGTAGATTAAAAGAAAGTGTCTAAATATATGTGTCAATTATACTATGTGTTATAAATATGTTTATTAATGAAATATTGGTAGCGCTAGATGTATTATAAAAATGGAGTTATGAATAATATTATGAATGATCAAGATTTATCTCTATATATGAAATTAAATATTAAAGAAATTGATCAATTTAGATAAGTGTGTTTATTTATATCTTGTGTATTTGTCTCTCCGGCTTGAGAACCGGGAGTTTTCATGCTCCACCCTTAGTGAAGGCATCAAAGGTAAATCCTCTGGTATAGTAATTTTTGATAAGGACAACTTTACCTTATGACACTTCCCTTTCCTTCGGTGTTGGCAGGACCTATAGCCAAAACTATTGAACCGATTTGAATCAATTATGACTCATTTAGTGCTTGGAAGTAAAGTGAACTTTCTGTGTTATTGTTCGTAATTTTGTTGATAAATATTTTTATAATAAATATTGAAACCACACAGAAGCACCACTTCTCGACAAAAAACTCTTCACTAAGTAAAAACAAAAGTAACAGGAAAGATCAATCAAGCATAAAGTATTGATTACGACGCACTTTCCAACAGAAATGCAATTTTATTTAAACATCATTAAAATGGGATATATTCAGCGGCGATATATATTTTTTTAATTATCACAGTACTACAGTAATTTATTTTATTTAAAAACTTAAAACCATGGAGGTAAAAGTACTTTCTACCTCCATGCTTAAAATTTCATCGAAAAGGCAATGCTACAAAATCGTCTGCTTCTCTATGTGAAATCAAAGAATATTTAATTCATATCACCTATATTCCAGACTCCAGAGCTAAATAATTTTGCGTTAAAAATTTCAGCAATTCCTAAAGAAATCATCGTACAGCTTGTTTCGTTTACACTCTGCATACGTTAAAATTAGACTTCGTTGTAAAAATATTCAAAGTTTGATGATCATATAATTAAACAATAAAATATTCTAATTGCGTTGGCGTAGAATATAGATGCAGAGAAAATACGCAAAACTAAAGCGGTTTCAGGACGGATGCATCACTAAATATAAATTTAAAAGAACTTTAAAAATCACGATTTTGACACTAGGAAAAAAGATGGATGCCATATTTTATTTTGAAGTGGGTCACGTGATCTCTTCATATAATATGGGTGTAAATAATATTTTATTTTTTGTTTAAAAAACTACCGAACATATCTTGCTCAATTTTTTTTTAATATTATGACACAATTTGATCAATTCTTAAAATTTTTGAAACAATTTGTTAATTTTAACATTGATTAAAAAATGTTTGAAAAATTAGGTCCCTCAGGCTTCAATGTATATCACTTTTTCAACCCGGGTTCAATCCAAAACTAATTGGATGCTGATATTCATTTATATTCCCATAAGACCCACAGACCGTCTGAACAACATACTCAAATTTCATTTTGATCAAGTCATTTTTACGGCTGTTATCGTGCGAACGGACAGACAGACAGACAGAATGACCAAAGTCATAAATACATTACAACTATGTTGGAAAGTGTTAAAAACACAGATACAAACATTTATATAACCATCATTAGTAATAAAAGATTGCGATATTGAGGGAGAAAATACATTTTTTCTATACTTTATGGAATATTTATGTATTTCACCACATCTATAAAAGAATCAATTATAGCAAAACTTAAAGGGGAGATGAACCATAATTATTTAAAAATAATCAATCGTGACTGCATTCAACAACCCCTCACTTTTCCATCCTTATTTATGAGTTCCTTTTATCCATTTTCAACATAGTTGTAAAGTGTTTATGACTTTTTACATTCTGTCCGTCTGTCCGTCTGTCTGTCCGTTCGCACGATAACTGCCGTACAGATGACTGTATCAAAATGGAATTTTAATATGTTTTTGAGACGGTCTGTCGGACCTATGAGAGTTGAAATGAATAATATCACCCAATTAGTTTCGGATTTTACCAGGGTTGAAAAAATCTAATACATTGAACCCTATGGAACATTGTTTTTTAAACAATATTAAGCGGAGTTAAAATTCACAAATTATTCGAAAATTATAATAAAAGTATTCAAATTATCGCATAAAATGGGTAAAAAGAATTCAACAAAATATGTTAGGTAGTTTTTTTAAAAAAACTTGAAATAATAATTGCACCCATACTATATGAAGAGATCACGTGACTCTTTACAATATAAAATATTTCATCCATTTTATTCCCGTGTAAAATTTGTGATGTTTGAAGATCTTGATTTATATTTATTGTTGCATCTGTCCAAAAAACCGCTTTATTTTTGCATATTATATGTATATCCAAATTTTGTGCCAACGCAATTACAATATTTTTGTTTGTATATCATCACTAAACTTTGATTGTTCCTACAAAGAAGCCTAATTTCTAAAGTATGCATAATGTAAACAAATCAAGCGATTGTAAGGAGAGTTGTATAAGAATTTCCGATCTGTTTATTTAGCTTTGGAGTCTGAAATATAAATCATATGAATGAAATATTCTTTGATTTAACACAGAGAAGCAGGCAATTTATAGCATTGGCTTTTTTGATGAAATTTTAAGTTTCCAAGTTTAATAAATTATTGTAGTACTGTGATAATATAAAAAATATCAGTGCTGAATGTATCACATTTTAGAGCTGTTTAAATAAAATTGCATTTCAGTTGGAAAGTATTTCATAATCAATGCTTTATGCAAGATTGATCTTTCTTGTTACTTTTCAATTCGTATTTAGTCTTGCTTTTATCCAAATCTACTTGGAATGTATATTTCTGTTGCTTGATCGTTGGTTATAATGATGACGTTACTGACTCGTTAGAAAATCTAGTTTGGCTCGAGTAGCATTTTAAAATATGTTCCTAAGATTACTGGGTGTTGTAATTTTTTAGTAGGTAAAATGATATAGATTCTTGTCCGCTCTGTACTTGAACCTTGGCGTAAAATGATCCTATAATCTTACATGTGCCTTTTGTGCTGTAACTACGTTCAGACCTTCAAACAGTCGTTTCTTGAGACACAGTTCATAAAAATAGTGGTCCTATACAGATGATCGATAAGAAACTACGTATACTACGATGTCTGTGCTGGTAAGTTATCTACTTCAACTACTAGATATAGAAGTTTAACTTTTTTTTAGTTTCACCGTATTTATAGATACTTTAGAACAACGATTTTCAAAGTGTGGCTGCAGAACCCTTGAGAATCCGTGACATGATAGTTTCGTGTAATTATTTTAATTAATTATTAATTTGGATTAATAATTGAGACACAACATATTTTTCCCCAGTTTGGGACCCCATCAAAATAAATTTTAAAAGGGTTCCTCAACCAAAATTATTTGTGCTAGATGATTTGTCCTGGTTTCAGGACAACTCACTTCTATTTGAGATGTTATGCAATATAAGACCTATTTTTGTAGATATTCCTTTTTTTAAAACGGGTCCGTGGATCCGCTAGGTTGATTTGATTGTTCATGCTTCGTTGCCTTGATTTCTACCATACGCATCTACTTCCTTTGTATTTATGGGATGTCTTTTATCATATTCTACAGACACTTCTAAGAATTCATGGATTATTATTATTTTTTCTTAAATCAAGACATTCATCTCCCCCTCCCTGGATCTTCAATTTTCCATTCTCACTTATTTTTTAATTCAACTTTCCTCTAAAAATATATTTACTGTATCACCAGTTTGCTGTGTTACATTATAAAGATCTGCCGCAACACTACTCTATTTTTTATTGTTAGCCATACTTTCACCATTTGCCTTTCAAATTCGGCCTACATTTTCCAACTATTATATCCTAGCACGTCCCACTAATAACTAGCTTCACGCTGGTCAATTGTGCTAATGCCAAGTTTTGATCATCATCTCCCTTCCAATAAAAAAGAAACTGTACATATCGTACAGAAATATTGTACAGAAATATTGTACAGAAATATTGTACAGAAATATCGTACATATATATTGTACAGAAATTGTACATAATTGCACGCATTTTTACACGGATTCACTTCCACAGAAAATGTAACAACCTTCTCCCCTGTTGTTGCACTACAAATTTTTATTGAGATAAAATTTTTGACTCGTTAAATTTTCATCATTTACAGTATGCTTAAGGGTGAGCGTCAGTAAATTTTCTGCCCTATCCGCGCTTTGTTAATTTTCGCGGCACACATATTTCGCCGAAATTCTACTCAAACAGTTGCGAAATATTTTCTGAAAGATAAAATGCAATGCTTAGATTATATTAAAACTAAATTTAATGCCCCCCAAAACATAGAGCACATTTTTTATTTTAATCCAAAATATTTTTGGTGCTGCCATCTGTTGTCGTAATTTAATTCATACCGCTTATTTTTATTTTTTAATGAACATTTTTAAATATCTATTCCTTCTAATACAGTGTTAAATATAACAACAGATCATCTATAATAATGCCACAATCACGAAAAGGTAATTTATCATTCTATAAATTTGATAAGGGATCTGAATGTACATCACTGAAGACTGCAGTTTTGTCTTCAAGTTACTTTGTCTTCAAGTCTAAGTTCAATTACGTTTCCGTGATTATGGCATTATATATGATATCTTGTTGTATTTAATAGCGTATTAGAAGGAATAGATATTTAAAAATGATCATTAAAAATAAAAATAGTCGGTATGAATTAAATTACGACAACAGATGGCAGCACCAAAAATATTTTAAATTAAAATAAAACATATATTCTATGTTTTATTGGGTATTAAATTTAGTTTTAATATAATCTAAGAATAGCATTTTATATATAAGAAAATATTTCGCAACTGTTTGAGCAGAATTTCAGCGAAATATGTGTGCCGCGAAAGTTAACAAAGCGCGGATAGGGCAGAAAATTTACTGACGCTCACCCTTAAACGAGAAACATTTTATATTCATTTTCTATTCAGAAATAGTACTAGCTCCCCATAAAATCCAACATGCAATTACAAATATATACAAATCCCTGTATTTACCCTAATAGTAAAATGTTTTCGTTGCCTTATATATAGGGATCAAGTTCCGATTTCCCTACTCAAGGGGACATTTTTAATACTTCCCTCACCCATAAGACACCGACATCAGACGAGACAGAATTGTTTATCAATAATCAATCAAAACTTCATCAAAAAGTCTGCTTCATTTTACCCATTCTTTTAGCCCTCAAGCAACTCAATTTCTTTGTGACGTGAATAATATATACGTGTTTTTCTAACTTCGTGGACTGGCAGTGCTCTGTATTGACTTAAGAATGCATTTGTGTTTGAAGCGGATATTTCTTGTGGATATAAATTAATGAATTATTTCATTTTAAATGGCAGGATCACGTAAGGCAGTGTATTTCGTATGAAATTAATTATTGATTTATATTGCTATATTATTGTGCAGTGTATCAAAATGTTGGTACTGTGAGACCTTTTAGGCAATTTTAATTCAGGCTATATAGCATCCAAAACAAGTTGGAAAAAAAATCCGGACAAATAGTACCACTGTTCACAGTTCTGCTTGGAGCTGTTTACGCTCTATAAATTTACGATTTAGTGATGGCATCATCAGTTGGAAAAGCAACATTGGGCGTAACATATGCTTAGGTGCAAAGCTTGAACAAACTCCAGCGAGAAGGGCGATCCCATCAGGATGTAACCCAAAATCTCATAAAAAGCAAGGCCAATCAAAGTAGGGTAAAGTGTAGTTCCCCGAAACAAGTTGAAATAAAATTAATGTTACCAAGAAAGATGGTGACAAGACCTGAAGAGATGTGGGCGCAAAAAAAAAAAAGGCGACAACAGTGCAAAAATGTTGGTCGTGACACGAAAATGAAATGTTTTTAAAAAAAAATAGGAGAATAATAAGATATTTGATGTGCATATGAACTTGATGTTAGTTCTATATTCCCAAGCCAAGCCATGTTGATTAATGTATTTATGCAGTATAGCTGCACAAAAAGAGGTATGTACCAACAAAATAGGTCTAGAGCAACTATTTTCAATGTTCAGTTATAATTAAGGTCTCACATAACCTCCTAGGTCATTTCTAAAATATATCGAATCAATGATCATCGTGAATATTTATTAGTTATTTATGGCTATTGTGAAAAAGTATTTTAATAATTGAGTGTACATAAATACACGTAATTTAGATAATAAACTTTATGGTTAATGACCAATGTGTTATTTTTCAGCTACGGTAAGTTAGCTCGTGCTGAAGTAAATTTGGAGGGTTGTAGTGAATACATGCAATGTGCTGTACTTACGAACACAATAAATATCATCTTTGAAAATCTAAATGTTAAATGAAGAGTATTTAATTTAATAAACTTTTACTCTATATAAAAATACGCCATATGTACCTTAAAATATGTTTGAAATGAAGGTGCATGTTAAAAAATAAGTTTACCGGTAAAATATATCAGTCTTAAACTGATTTTGTTTTATATATTTCATCTACCCAGAAGAAGCGGTTAACCAAAGCAAGCCTAATCTGAAGACCATTGCAGGACGGTAAATCGATAATCAATCAAGGTTTTATCTAACATTCACGGTCTACACTGTTATTGTTTTAAGTAACCCAGCAAAACTCAACAGTTTAACTCATTTTTAACACTTTACAACAAAGTTGAAAAGTGTTTATGACTTTGTTTAATCTGTCTGTCTGTCTGTCTGTCTGTCCGTTAGCACGATAGCTGCCGTAAAAATGACTTAATCAAAATGAAATTTTAGTATGTTGTTCAGACGGCCTGTAGGACCTATGGGAATATAAATGAATAATATCACCCAATTAGTTTTGGATTGAACCCGGGTTGAAAAAAATGAAATACATTGAGCCCTATGGGACCTAATTTCTCAAACATTTTTTAAGCGGATTTAAAATTCACAAATTGCTTCGAAATTTTTAGGTAATATTCAAATTGTTCCATAAAATATATAAAAAAAATTCAGCGAAATATGTTCAATAGTTTTTTAAATAAAAATTAAAATAATAATAATACCTCTTACATGAAACGATCACGTGACCATGATATGAAAGTATCACGTGATCCACTTCAAAATGATATATGGCATCCATCTTGTCTCAAAATCGTGATTTTTAAAGTTCTTTTTATTTCATATTGAGTGTTGTATTCGTCCTAAAACCACTTTATTTTGGTTTAAATTCTGTACATCTACATACTAAAACAACGCAATTACAATATATATGAGTTTAAATGCTCATCCAAATTTGATTATTTCTACTACGAAGCCTATTTTGTACTTATGTAAAATGTAAACAGCAAAATATGTAGGATGAGTTGTATAGGAATTGCTGTATTTTTTTAACGCAAAAGAATTTAGCTCATGGAGTCTGAATAGCTGATATGAAAGAAATATTCATTGACTTTACCGAGAGAAGGACGATTTTTTGCGATGAAGTTTTAAGCATAGAGTTAAATTACTTGTAGCGCCATGGTCTTAATTTTTAAATAAAATAAATTATTATAGTATTGTGATGAATGACATGAATGGGAAATTATTTATGAATGGAATGCTGCTTTTTTAGAGAGAGCCAGGCGTGTTATTTTTTCTATGACGTCATTTGAATGAATTTCAGTTGTTTTCGATGAAGTTTTTAAATATAATAAATTATCGTGGTATTATGATAATTCTAAATTTATTACCAAGTAAGATATCACATTTTGGAGATGTTTAAACCAGGCAATTTATATTTCAATGCCGTCATTTTAATGAAGTTCATTTTTTTCGATGAAGGTTTAAGTTTTCAAATATAATAAATCAATGTAGTATTGTGAGAAGTTTTAAAATATTACCGAGGAATGTATTGCATTTTAGACATGTTTAAATAAAATTGCGTTGAAGTTGGAAAGTGTTTCATAATCAATGCTTTAAGCATGATTAATTTTTCTTGTTTTTTAAGACTTGAATAATAGCTACTTGCCTCTTTTAACGTTTTTGTCGTAAAGTCCTCAGTTTTGACATAGAAATATATTTGTGTTTAATAGAAAAAATTCTTATCGAAAAAACTCATTAATTATATCTGTGCACATGTTACGATGAAAATAAAGCAGTGTATTTCTCATTGACGTGTTTAGCATGATTTTTTTATTGGTACACTAGCCGCCTTTGGCGACCAGCCTGTTCGCTACCCTTGAAAATCCTGGCAGTGGCAAGCTCGCTTTTTAACGATGCTGCTCAGCGAAAAAGTTTTTTTTTTTTTAAGATTATCCCCACCACCACCCGATGCATAAATGCACTGCGACAATCTCCATAACTTTCTTTTTATTTATTTTTTTATTTATTCAGTGTTTAAGTTTTTCATTGTGGTCCCAACCACCACCCGATGTAAACAATACATCACCACAATTAAGTTTTTACAATACAACAATACAGTACGCTACAAAAATACATCGCCATAATTAAGTTTTTTCCTTGCGGTCCCAACCACCCCCCGATGTAAACAATACATCGCCACAATTAAGTTTCTACAATACAACAATACAGTACGCCACAAAAATACATCGCCATAATTAAGTTTTGTAATACAAAAATACATCGCCATAATTAAGTTTTTCATTGTGGTCCCAACCACCACCCGATGTAAACAATACATCGCCACAATTCAATCCAGCATAATGAGGCAGAAACCTTATAAAAAGCAAAGAGTAATTCGGTTTTTAATTGTGCCTAAGCCAAAAACCGTGTAAAATGCAAACACTTATTCGGTTTTTAATTGTCCTTAGGCCAAAAACCGTATAAAAAGCAATCAATGATTAAGTTTTTTTATTGTGGTTCCAACCACCACCCGATGTAAATAATACATCGCCACAATTAAGTTTTTACAATACAATAGAGTACGCCACAACAATACGTCGACACAATTAAGGTTTTTCATTGTGGTCCCAACCACCACCCAATGTAAACAATACATCGGCATAATTCAATCCAGCATAATGAGCCGGAAACCTTATAAAAAGTAAACACTAATTTGGTTTTTAATTATCCCTAGGCCAAAAACCGTGTAAAAAGCAAATACTTATTCGGTTTTTAATTGTCGCTAGGCCAAAAACCGTATAAAAAGCAACCAAACACTAATTCGGTTTTTAATTGTTCCTAGGCCAAAAACCGTATAAAAAGCGATCAATGATTAAGTTTTACATTGTGGTCCCAACCACCACTCGTTGTAAACAATACATCACCACAATTAAGTTTTTACAATACAACAATACAGTACGCTACAAAAATACATCGCCATAATTAAGTTTTTTCCTTGCGGTCCCAACCACCCCCCGATGTAAACAATACATCGCCACAATTAAGTTTCTACAATACAACAATACAGTACGCCACAAAAATACATCGCCATAATTAAGTTTTTCATTGTGGTCCCAACCACCACCCGATGTAAACAATACATCGCCACAATTCAATCCAGCATAATGAGGCAGAAACCTTATAAAAAGCAAACAGTAATTCGGTTTTTAATTGTGCCTAGGCCAAAAACCGTGTAAAAGCAAAAACTTATTCGGTTTTTAATTGTCCTTAGGCCAAAAACCGTATAAAAAGCAATCAATGATTAAGTTTTTTCATTGTGGTTCCAACCACCAACCGATGTAAATAATACATCGCCACAATTAAGTTTGTACAATACAACAATAGAGTACGCCACAACAATATGTCGCCACAATTAAGTTTTTTCATTGTAGTCCCAACCACCACCCGATGTAAACAATACATCGCCACAATTCAATCCAAGTTTTTTCATTGTGGTTCCAACCACCACCCGATGTAAAAAATACATCGCCACAATTAAGTTTGTACAATACAACAATAGAGTACGCCACAACAATATGTCGCCACAATTAAGTTTTTTCATTGTAGTCCCAACCACCACCCGATGTAAACAATACATCGCCACAATTCAACCCATCATAATGAGCCAGAAATCTTATAAAAAGTAAACACTAATTCAGTTTTAAAAGTTTTTTTTTTAAAGATTGTCCCCACCACCACCCGATGCATAAATGAACCGCGACAATCTCCATAACTTTCTTTTTATTCATCCAATTTAGACCGTACCCTCCTTCCAATACCACCAACCTCTCGGAAGGACTCACGGACCCACATGTTTAACGTGCTCGTACTCCGCGTAAACACGGCGGCAATTTTGGGAATCGAACCCGGGCCTGGTAACTGGTTGGACGGCCAGGATGTGCCACCCAATTTAGACCGGAACCCAGTGGGGGAGGCATCCACAGGGAACGTACCCTCCTTCCCCTACCACCAACCTCTCGGAAAAACATACGGACCCATATGTTTAACGTGATCGTACTCCATGTCAGTGGCGGAAATCGAACCCGGGCCTACCGCGTGCAATTCCCGCGCGCTAACCACTGGGCTACTTCGCCCTCCGCGACAATCTCCATAACTTTCTTTTTATTCACCCAATTTAGACCGTACCCTCCTTCCCCTACCACCAACCTCTCGGAAGGACTCACGAACCCACATGTTTAACGTGATCGTACTCTGCGTGAACGTGGCGTAAGTTTTGGCAGTGGCGGGAATCGAACCCGGGCCTACTGAGTGCAATTCCCGCGCGCTAACCACTGGGCTGCCGCGCCCTCCGCGACAATCTCCATAACTTTCTACATATTCACCCAATTTAGACGGGAACCCAGTGGGGGAGGCATCCACAGGGGCCGTATCCTCCTTCCCCCTACCACCAACCTCTCGGAAGGACTTACGGACCCACATATTTAACGTGATCGTATTCCGCGTAAACACGGCGGCAGTTTTGGCAGTGGCGGGAATCGAACCCGGGCCTACCGCTAACTTCCCGCTCGCTAATTTGCAATTTAAAATGACCATATGCTTAATTCCATCATCCTCATTCCATTGTTTCATTGTTCCATCATTTAAAATATCCATAAAATTAAAATATCCATTTAAAATATCCAAAAGTTAAAATATACATTTAAAAAATCCAGATCGTCCCATCATTTAAAATATAAATATAATAATTTATATAGAGCAAAGGCGCTCTATTTAGAACCGTGACGTCACCTCCACCTTGACGTCCCCACCCACCACCTTCCCTGCTTCAGCGAGGGAGAAACGAACGGAACGCCGAGCGGAACGGCGAGAAATTTAAAATCATGACGTCTTTAAAATTGCGATTCTGAAGGCAATTTTCATTATTTCTGGACCAGATTAGACTTGTAAGAATGCCAGATGTTTGACCTTTCTGAAAATGTAAATTATTAGTCGAAATTATGAGAACTTTTCACGATGCGAGAATTTAAAAACCAAAAATCGTTTTCTTGAGCCAAAAGTGACTTTTGTTTTAAAATCTTTAAAAAATATTAGAAATCGAAATGGAGATTTGAAATTGATATATTTTTACTCGCAATTGTCTGCTCTTTCCGATGGTGTGAGTTGTTTTTTTCTACGACGTCTGGATCGTGGAGAAAAAAGGGCAAAAAAAGGTCGAAATCGCATAAAACATTAAATAAATAAAAAAATAATTAGAATTTTGAAAATCGGTTTTCACGTGTCCCCTTCCCTCCCCCCCGGGTGTCCGATTGCCAAATTTCGTAGCTCTCCGACGCGCGGTCGCGAAACGTATAGTGTATAAGACAGACAGACAGACGCACACACACACACACACAGACATTGCCTTTTATTATTTAAGATGTACTACAATAAAGCAGAATATAATCCAATGACATATGAATGAGTGAGAAAGAAAAACAAAACTAATATAAATTATCAAAAAAGACTAGAATTATTTTGTTTTAGCTATAGAGTGTTCTTGGATAATTATAAAATATAAGATAAGAGGAGGTGGTTAGGTTGAATAAACTATGATTATAAAATTAAAAAAAATCTGATGTGGGCAGCAGATGACTTTCTCTGCAGACTCATCCATTTTCTCTTTAATCCATTTTCTCCTTATTTATTTAATAAATAATTAAATTGAGTGTAATTGCACAAAATAACACTGAATTTTCAATTTTTATTCATTTTTTGATTTTATTTGGTAACTGGGCATTTCCTCGAAAGCGGTGTAATCGAAATGCGAAAAATCGCAAATATCTTAAGAAGGGTTTGTCCTAGAGTAATGGGTTGATCTTATTCATTTTCTCATCAAAAATTATGTATAAAGTAAGGATTTAATTGGAACATTTGAGCACACGTAACCTGTTATTTTAGATTTTGACAATTTTTGCGGGCCATTTCGTAAAAAAAAACACGTTCTTCTTTTACAAACCGTACCAAAATTTAATCACCACTAGTGTATCCTAGAAGTGACTTGACTTATCTACAACTTTTTGTGAAATTTGGTCAATCAGTTTTTAGCGAAGATTTCTGCCAGCCATTTCGGAAAGAAAGACTGGATTTTTATCCCTACTCGTACCCAAATGTAATCAGCATCAGGGTCAAACATAATTAAGTGACCTACCTATAAAATTTTATGAAATTTGCTGCATTAGTTTTTGAGTTAGAGTGGATACATACATTGCACAGACAGACACAGACACACACCTTACGCACACACAGATGTCATTCTAAAAATAGTGTTTTCGTGTTCCAGAAGTCTCAATAGTTGTAGATCCGTCGAAAACTAGACTTGTAACATTCGACATGATTCCAATATACATTACCATGTATTGCAGGGAAATTAGTAATTGTTTGGATTAGTGTTGTTATTTTAAATAAATCATCTTAAATATGCAGAGATGTGTAGTGTATGTCTTTATGTATGTGTGTCTGAGGTTTTACTAGCGACAATTTCGAGCAATCTGCAACGACCAAATTTAATACAAGTCCATAAACTTCTCATAGCGACATTGTATACAATCGATTTTAATTTTTAATTTATTAATAATGAGTTAAATTTTTGCTCGATTTTCACAAAACTACGATAGTAACGATCGAAAAAAAAAATGATTGCAGAGTTTCAATCTTAACACTACTCTCAGGACATTTTTTTTAAAAAGTTGTTTGGCATCCGTTACACGTTTTCCCGAATCTTGAAGATTTTCTTAACAGTGCGTTTATTTTGCCATGCTTAGGCAAAATTGGGTTTTTAATTCTTACATCGCCTAAGCGCATCTTCATAAGACCGTGAAAGGTTAAAAGTATTAGCTTACAATATTCGTCAGGTTATTGAAGGTAACTGTTAAAATGAATTATAAGTGTGATGTCATTCGCCGACATTGAACATTTTCACGTTCAAAGCGATGAACATATATTTCGTGGCTTCCGGTAGAGATAAATTAAGGGATCCTTTCCCAAAAACAGTCACACTGCATGGCATGTCAAAGTAACTTATTAAGGTAGAAAAATTTTATTTTTTCTAAAAGTTATTTGGAGCGTTTGCAGGACACGTTAAGTATCCTAGAATATAAAGTGAGGTGTACTGGACTTATACCTTCCATTTAAATGAATATATATATTTAAGTATAAATGATTATAACACGTGAGCCCGGGGCGCAGATGTTTTCAATTGTATAAGTCCGATTTTATAAATATTAATATGTATATTCAGCTACGATCGCATAGCAGTCATGTAAATATCCTTTAAAAACCATTTGCTTGAGTATGAAAACATCTAAAATTTAGAAAATTAGACCAATTTTGTTCACCTTAACTTCTTCCGTTTATATTTTTATTTAATACAACCCTTTGAAGCATTAATTAGCCGGTAGTATACATAAAGAAAAAACAGTATTCCCAAAATCAGAGTCGCCCATACAAATTGTATAGGTCCCCTTATAAACATTATCACGACACCTTCTGTAATTGATTTTTCCTTTTTTAAGGGAATTTTCATGTTTTCCTCTGCTTAAAATATATGTTGGGTTATGGATCCCCCTCGAGTAATATCCACTTCCCAATTATGGGCGGTTCTCTTAAAATGGGCAACATATATTCAAGCCCAAAGTGTCCCAGTGAATAAAATATTTTCATTAAGATACAGATTGAGCAAGCTGCGGCTTCTCTATTCCCAGGGTATTTTTCTGATATCTTACGCCATCAATGAGGTAAGGGGCCATAAAAGAAAGTGTAACGGGGAGACGAGATGGAATAGTTTATCAATCCATCATATCTCTATCGAATATTTCCTAGTTATTTCATTTTATTTGAGCTTTAGCAAATGGATAAAAACCACACTTTTACGACGTGAATATTTAATATGTGCATCTTCTGAACTTTGTATATGTCTAGACAATATATTCTTCTTGTCTAGTCTATGTTGACTTAAGAATACATTAGTTAGGATATCAGAAATGATGTTGGAAAAATAAATTGAGGCTAGTTTCATTACTTATGACGTAATGAAAATATTGAAAGAGAAATTCAATCAGTATTGAAAGGTTCGTTATGTATTCACTGTGTTCACAGTAAGCAATATGTATTAAGTTGTCCTGTAGGATTAAGGATGCCAGCTGCTCTGTAAGATGCACAGCGTATTTCCAGTCAACAGCTTTAAGAAGAAAACTTTCTTTGATTGGTGCTCGCAGTTCTCGAATTGAACTGGAATGTATTATTTTGGCCATTATTTAGTTTATTTTATACACAGATGATAGTTGCACTGTGGCATCAGTTTAAAATGCATTCCTAAGTACTGTAAGGTTGTATGAATACCCGGACTCTTGATACGTTATCAAAGTTCAAACCTGGCTCCATGGATCTAATGATCGCAGAATGAAACGTTTGGGCACATGTAGGTCTTATATTTCCTTGAATGTCACCTATATGTATACACTAAAAATATGACTTCCCGGCCGTCCAAACGGTAACCTTACACCTTTCTGGTAGATTGGACGGTCTGGGTCTCAACAACACTAAAAATATGGGTAAAAACATACATTAAAGGGGTTTCTGTCACTATAGAATGACTTTTTTAAACAGGTAAATTTCCAGTTACACACTTCAAAAGGTAACTGTATCTATATCAATGTGTCATTTTATTTATTGTTAAGATAATTGAACGGAATAAAGGGTATATTTTATTTTACACTGAAAAAATTGTTTTAAACAGGTAATTTTATGCACCTGTTTACCTGCTACTGACTTGCTTACCTGCCTAAAAGGGTTCTTTTAAAAAGGACTCATTTAAACAGGTAAACAAGTGCGTAAAATGAATATCTCATCTCTTTACCCTTTTAAAACGGCATTTTCAGTGTGAAATAAAATATACACATTCTTCTGTGTAATTTTCATATAAATGTATAAACTAACACATTAACATAGATGTAATTAATTACCTTTTTAAGTTTGTAACTGGAAATTTACATGTTTAAAAATGCCATTCTAGTGGCATCTAATCCCGTTTTTTTGTGTGTGTTTGTACCTATACTATTTTTAGTGTGTAAAATGTATCTTTATATTAACATAGTTAATATATTGTTAAGAAGTTCGTTGGATGGGAGAATTTGGTTTTCTGAAAGAAAATAGCTGGCGCTTCCCATAACTTGTCTTCTGCAATTAACAAATATTAATTGTTAACAGTGTAATATATCCAAAACACTAAATTAAAATGTAATACTTAAAGTTGTAACACATCAAAATTGTAAATTTATTTAAATAAATTAAAGACGAAGTCTTTAGATTTTAAAAGACATTTAATAAAAAATGTATTAATAAATACTTTTTATATAAAATTAAGAGCTAGAAATAAAAATAAATATAAATAAAAAAGGCAGATAATTAAAAGCCAGAGCGCTTTCGGGCATCACTATACCCTTCCTCAGTGGCATTATATGAAAATCGTACCAACAAGTTTAAATACTGTCCACACTGAGAGGACAAAATTTGCATATTACAAATCGGCATCACTACAACAAACACGATAATGCATCAACATAAGAACATGAGCAAGAAATCTAAATTGAAGGCTATTATAATGCAAAATTAGAAGGGCAAATTTTCAAGATCTATATCAATATTGATTAGTTGTAATAACCTCCGTTCAATTTTAATCTATGAATCCCTCTTTCTTTATTTATATCGTGTTTCCATCTGTAATTTTGATCCTGTGCATATCTTAGTTATGCCTAGCGACTCGTTCTCGATTCCATGCTCGTCAAACCTTTACATTGTTACCTCTGATTTAAATTAATTGTTTAATACATGCATGCCATGCTTGATATAGAACTTTTGACAATTTGTCCTTCTAATTTTGCTTTATATTTAAAGCGTCAGTTTAAATTTTTTGTTCATGTTTTTATGTTGATGCATTATCGTGTTTGTTGTAATACTGTCGATTTGTAATATGCCAATTTTGCCTATCAGTGCGGATAGTATTTAAGCTTGTTGGTACGATTTTCATATAATGTCACTGAGGGAGGGTATAATGATGCCCGAAAGCGCTCTGGCTTTTAATCTATGTGTACGTCTATAGGATGTTTATTAAATGACTTTTAAAATCTAAAGATCTCGTCTTTAATTTATTTAAAAGAAAAAAATATAATATTTTAGAGTTCTCCAGTAGTGGTCCTCAAACATTTTTAATGATGCATCCCTAAAACAGAAAAAAATAGTGCAGACCCCAATATATATGTCCTGTTCTAAACGGGCGTTCTATTAATATAATATTCCCATAGTCATAATATTATTATCTTATTATCAATAATATCATAATATTATTGTCTTATTATCATAATAATTATATATTAAGCATACTATTATTGTCTTATTATATCCATGATCGCATAATTTAAAAATACATGTTAATATTTGTTATTATTAATTTATTTTTGTCAATATAACACTTATCTTATAAATACAAACAAAAAAATCTGATGTGGGCAGCACATGACTTTCCTTATGTAATGCAATGAATTTACTAATTTGACAGTAAAAAAAAATAGATTATTTTTATAGTAAATATTTATATTCTTTCCAAGATATCGCATTTTCGTCAATGAGTCGTCATTTTCATTGATTTAGCGCCATTTTTATCCATTTGGTGAGTTTTTAGTTAATTTAGCAATACTTAAAAAAGTCGCCAAGTTGGCGACATTCCACAAAATTCGTCGCTAAAATCTCGCCAAACGTTATGGACGAAGAAAGAAGTTATTCTTACAGCAGATAAATGACTATTGGCTTTCAAATGCAAAAGTATTACTAAACGTATCTTTTTTCATGAATGGAACGAGCTAGATCTACGAGAATGATGTCACCCAATATATCGCATGGTATTACATATGAAAAGTGAACATGTTTCTCAATAAGAAATATATTTTATTTTATTTTATATGACAATTTGATACTTTTTTTGAAAAAATGTGCAATATCTCAAGAACGGATCATGTTAGCGTTCTAAAATTTATGTCATTGGTTTTCTAATGAAAAATTACATAAGAAATGTCAATTTGCGTAACTTTATTAACGGTTTTGATTTTTTGACGATTTTTTCAAAATTTCACTCGGAAATTTAAGGGGGTTCTGAACATTCGATTGCATATAAAAACAATAGGCTTCCAGTGTTTACGGGTTGTGATTTTTGTACCAAATTTCGTTCGAATCGGTCCATTCGTTCGTCAGTCATCGTCTCCACAGGCTCACTGACACCCCCCCCCCACACACACACACACTCACAGACATCACTTCAAAAATGTTTGATTCGTGATCAGCGATGCTTGAAACTTGCTCTCCAGTCGAGAACTCAAATTCGAATTTTCGACCCCGGCACAATACTTTCCTTATACATTATGTATATAAGGAAAGTAATTAAATATTCCATGTACCCCCATGCGTCGCATCGCGTTTTCACTCAGGTATATGTATCCCACATTGGAGACCATTTCACTAGATTAATACGTACGCAATAACCTAATATATATATATGTGTTGAAGACCCAGACCGTCCGACTCGTCAACAAGGATATATATATATATGTGTCATTATTTCGCAACTGCGATTTTAATTACCGTAAAGAATAATAATGGAACGTACATAACTGCATTTGTCATGTTATTTAACAGACTCTACAAAGAATTTAAGGTTTCTCAGTATAGTATATATGATATAATTGAATACTTCTCAAGACTATACCTGTAATATAAAATGTAACTATACCTGTATATAAAATGTAACTATATCTGTATATAAAATGTAACTATACCTGTATAATTTCGAAAATGTGTTTAAACATTTCAATATCTTACATAAAAGTAACGTTATATCAAATATCATTCCTTCTGTATCGTACATATACACATACAAAACATATGCAGGTCTTCTGGATTTTCTCAAATATCCAAATTTTTGTTCGGGATTGTTTTAATTAAAAATTGAATAAGAATAAACAAGAAAGATCAATCATGCATAAAGCATTGATTTTGAAACACTTTCCAACTGAAATGCTATTTTATTTAAACATTTCTAAAATGCAATACATTCAGAACTCATATTTATTAAATTATCACAGTATTACAATAATTTATTATTCTTTAAAACTTGAAACTTCATCAAAAAAGATAATGGCTTAAGTCGTCTTCTTCTCTATGTAAAATCAATAAATATTTCATTTATATCACTTATATTCCAGACTCCAGAGCTAAATAATTTTACACAGAAAAAAATTCAGCAATCCTAATACAACTCACCTTACAATCGCTTGATTTGTTTACATTCTGTATACGTTAAAATTAGCCTTCGTTGTAGAAGTAATCAAAGTTTAGTGATCATTTAAAATAAAAATTACTATAATTGCGTTGGCACAAAATTTAGATACACAGATAATATGCAAAAATAAAGCGGTTTTAGAAAGGATTCACTACTAAATATAAACTTAAACATCACGATTTTACCACAGGGGGGGAGGGGATACGGATGCCATATTTTATTTCAAAATGAGTCACATGATCTCACTCACCGTCCGACTCATCCAGAGGTCATGAGCAACTTCATATAATATGGGTGTAATTATTATTTCAATGTTTATTTAAAAAACTACCTAACATATATTGCTGAAATATTTTTTACACATTTTAAGTGATAGTTTGAATATTTCCTATTATTTTCGATGCAGTTTGTGAAATTTAACTTTGCTTAAAAAGTGTTTGAAAAATTACGTTCCATTGGGTTCAATGTATTTCATTTCTCCAACGCGAGTTATATCCGAAACTAATTGGGTGATATTATTAATTTTCATTCCCTTATATCCTATAGACAGTTTCAATAACATACTATAATTTCATTTTGATAAACTCATTTTTACAGCAGTTATCGGACAGATAGACAGACAGAATGAACAGAGTGATAAACACATTATAACTATGTTGGAAACTGTTAAACGTTATACCTGTGATTTTTTATATTTTGCAAAATAACTTCTGAAAATTGGACAAAACTGCTTCACATAGGAATGAAAAAGTTTTATTAATGAAAAAGGTAACGATGAATTTTTTTTATAATGTAAAGATCATGTTGAAAATTATTAAAAAAATATTCAATATGTATTTTTAATTAGCCGTTCATTTTGATTGAACATTTATTTTATTTATCAATATCTTATCAAAATGATATATATTTTATTGAATGTTTTGCTTGCCAAGGCATATTCGTTAATTTTTCCCAGCAATGTATCGAGTTTTACCCCGGGAAAAATATTTCCCTGTTTTATATTCCATCAGTTCAACATCAATCTTTCGGTCTATCATTAGCCATGAATTTCTTACGTAGCAAATAGGCCCCGGGCCTAAACTTAGCAGCAGCGCACCCTCACAGTCGACAAATCAACAATGTATTCTTGAAATAATTTCTTGAAGTGAATGTAAAGAATGCTCAAATCAATTGTGTGCAACAGAATAAAAAATGAACTTAAAGTTGAACTTTTTGATTAATTATCATTACTCTATCATATCTTAACATGACCGTAAATTCGAACATAGTGAACTTATTATTGAAATAGTACATTGTTGTGCCACAATTAAAACCCTCCAACTATTTATCTTTGCGTGGGTTCTGTAAAGGAATATTATTAGAATAATTTTAAATTGATTACTCCATTTAAACTTAAATAATAAATTAACAACATCAACACTTATTAAATTCATTACAAAATTAATTATATTATTTCGGCAATGGCAACATGTGAGACCAGTATGTATAAAATAACTTAAAATGTGTCCACGACCCTTGATTATTGATGAACACATACCTTCAAGGCTTTCTTGGACTATGATCATATATCAAAATGCTGGCATCAGTAATTTCTATTCGCCACAATTCGCGGTGTGTGGCTCCTTCTCGTACTCTGATTGTACTCACACATCAATAGATCTCGCCATTATTTTGGAACATCTGCGGAACACTCTACAAGTTAGTATTCACCAATTTAATTCATCGTCTCCAAGTTATCTGCATAAGTGTGCTCAAGTGTCCTTCTCAAGTCATAAGGTGTGGCTCTCTTTCTCAGAGGGATTATTTTCCCCCTTGCTTTTATTTGCTGCATTGAGAGTGACGCAACAAGCATCCTTTTCCATTGGATAATCTTTATCCAATGGCATGGTTCACATTCTCGTAAGGGCCCGCTCGTCCCTCCTTGTCTTGGCGCCCCTAAATGTATGATTTTGTGACCTTTTGGGTTCATGTGTTGTAAAACTAGGCGCCATCCAGACTGGCAGTATTGTTTGCCGTTTTGTATACAATAAATTACACATATAAACTTGTATCCTCAAAGTGTGAGATCTATTTCTGGTCTCACAAATTGCTTTTAAGAATTCCCCACCACCAAAAAAAAAAATCCTGCTGGACTAGTCGTCGAATGTGGCTAGTTTCAAATTACCACTATTCGTTTTCGATGTTATAACTGTTCCTGGAATTATAATGTTTCTACATAGATTAAACTAGGAAGGTGTTAATTTCAAGCAGGTATTGCTATACTCATGTGATGCTTAAAACAATATTATTTAGTTGAGCAGTTTGCATAATGTACATTTTAAAGATACAAACATCAGTTGTGAGTTATCTTGTCTGGAATTTACAAACATACAGACAACATAAAGAGACATATGGACATATTACGTTTAAAATGTGCCCAGCAGCTCCTAAAATGTCGTTGAATGGTATCTTGGATTAAAAATAGGTGACTGGGCCATTCTGAAATTAAGTGGAAATTTTACAACCAAAATTTCTTAAGAAAAGTTAAAGTTTTATTATTTATTTTATGTTTTTGGATTCCTGTTAGTCAATGAAGTTGTACAAACCTCGAACAGAGGTCAAGAAAGCAATTTATGTCAATTAATATTTCATATCAATAAAGATTAGTGTCACCTCTATGTCGTAATATTGACATGAAGTGATATATTTAGGGTTTAACTTAAAAAATACCTAACCTATGCACACAGCATTGTCATGCTGATTGAATAACATAAAAATACACAATTTAGAACTATTTCTAGACTTAATTATCTGTTATTTTGAAAACGGGCATTAATTAATGAGGCCATGGAGGTGACATTAGATAAAACTACTCTCCATTTTTAGAATTACTTTGAATTAAAACTTAAGGAAATTTTAACTTACCTCTTACAGCTAGCTAGCCAACAAAATAGTTAACAGTAGCTGCGTCTCACTGTAAAGGTCTTGACTTTGCTGCGTTCTAGGTTATTTTTGTGGAATTATGAGAATTTTCCAGCGAGGGGACCATAATTCTAAGGACTCAATGAGGTTCTTATTATTTTTCAACTCTTTCTTCAAAATTTGAAGAAAATTTTGTTTCTTAATTAACTTTGGTTACTTTATTTACTGGTTTTGATTATATTTTAAAAGAAATAGCTGCAATATTATAAACAAGAAAGATCAAACATGCTTAAAGCATTGATTATGAAACACTTTCCAATTTCAATGCAATTTTATTTAAACAAGTCTAAAATGCAATACATTCCTCGGTAATATTTTAAAACTTATCACAATACTGCATTAATTTATTATATTTGAAAACTTAAACCTTCATCGAAAAAAATGAACTTCATTCAAATGACGGCATTGAAATATAAATTGCCTGGTTTAAACATCTCTAAAATGTTATACATTCCTCGGTAATAGTTTTAGAATTATCATAATACTACGATAATTTATTATATTTGAAAACTTCATCGAAAACAATTGAAATTAATTCAAATGACGTCATAGAAAAAATAACACACCTGGATCTCTCTATAAAAACAGGATTTCATTCATAACTTTCTCCCATTCATTTCATTCATCACAATACCATAAGAATTTATTTTATTTAAACATTTTGTTTAAGACCATGGAGCTACGAAAAATTAAACTCTATGCTTGAAACTTCATCGAAAAAAATCGTCCTTCTCTTTATGAAATCAATTAATATTTCATTCATATCAGCCATGCAGACTCCATGGACTAAATTATTTTGTGTTAAAAAAATACAGGAATTCTAATACAACTCATTCTATATATTTTGCTGTTTACATTTTACATAGGTGAAAAATAGGCTTAGTTGTAGAAATAATCAAATTTAGATGAGCATTTTAACTCAAATATATTGTCATTGCGTTGTTTCAATATGTAGATGCACAGAATTTAAGCAAAAATAAAGTAGTTTTAGGACGGATACAACACTCAATATGAATTAAAAAGAACTTAAAAAAATCACGATTTTGAAACAAGATGGATGCCATATATCATTTTGAAGTGGGTCATGTGATCGTTTCATATCATGGTCACGTGATCGTTTCATATAAGAGGTGTAATTATTATTTTAATTTTTATTTAAAGAAGTACTGAATATATTTCGCTGAATTTTTTTTATATATTTTATGGAACAATTTGAATATTACCTAAAATTTTCGAAGCAATTTGTGAATTTTAAATCCGCTTAAAAAATGTTTGAAAAATTAGGTCCCATAGGGCTCAATGTATTTCATTTTTTCGACCCGGGTTCAATCCAAAACTAATTGGGTGATATTATTCATTTATATTCCCATAGGTTCTACAGACCGTCTGAACAACATACTAAAATTTCATTTTGATTAAGTCATTTTTACGGCAGTTATCGTGCTAACGGACAGACAGACAGACAGAATGAATGAACAAAGTCATAAACACTTTTCAACTTTGTTGTAAAGTGTTAAAAAAACATTCCATGGAGGCGACATCCAGTACGTTTTGAGAAAATTGTATACACTCTCTAAAACCCCATAATTATCTTAAAATTCTGTTGAAATAAAACAATTTGAAGCTTTTCAATTATTTAACTGAATATTTGATTATATATAAATAAACTTTTGAAAACATTGCCAGGAACACAAACTTCCACTTAACCCAACTAATAATTATTTTAATAAAACTCCTTTACATATTTTTCCTTTGGATATCTTAGGTATACTAGGGCCGTTCCTTAATAAATAATTCCATACTTAACAACGTTTTTAATACACTTTTCTAAAAGAAACAAAATGTCTGGAAATAAGCTGCTTCAAAATATACATCCCACTTCAATGACCCTCAGGCAATAAAATATTTCGTTATGATATAGGGAAAGAAAGCTGCCCTTTCCCTACGCCGGGGGAATATTTGATTATATTTCACCCCCAACCTAAAGATGCGGGGAATTGCAGTAAGCGTATTGAGGAAAGGGGATGGAATTGTTTATCAATAAATCAATCATGGCTTTATCAAAAATTCCTCCTATTTTCTCTTTTCGCAGCTTTATCTAGGGAGGTTAAAATAACAAAATTTCTCAGTATTTGAATAATAGATACGTATATTTTGGCTGTTTCTGATCTTATAGAGCTCGATGTTGACTTACACATATATTTGTGTTCAGTTGAAATGCTTCTCGTGGATGGAAATTGATTAAGTAGTTTAATTATTCAGCAGAGAATAGCAATGCAGATAGGGTAGTATATTTATATTCACAGTTTTATTATGCAATTATTACTAGTATGTAAGGTACGATGAATGAAATTAGAATATTTCATTCGCGAATTTACGAATAGACACATACTTATGTAAGAACGTATTTAATAAAATCAGCTTTTAAATTCGCGATTTTTTGTACTATAAAGCTTTAGTAAATGTCACAATATATATTTCTAAATGTTGTAGCATTTTTTTTTAATTTTGTTGTTATAAACAATTATAATTATTGTATTTCAGATTATGCGTAACACAAATTACATTTTACACATGAACGGAGGAAACTTATATACTGCAGAAACCCGATTATCCTAGCTAATGAAGACCGAGAACAGCTCAGATACGGTCAGGCTCTATATACAAAAAATCTCCGTATACTACTTTGTGCAATTTAGCGCCGACAATTACGACAATGTAACCTTCCTCTCTATTTCCATTAGTAACATTAATGAAATATGTAGTGTAATAAGAATAGTATATACAATAAATATAAATGTAAGTGGGTGCTTATTTATTTAGCACATACTGTACATATTTGGTGTACTCTCATTCTGTTATTCGATGGGTAACAGTACGGTTTTAATGCATTTAGTACTTTCGAATGCAAAATTCTTGAGCATTCTCTTGGAGACAGTAAGCATTCTCTTCTCCACTCTAATTTTTACTCATTTACTAAATGTATGCCATCGATCACTTTTTCTGTTGCTTATCCTCATTCATCCAAAGTTAATTAACTTCTGTAGTATTAGGTTCTGGAAGGGGAATTTTTTTTACTAATTCATAAGAGCGGGAGATTATCTTCATTATCTTTATTATTAGTTTCACTGAAAAAAATTCAAACTTCACGAGAGTTGATGTTTTAACTTCATTAGAAAGAGTTATGTGAAAAAAGAGCTAGCACGGATAACACGGATTCGGATAATTAGGAACTGATGCGTTTCTTATACATCAATCATATTCCTGTAACTAAGAAACAAAACAGGGAGCTGGAATATTTGAGAAGGCTGAGTGGAACTTCTGATGCCGGATATTTTACATTCTTCACTTTTGTTAAGAACCCCCATTCAGTCTTAATTGCATGCATTTATAAGTATAATCCCCCTTATTTCTAAATATACTAATTCCCCTTTCTTTAACAAAATGCTTAATACAAATTACCTTACTCCCACTAAACGGAGTGAAACACATAAAGATTTCTTATGTATCCATCAAGTCCTTGCTGCTAACGAAACTGAAGCCATAACATTCATCAAAAGTCTTTTGTACTACGCGGAGAAAAAATGTATTTTCAGATTGATTCCGCAACGTGGGCTGAGAGGGATTATGCATGATCCCGTTATGGGGGCCTGGGGTTCTGTCAATAACGTCGTTAGTGGCGGCGCGATACGTCTTAGTTTTAATGGGGCGGCAAAAGTGAGAAGCCAAGTCGAGGCAGAAAAGTATGATGTGGTGACAGATGGTGGAGATGTTGAGGGACTGTTTAAAAATTAAATTTGGTGAGGGATGATAATGTTTCTGATGGCATAGATTGAGATGCTTTATTAAGTTCCTTACATACTTGCAAAACATAAAAGTACAGTAGAACCCCTTTTAACTAGTTTAATTGGGATGAATAGTAAGCCGGTTAAGAAAAAATTGGGTTGATTTAAATAAAAATTTGAATCCATTGCATTTAATTGCTCTATTAGGTACTTACTTTTATAATGCACAATTCATTACAATGTAATTTTAGCAAATTACTACAAATTATCATTAAAAATTATATTTAACAGACTAACAAGAAAATTAAAAATATTAAATGCAATGAAGTATATTGTTTATAAAGATTAGTTATAACATCGTTTTGCCTTTAAGAATTTTGTTACTTTTGTGTTTCGAACTTCAATATACAGGGTGTTTGCGAACTCTTTCAACAAAAAATAGGAGTGACAGTACAAAGACGGACAATATTTACTATAGAACTTAGAGTCGCATTCCTCTCATAGTGGTAGAAAAAAAAACGTGGCTCATCCACGTTGATCCTTTATTAGAGAAAACAGAGACTCAAGTAACAGATATATGGCACAATGCCATTCGTACCAGAGAATTACTTAAAGGAGCTGTTCAAAGGGGCGTTCGTGGGTTTCATTACACAGCCGACACCGGCGAAGGAAGGATTCTCGTACCCTTTCAAGGACCCCTAGTGTGGTGTTGATCTTGTCCGCAGCAACAGAGATTCGCGCGACGAGATAGATCTTTGACGGAGCCCGCAGTTATCTGATAGACAGACTCTTTTCAATATGTCCCCAGAAGAAGAAGTCCTGTGTTGTCAGGTCCGGGAAACGTGAAGATCAGGCCACAGGTCCACCAAGCCCAACCCATCGCAGAGGATATATCGTGTTTATAAAGAGTCCGAACTTGCTGGGAAAGTGTGCCGGAGCCACATCATACATAAACCACATGTCGCATTGTGTGGTTAGCGGAACACCCTGCAACAGGCTCCGTAGCACATAGTCCAGGAACATACTCTAAACGGCGCCGGTTAGGCATTCCGACTAAAAGTATAGACCTACCAGCCGATCACCAAGAATACCAGTTCAGACGTTGATGGCAAATCTCTGTTGGTGTTTACGAGGGGTAGTGACATGGGTTTTTTCCTCAGCCCAAGAGTGCTGGTTGCTCAGCTGACCTGTTTTGATTGTTGTGTTTCTGACACTATGAGGGAGTTGAGACCCTAGGTTCTATGGCAAATATTGTTTGTCTTGCTGTTTACTATAACCCTTCTTTCTGTTGCAAGAGTTCAGGGACACCCTGTAGATTTCTTAGTTTAAAGTATCTCTATTTCTTTATTAACATTAAAACTACTGATTTGACGGTTGATTGTTGTTTGACATAACTAAAAACTGCTTTCATCAGCATATAAAACTCGTAAGCCTCTTGGTGAAACAGTGGCATCCGAATCTTCACCGTCATCTTAAGACGCGGCAGTGATATCCTGGATGGCAGCAGTCCTTGTCAGACAACATTCCAAGCCATTGTCAAATTTAGCCAATTTTTTCACATCTACTTCTGTGATATCAATACAGTAAATCAACAAGTATTTGCAGATCATAAGTTACTCCCAATTGGAGGCGGAGAATTTTTTTTTATTTGAAGTTTTAGAGATCAATTTGAAGTCCGTTTGAGCAGAGAGCCGGGTAAATAGGTACAGGTTAAGAGAGCTTCCACAAGCGCGTTTACGTAGAGTGCGGACACGTTAAATCTGTGGGTTTGAAATGACTTCCGAGAGGTTGGTGGTAAGGAAAGGATAGTGCATTCCCTATGGATGTTGCCCACACTGGGTTCCGGTCTAAATTAGGTGGCACTGCCCTCGCCGTTCAAACATATATTTGGTATGCGAACATGTATGTATCTCATTTGCAAAGTAAAATTGGAGGATATGCGGACACGCCCGTAATATGAATGTAAAGATATAGAAATAGCATATATTAGCTCAGAACAGCAAAATGATTCAAATTCATTCACATAACAGACTTTTTGCCAAACTAAAAAGACGAATTCTAAAAGAAATTTTGCAAAATATTAAAAATTAATAACTTGAAAAGATAACAAGAAAGATCAATCATGCTTACAGCATTGATTATGAAACACTTTCGAACTTCAATGCAATTTTATTTAAACATCTTTGAAATGCAATACATTCCTAAGTAATATTTTAAAACTTATCACAATACTACATTAATTTATTATATTTGAAAACTTAAACCTTCATCGAAAAATTGAACTTCATTCAAATGACGGCATTGATATACAAATTGCCTTGTTTAAACATCACTAAAATGCGAAACATTCCTCGGTAATATTTTCAAAATCATCATAATACTACAATAATTTATTATATTTGAAAGCTTCATCGAAAACAACTGACATTCATTCAAATGACGTCATAGAAAAAATAACACGTCTGGCTCTCTCTATAAAAGCAGCATTTCATTCATAACATTTTCCCAATCATTTCATTCATCACAGTACTAAAATAATTTATTTTATTTCAAAACTTAAGACCATGGAGCTACAAGTAATTAAACTCTATGCTTAAAACTTCATCGAGAAAAATCGTCCTTCTCTCTGTAAAATCAATGAATATTTCAGTCATATCAGCTATGCAGACTCCATGAGCTAAATACTTTTGCGTTAAAAAATTCAGCAATTCTCATACAATTCATCCTACATATTTTGCTGTTTACATTTTACATAAGTGAAAAATAGGCTTCGTTGTAGAAATGATCAAATTTGGATGATCATTTAAACTCAAATATACCGTAATTGCGTTGTTTCAGTATGTAGATGCACAGAATTTAAGCAAAAATTAAGTGGTTTTAGGTCGGATACAACACTCAATATGAATTAAAAATGACTTAAAAAAATCACGATTTTGAGACAAGATGGATGCCATATATCATTTTGAAGTGGGTCATGTGATTTTTTCATATCATGGTCACGTGATCGCTTCATATAAGAGGTGTAATTATTATTTTAATTTTTATTTAAATAAAACTACTGAATATATTTCCCTGAATTTTATTATATATATTTTATGGAACAATTTGAATATTACCTCAAATTTTCGAAGCAATTTGTGAATTTTAAATCCTCTTAAAAATGTTTGAAAAATTAGGTCCCATAGGGCTCAATATATTTCAATTTTTCAACCCAGGTTCAATCCAAAACTAATTAGGTGATATTATTCATTTATATTCCCTTAGGTCCTACAGACCGTCTGAACAACATACTAAAATTTCATTTTGATTAAGTCATTCTTACGGCAGTTATCGTGCTAACGGATAGACAGACAGACAGGCAGACAGAATGAACAAAGTCATAAACACTTTTCAACTTCGTTGTAAAGTGTTAAAAAGTGTAACAGAGATACATTTTATTGAGTGAGTGCTGATCTGAATCAGCATTCTAGCTCAAAACTAAACCGATCAAACAAAACTGAAGACGAAACGCTAAATATTTCTTTAGATAGTTCTGTTATTGTCATTTACTTAAATTATAAAAAGGAGAAGTAATAAAATACTTACATGTTTTCTGATAAGAAATACGAAACATTCTCATCAGTCGTCTCTTAACCCATATTTCCTGAGTCCTAAAAATAGGACAGCACACGTAAGTGGTATTTATATAAATTATTTTACATATTTTAATTCAATTTAAATACAATATATTGCTAAAGAATCATTAACTATATATTTGCCTTTGTCGCAAGTTTAAATTAATGATGGATATTTTTTATTAATTTTTTAAAATGGCGATCCTTGCAGATTCTTTTTTTTTTTCATTTTCAACACGCAAATTTTTTAAAGTTTTGGGCTCCATAAAAAGACACGCATATAAATTTTTTAAGGTAATATTCCATACATATGTACCAGTAAAAAAGGACTGCCAAAATTTATCCAGAGGATTGTCCAATGGGATATATATCTAGAGGATGGACCATTGTCCTATGTTTAGGACAGCCTGTACCGATCAAACTAATAAAAGTTTGGTAAGTTTTTTGATTTTATGCATATACATACGCATAGAGAAACACACATTTAAGATTTTATAAAAAAAATATTAATTGTTTCAATGTTTGGTACAATATGGGTTAAAAGCAGATTTCGTAGAGTTGCACGTAGAAATCTTTCTTTCCGCGCCTTTTCCGTGTCCTTTCAATGTCCTTTCCGTGTCCTTTCACTGTCCTTTCCATATCCTTTCCATGTCCTTTCAGTGTCCTGTCCGTGGGCTTAATGATCACATTTATTGGAACATCAACTATTAATTTTAAATGATCATCATATAATGTGTGGATTAAACAATTCACGATACATTCACGATAAGTAATAATTAACGGTATATCTATATAATATGCACTGACTCGGGGTCGCTCTAGAGAGGACAAAAACCACTCGAGTGAAGCGCGCGGGCTCCAGAGGGGGCTTGGACTCCAATGCTTTATTTTTGAGACTGGAGAAAAGATGAAATATTCACAAAAAGGGAAAGTCAAATAAGGAAGCAGGAGGGGGTTGATAAATGTCTACAGGGTGTTCACAATCTGTATGGGTGAGGGTCTGACAGTTGAAGAGGAAATGTTTTAATGCGTAGTGACTTGTGTATTGAATATTTCGTCGTAGGTATAGAGAATATTTCGACAAATGTAACTTTATCAAATAACATTGCTGTTATAAATAACAAATTTTAGTATAAATCCCTTGTAATGATCCAATTAATCTCTTGCATATATATAGTGTAAATATATATGATTTCTTACAATATATATATATATATATGTGTGTGTGTGTGTGTGTATCTGAAATGTGTTGATTATCTTTGTCTTTATGACCAGCATTACGTTTTATAATTTCCTCTTTATGGATGAATTTTCTTTATTTCATTGTATTTTGTAGGCAAATTTTAAGATATTGTATTATGAGTTACTAGTTACATTCTATCAGATTTACAATTATATATATATATATATATATATATATATATATATATATATTGTAAGAAATTTAATTACTTGTATTTTAAATACTAGTGACTTATGTTTTATTAGTAGTCTCAGACGCACATGCACAAATAAAAATAAAATAGACCCAATGTAAAGCTTGAGAAAAATTCCATTATAAATAAAACATGTACTAAATGGATATTAAATACCCTTCGTCCCCTGTTCCATATGTAAGATAAGTAATTGAAAACTGGATTTCATGTTCTGAAAGCCTGGTAATAGTATAAGCCTGTAATTGCACCCAATAATGAAATTAATATTTAAATGTTTTGTAAATCATATATGCAATACAAGTACTACAGATACTACAGGTACTAAAGCCCTTGTTCTATGTATTAACATACATGGTGTATGTGCATGAATAGTGTAATAGATAAAATAATTTAAACTCATAAAACAAGAAATGGTGCTAGACCTTTCCTGGCTCCCAAATTTTTTTTTAGAGTACCACACATGATAAAGAAATATAAAATAGTAAAAGTGAAAAATATTTCCGAAACCATGTACGTTTTCAAGGGCCATACCTGGTTCGATAATACTAAAATTCTACTTTTCTGTATGCATAACTGTATATTGTATTACAGAAATTATGCATATGACCCGACATAGAAGAATGTAGAAAATGGATCAGGATTAACATTAATCAATGAACAATGAAAATAAAACATCAGAATAAATAATTTAGCTATATGACATGTTATAATAATAGAATTACATCAAGAGATTAATAATTTGAAAAACAATAAGAATGAAATAACAATTATATATATATATATATATATATATATATATATATAAATATATATATATATATATATAAATATATATATATGTATATACATATATATATATATATATATATATATATATATGTATATACATATATATATATATATATATATATATATATATATATATATATATATATATATAAATATATATATATATATATATATATATATATGTATATACATATATATATATATATATATAATAAAAATATAATATGAATATCCAATGATAGAACAGACAAAAGTTGTAACTCAAATAAATCTAACTCAAATTATGCCTAGAAATTAAAAAGAAGTATTAAATAGAGAATCATCAAAACTTTGGAAAATAAAATGTATATTTCTAGTCATTAACCTAAAGATAATCAACAAAATTCAATGGTATGGATTCGAAAATAGAAAAACAAAAAATGTCCAAGTATTACAGCTATACCCGTGGGTAAGCACTAGGCTTAAAACAATTGTTAATTTCGAAAAAAATTCTTTGTCAAGTCCAATTATTTAATCAAATTGAATACAAAATATGCTTGTTTCTCAATTGTTACATAGATTATACATATAAACTAACAATACTTGGACTTTAAGCATAAATATTGAAAAATTAAATAGGAAACAAGATTACCTGAAATACATTGTTGTTGTTGTTGAGACCCAAACCGTCCAACCTACCAGAAAGTTGAAATGCACTGTAAAAGTCAAATTTACTTGTGCAATAAATAAAGCGATAAATGTTGCCAATCGCAAAATATAAATGTAGAGATCTACTGTTGCCAGCGGTGAGAAATAAATAACAGTATTGCCATAAGATAATAAAATGTGATATATTCTACAGTAAAAGTTATAAAATAATGGGTCGTGTAATATAGTTGAAAACATAGAGGCAAAAATATAAGGGGATGTAAATACATTGAAATGTTTATTCAAGAGAATGTTGATGATCGGCTAATATTAGATACTAAGGAGAGACATTTAAGAATATTTAGCTAATTCAAACTTTTTAACTATACAATTTCCTAAATATGCTGGATATTTATATAATTTACTGGTCAATTTTAGGTTATTAATGTGCGTAGCATGATATTTTTTTCTGATAATCTATAAATTCTAAAATGTTGATTACGTATAATATTTCTAAGCAATTGAATCGGGTTGCATGAATCAAATGGTAATATTTTATTAATGTTAAATTTAAAATAGCTCTTTTTATCATATAAATTAGTAACTATCCCATTAGTAGGTTCAATAATTAGATTTAAATCCAAAAATTGAATATTATTACTAATAGTGGCTTCATGGGGAATTAATTCCAAATTATCAGGATAGAAATCTGTATTTATGACATAGTTATCAATAAACACTAAACAAATCAGATCATCAACATATCTGTAAATATTATAATCTGTTGAAGTAATAGTAATTAAGTTTTTCATAATGATAAAGGTATGAATTAAGTTACATACTGCTACTGCAGCCACCTTGTGGAACTCCTGAGACTCGTAAGTATAATTTATTACCTTGAAATATATAATTATTAAAAAGAACAGAAAAAAAATATGTATATATATATATATATATATATATATGTATATGTGTATATATAGATGTATGTATATATGTATGTATATATATATATATATATATATAGCAATTTCCAAAAAGATCAAATAGAAATGAACAAATCGAGTACCACAAAGTGGCCGTGGGGGTGTGTGTGTGACCCCCACTCCCCTGTTAAAGCATGCTAGTATGGTATAGGGTTTTAAATTTTATAGCTTTTGTGTGTATATATATATATATATATATATATATATATATATATATATATATATATATATATATATATATATATATATATATATATATATATATATATATATGTATGTATATATATATATATGTGAAAGACCCAGGTCACCCGACTCACCCTAGGGTATGAACAGCTGGTTGAGTGGCCGGATATATATATATATATATATATATATGTGTGTGTATGTCTAAAGATATCTCATGTACTTTCTTAAGTAATATACTCAAGATACCTCAAGAATATTCAAGTATTATATATATATATATTCGAAATCGATCCAAGGCCGTTTTTGACCGTCACGATGTAGGCAAATGATGAGGTATCTAAAGATATATGTTTTTAAATTTTCATAACGTTTCAAGCAAGCATTTATAAGAAATTATTTAAATTACGGAAATTCAAATTTTCTGCAATCATGTCTTTTTCATGAAATTAATCATAGTATATATTATATATATATATATATATATATATATATATATATTTCATTTGTTATTAATTCATATCAATTCTGTAAGCATTTCCCTAGCTCCAAATCAAATAATTTGCATTCTCGGTTGGTACCGCCATCTATATTCGAAACGCGCATTTAAAGGTTGTGATCGAGTTTCAAATTATCGGATATGTGTAAAAAGGTGAAACAAAAATACGTGAAATAAAATGGAGTGAATTAGCATTTTCTAAAAATGAAACAAATAAAACTGGTACACTCAAAAGATTTAGGAAAACATTTTTGCTAAATTAATCTTCTTTAAATTACCTATAAAAGAAATCAAGTACATTTAGATTGGGAAAAACGTAGTAATAATTTTATATTTAATAAGTCTAAAATCAATTTTGATAGGAAATAAAAAATCGTTCAATATTTTTTTAGATGAACAATTTCAACAACTTAGATGAACAACTGTATATGGTCAACAATATGTCTCATAAACATAGTTTCATTAAGATGAATTGGATTTCCCCAGAAACTATGTCCGATATATACTATGCAATCAGCGTCCAATATTATATTTTGCGTTGAATTGGATAGTGCAATATACATATATAATCCATAAAAAAAATCCGTATCTCATGTGTCTAAACATAATAAACAAGCAATAAAATTCCAATGTGTGCATGCGCAAACTTATTCTTACTAAAGGATTTTAAGTAAGTTTTGGAAAATTTTAAAAAATCTCAATATCGTTAAGAGTAAATTCTACGTATCTTAAAAAGGTTCAATAAGATATTTTGTATTTCGTTCAAAACATAAAAAGCTAATATTTTGGAGCAAATATTTTAAGAAAAATGTTTTTTCAAAAATAATTTCAAATTAAACATTTTTTCACGCTGGGAAACCTAATTCTTAGAAAACCTAATAAAACCGAAATTTTGATCCCCCCAGGATATAGATGAAGTGTTCTTTTTAATCTTTTTAGACCCTCTAGAGGCCCCGTGGTGAAGCAAAAAGCCGAATATTTACACGCTTATAGTATCGATAACGGGACAGAATCTAACCGATCTAGTTTTCTATTAAGATTTTTTATATACTATTAAACAAAATAAAACTTATTAAAAAAGAAATTCTAACTTAAAATATTTGTCTTTGGCAGACTTAAATATAATTGTAATTTACTTTACTTAAATCAAATTTTCAAACTTAAATCAGTAATTTAATATTTTCTGTACTTCATGCAAAGTTCATTTGATACCATAGATAATATTCAATGCTATAAACCTGTGTTAAAAAATATAGTCCGTATTTTTATAGAAATTAATAATGTAAAAAATAAACATTTCTATGAAACTGATGGCTTTAGTTCCAACCTTCCGATTCTGAAAATTACAATATGAAAAATTATTAGTTTTCTTATTTCACAGAAAAATGTTTTTTATATTAAAAATTAAATCTGTTACTGTGCTATCTTTCTAGATTACATTTTGTCAAACTTAATACGGCAGTAGTTATGTGTAAAACATTTGTTAGAATACGCTAAACTGCATATTTGATCAATGAAACTTATAAAACTTTGATGAATAAAACTGAGGGTTTGAGTATTAATCCGTCGATTTTAAAAAAAAATAAATATTTAACATTTAATACTTCTCCGTATTTGAATAACAGGTCCTTTAATTAATTTTCAGAATGAACATGTTATAATGCTAACCATGTAGTTAATGTAGGTATAATGTGCATTTAAAAACAAGCTGAGAATACAGTTGACTTTAAAATCCATTGTAAATTCAAGTTAGACTTAACGCGCGCATACTATGTGTATAAGTACAAAATCGAAATGTATATATGAAAAATCTACATTAAAACTAAGATTACGTGAAGTATAATTATACTTCAGAGTTAGAATTATACTTCAGAATTATACTGATATATAATGCATATTTGCAATGCCCTGTGTAGCCTAGATTAGAATTAATTGATTACGACATAAGTTGATATCCTATGGTTATGGAAATAAAAAAAAATCCGGCGTAGGCAGCACTATATAATTCAATGATTTTACTTCTTTCATAGTGTAAAAATCATGCATAAGATTCATGGTCCAATGTTTTTAAAAAATTGTACATTTGGCGCTTTTTTCCGGATAACAACATGTAAAACTATTTCGAAGTTTCAAATTAACTTATATTTCAAGCAACTCTAAATTAACAATTATTTATATTGATAGCATCCCCAATAAACAGCATATTCAATATATTAAAATATTTGAATAATTAATTCATAAATTTGGGAAAATGTTCATTAACTTTGTAATTCCGACGATATTTCCATCAATCTGGAGTGAAATATCGAAAGTTGGCGCTATTTCACTTACTCAGTCGCCAATTTCGCCAAATGTATCACCAAGTGTTACAGGGAAACAGAGAGAAGAGCGTATATATATGACTGTTTGAAAATTGTTTGGTATTAAAATACAAAACTATTACTCAAGGTATCTTCTCCCGTGAATGAAACGAACTAGTTCCACGAGAATTATGTGAACAAACGAATCGCATAATATTACATATAAAAATTATATATTTCCAAATAGTAAATATTTTTTTTAAATTTTATATGATTTTTTGATAAATTTATATGAAAAATGGGCAATATATCGAGAACGGTTCATGCTAGCGTTCTAAAGTTTATATCAATTGTTTTTCTAATGAAAAAATACATATGAAATGAATATTTAAGTAACTTTATTGAAGATTCTTATTTTTTATGATTTTTTTCAATGCTTTATTCAATAATTCCGGGGTCTTTCTATGATTTGGTTGTAATTTTTGACATAGCTTCCACGGACATGCATATGCAGATATCACCTCAAAACGCTCGTTTCCGGATCAGGGATACTTAAAACGTACTCTTCTGTGGAAAACGTGTATCCAAATTTTCGACTCCGTCACAATACTACCATTATACATTATACTGAGTATATAGAAAAAGTAATAATAAATATAAACATTTTAAATATTTTCACAGCAGTTAGTTTTATACATGAATTTTTATTTAATGTTTGTATGTCTCTGTAAACTAAATATCTAACACAACACTAGCTTAAATCGTTCTCGAAATATTGCAAATTTTTCAAATAAAGGTATCTAAAACATTACATAAAAATGAACAGTTGTAAGTATCATCAAATATGTAAAACTTAGCAACAAATTTAGCAAAATATCGCCAACTAGTCAACTTTTTTTAATGTAGTGCCAAAAGACGAAAATGTCGCTAAAATTGGCAAAATTGACATCAGATTGATGAATCAATAATTATTAACGTATTACTTTCCTTATGAACAATAATGTATACGGAAAGTATTGTGACGGGGTCGAAAATTCAAATTCGAGTTTTCTATGGGAGAACACGTTTCAAACATCCCTGACCACGAATCGAACATTTTTGAAGTGATGTGTGTGTGTGTGTGTGTGTGTGTGTGTGTGTGTGTGTGTGTGTGTGTGTGTGTGTGTGCGTGTGTGTGCGTGAGTGTGCGTGTGTATGTGTGTGTGTGTATGTGTGTGTGTGTATGTGTGTGTGTGTATGTGTGTGTGTGTGTGTGTCAGTGAGTTTGTGGAGAAGATATCTCACGAACGAATGGAGCGATTCAAATTAAATTTAGTACAAAAAATACAATCCATGAATACTGGAAGCATATTGTTTTTAAACACAATCGAATGTTCAAAATCCCCTAAATTTTCGAGTGAAATTTTGAAAAAATGATCAAAAAATCAAAACCTTTAATAAAGTTACGCAAATAGGCATTTATTTTGTAATTGTCCTTTGGAAATCAATTGATATAAAGTTTGGAATGCTAGCACGAACTGCAGATATTGCAGATACTGAGATAAATACTTTCAAATAAATTTATAAACAAATTCCGTAAATTATAAAAAAAAATTAACTCTTGAAAAACTTGTTTATTTTTATATGTACTATCATGCGATAAATTTGGTGACTTCATTCTCATGGATCTAAGTCGTTCCATTCATGAGAAAAGACACTTTGAGTAATACTTTTGCATTTGAACGCCAATAGTCATTTATCTGCTATAAGAATAACTTATTTCTCCATCCATAACGCTTGGGGAGATTTTGGCGATGAATTTGGCGGAATGTCGCCAACTTGGCGAATTTTTTAAATGTTGCCAAATGGACAATTCCGGCCTTTTTTTAATTGTTTTATTCGATTCGAAATGCTGAAAAACGGACAAAAGTATAAATTTTTTTATTCTCTGAGCTGCATTTCATGTTTTATCAGCAGTCAAAGTTCGCTTTTCTGACTCTGGCGGGAAAACGATCCATTTTGGCGTGCACGGAATGTGACGTCACAAGGTTCGTCCGGGACTCGCGTCTTTGAGAATTGGTGCATAAGTTTGGTTATATTCTGAAAGTTTCGATAATTATAATTGTTTCTTCCGTCCCAAACTGCCGAGTAGTTATAAGTATTGTATCGCTCCAATGTAACCTACTACTAATTTCACATCATCAGATAAAATATTTATATCTGTGCCAAAAAATGATGTTTGTCGTAAAATAAAGTGTGAAGCGCAGGAAGCTAGATTATAAACAAAATTCACCAAAGTCATTAAGGAGTGTTTATTACGTATGGTATAATAATAAATGTGTGAGTGTATAATCTGATTTTCAAAGCCTTTATATGAAAAGTTATTCCTTTATGATTTAATAAACTTTGAAAATCCTTATAGATGCATTGAAAATCCTTATGGGTGTATTCGGCACTCTATTTTAAGTTTTACTATTATAGATGAATTTAAAGACAGATTCAAAGTGGATTATTGACTTTGTACCCAGTTTAGTGTGTGTTGTTCACAGTTAATTTAGAGAATATAAAAAATGCCGTGCATAAAATTTTTTTATACCAGTATACTGCAGTGAGCTGTTGCAACTTAGTATTTCCATTAAGTACATGTGCTTTTGAAAAATTATAAAATAAATTTTATCTAAAAAAATAAATAACAAATTTGATTCATTGTACAAAAGGAATAGAAATTAAATGGAAAATAATTTAAAATTGCTTCACATATTCAGAATCATAAATGATTTACTGTTTATTACGGGTTTTATAATATAATATTATAAGAAACAATTTAAAACTGCTTTTAATTTAAAAATAATTTATTGGATATTATATTTAGAATCCTCACAAATCATATAAATATAATAAAAAATATATGCATACAAATAAGCATAAATATTATTTTTAATTCCCAGAAAAAATACACCGCTCAATCTAAACTTTCAGTTTAAATTTACTGTATAACAAACTTAACTATAAAAGGATATTTGCATTCAAAAAGTTACGGAGCATTTTATATAAAAAAAAAAACAGAGGTAGGTCGTTCAGCCCGATGGAGCCGAAATGGTTTTGCGTAAATAATATTTTGTAAAGTAAAACTTTAGTAAGATTCACTTTGTCAATTTTTTTTCAGGCTCATTTGTTTCGTTTATAAGCTTTCAAAGTGCTGCAAATTACTTGCTAACTGTTTATAGCACTTTTACTTTTCTTCCCGATTTCATCTGTATACTCCTACTCTAGGTATGCAGTTTTCTCAAAATATAAAAATTTTTTAGTAACTTGATTTGCGGTATATATATTAAACTTAACAATAAATCTGACGAGATTTTACATTCAAGTTAATTTATAAACTTGTCTGGCGGCACATAATTACGTACTTGATTATGTATATTTCCATGTATTATGTTCAAACCTCACCAATCATTAAATATCTTTAGAATCTGCAGCGAAAGTCAGGTGCTGCCCACATTAGATTTCTTTTACTGTAAAAGTAGCAAATATATAGCATTATATAAGGAAATTCATGTGCTGACCACATCAGATTTTTTTACTATAATATGATGGAGTATATTGCTTAGCAGATGTTAGAAATGTTTGCAATTTTCAAGTTATATGTGAGAAAATATAATTTAATTTGGTAATTTTACATGTTGTCATCTGGAAAAACACACATACCAGTGTACTTTTCAACGTTAAACGCATTGTTCCGCTGATCCTGCCCATCATAATTACGAAATTGAAAGAAGCAAAATACTTCCATAATGTAGGAAAAATCATGTGCTGCTCACATTAAATTTTTTGAATTGTATCAATGTGCACACATACATTTTCACTCAGTATTTGTTATCGGAAACAAGTGGATTGAATTGCATTTCAACTTAAGAAATGTAAATATGTAATTATAATAATTTATAAATACCAGCAATCTAGTAAATGATAAATTTCACTGTTAAACTCCCAAATTAGACAATATTTTTGGAATTCATATTAACCCCACTAGTCAAGACATCACACTACAAGAAGATCCAACTTATATAGCAAAGCGATAGAATTAAAAAATCTGATGTGAGCAGCACACGACTTTCCCTGCAGACTTACATTCACGTTCAATTTATTTTAATTAAATTTAATTTACTTTTAATTTGATTCTCGTTCTTATTTGGTAACTGGACTTATTTTCAAAGGTGGAGTAGACAAAATAAGAAAAAATAAAGTATCTCGAGAACGGGTAGTCCTAATGTAATGGGGTTGGTCTTATTATTTTCATCGTTAAATATTACGTATTAAAGCATTTAATGGATATATTTGAGCATACGTAGTTTTTTATTTTAGATTTTGACGATTTTGCGGGCCATTTTGCAAAAAAATGCAGGTTTATTTTTCCAAATCATACCAAAATCTGATCAACACCAGGGCGATCAACAAGCGACTTATCTACGAATTTTGTGAAATTCGGTTCATTAGTTTTTCAGCTAGATTGGATACAAGCAATTTTTGAGGGTCATTTTGCAAAAAAAGGCGGGTTCTTTATCCCGAATCGTACCCAAAACTAATCAGCACAAGAATCGCCCACAAGTGACTTACCCTCCAAATTGTATGAAATTCGGTCAATTAGTTTTTTAGTTAGAGTGGATACAAAATCAGCACAGACAGACACACAGACAGACACACACAGACATACAGACACACAGGCAGACACACAGACAGACACACAGACAGACACACAGACACACACACACAGCCGTCACGCTAAAGATAGTTTTATCGTATTCTAGAGGTCTCGAAACGTATAGATCCGTCGAGAACTCTAGTTGCGATTTTCGGTATGATTCCAATACTTTCCCTATACATTACCATGTATTACAGGGAAAGTAAAATATATCAGACCGCAACTCTCACTTGATCAAGAATTAAAACTAGAGCATCGCTCAAAAAATTAATTTGGAATATCTTTCCCCCCTCATAAATTCGTAGATCGCATGATGTTAGGAAACATGACATCTGGCAGATGGAAGTAGTGTCGTACATTTATTTTACAAATCCTTGCAAAGGTAAAACATCATTTCTTTTGTTACTGTAGTTTTCAAACACCTGGATTTTTCCGGTACCATTCCGGAAAGTTGAACAATTCAAAATAACCAGGTGAAAGTTTCAAACAGCAATGTCTTATTTTGACTCCAAAAATCTCTTCATAGGTCAGCAATTTCCTATCTGAAAGTGCTATTATTTTTCTATATTCGATTTTTATTTATTCATCTGAATTCTTCGTATATATTGAGATGAAACTTTTATTGATTAATATGGGGAGGGTGACTTACATTCGCTTACATATTAAGAAATTATGTTGTTTCGTGAGCTAGTTTATTAGTTCAACTTTCTCAGTTTCATGTTTTAGTTATTTTGGATTTTTATTTTATTTACTGAGGACCCGGCCTGACCCGATACGAATTTAATTAAGCAATTTGATATAATGGGATATAATTTCAATTTATATGGGATTAAGTAAAACTTGGACAAGTAATCTCTAAAGTTATACTTTTAAATATTATATTCATTTAAGGAATTATTATTTTAATATTAAATTCATTAAGATGACCTGGCCGTTAATTCTCATATAGTGGATTCAGTTATTTAATCGTACATTGCTAGTTGTGCCGCTATATAAAACCCTCCAATTATTTTACCTTTCGTGTGAGTCCTGTAAAGGAATAATTAATTAATAAAATGCTAAATTGATCACACCATTTAAACTTAAACAATAAAACATTTATTAACAACATAAATCTTCATTATTCAATTACACCAATTACTCATATTATTATTATATGCTTAACAACAATTATTTTCATTAATTATTGCAGCGGAGGGGACATATGCGACCAGAATTATTAAAATTACTATCGTATCTATGACTTATGATTGCTAATGAGCACATACCTTCCAATTCGTCTTGGGCTTGGATCATATCTCAAATGCTTGCATCAGTTATAAGTACTGGCCCTAACTCTTTGGTGTGTGGCTCCTCCTCGTACTCTGATTGCACTCCCACATTAATATATCTCCATTATTTTGGAACCTCTACCGGACATTCTACAAGTCTGAATTCACCAAATCCAGTCATCGTCTCCAAGTTATCTTAAGTCGTATTAGAACATATTGGTATATCAAGTCATGCCTCTATCAAGTCATGTCAGGTTTTTCATTCTTCTCTAGTCGTGCTCTTAAGTCAACATCTTGATTATTGTCTACTGGTATGCTCTTAAGTCAAAATTCCATATCTGTCTACTCTCGTTCTCGGGTTCCAGGCTGTGGTTCCCTCGGTGTGTGTGTGTGTGGGGGGGGTGTAACTCCGCCTTTACTTCTGTTTGGCGCTTATTGATTACTCCTTTACCCAATGGCACCATTCCACATCTCGTAAGGCCCAGCTCAGCCGCTCTGTCATGGCCCCCTAAATTTATGGTCTTCTGACCTTTATGTTCACGGAGTGATAAACTTCGGTGCAAGCCAGACTACACGCTTTGTTCGCCGTTTTGGGCACAATAAATTTCTACATAAAAGTGTCTCATCAAATGTGAGATCTATTTCTGGTCTCACATATTTCCCCTCGGACAAAAACAAATAAAAAATTCAAAACCAAAAGAGTTCGAAACAAAGTTTGAGTCACTTGCAACTCTCTAATTGGCATTTTTCCTTTTGGGACAAAGTTCGTCCAGAATTGCAGTTCAACACAGTCTTGCTTCCATTTCGTCTTGGGCTTGGATCATATCTCAAATGCTTGCATCAGTTATAAGTATTGACCCTAACTCTTTGATGTGTGGCTCCTCCCCGTACTCTGATTGCATTCACACGTTAATATATCTCCATTATTTTGGAACCTCTATGAGACACTCTACAAGTCTGAATTCACCAAATGCAGTCATCGTCTCCAAATTATCTTAAATCGTATTAGAACATATTGGTATCTCACTCTCTCAAGTCATGTTAGGTTTTTCATTCTTCTCTAGTCGGGCTCTTAAGTCAACATCTTGATTACTTCTCTACTGGCATGTTCTTAAGTCAAAAATTCATTATCTGTCTGCTCTCGTTCTCGGGTCACAGGCTGTGGTTCCCTCAGTGTGTGTGGGGGGGGGGTAACTCCGCCTTTACTTCTTTTTGGCGCTTATTGGTTACTCCTTTACCCAATGGCACCATTCCACATCTCGTAAGGCCCAGCTCAGCCGCTCTGTCATGGCCCCCTAAATTTATGGTCTTCTGACCTTTAAGTTCACGGAGTGATAAACATCGGTGCCATCCAGTCTACACGCTTTGTTCGCTGTTTTGGCCACAATAAATTTCTACATAAAAGTGTCTCATCAAATGTGAGATATATTTCTGGTCTCACAAAACTGATAATGTTTAAAGTAAGTTTAAAAACAAATAATAGTGTGAAAATCAAGCCGTAGACAATGATGGATATGTTAAAGTAAGGAAGTAATAAATTCTAGCAAAATCAATGTCATAAAAACACTAATTACTGCCACGAGAACGCATATATATAAGAGCGATAAAAACATTAGATAGGTCGTCTAAATACAGTGTATGTTACCAGCTGTAAACACAGTGCCTTCAGATTCCGCAAAAAGGATGCAACTCAGATCTCACGTGGCGGAAGACTGGGCAACAAGTGTGTCCAGAGGTGGCTCATCCTGTGCTCTCTTGCCAACCAAATTGTAAGAGAAATAATGAGGGTAAATAGTTATCTTCAAAGTAGAAGACTGCGGAGTTTTATAGTGACTGTCCTGTGGCTAAAAAAATGAGAACGCATTGAGACCGCAAGAGAAAAAATCTGACGTGGGCAGCACATGACTTTCCCTACAGACTTATATCCACGTTATATCTTTATTTTAGTTAAATTTAATTCACTTTTAATTCAATTTTCGTTCTCATTAGTTAACTGGACTCATTTTCAAAGGTGGCGTGGAGAAAATACGGAAAAACTGAAATATCTCAAGGACGGCTAGTCCTGGTGCAATGGGGTTGATCTTATTCCCTTCATCGTTAAAAATTACGTACAAAACAAGCATTTAATGGAAATATTTTAACATACGTAGTTTTTTATTTTAGATTTTGATGATTTTTGCGGGCCATTTTGGAAAAAAGGCAGGTCTATTTTTTCCGAATCATACCAAAATCTAATCAGCACCAGGGTAACCCACAAAAGACTTATCTACCGAATTTTGTGAAATTCGGTCCGTTAGTTTTTCAGCTAGAGTGGATAAAAGCTTTTGCGGGAAATTTCGCAAAAAAAAGGCGGGTTCTTAAATCCCGAATCGTACCCAAAACTAATCAGCACCAGATTCGGCCACGAGTTATTTACCTACCAAATTATATGAAATTCGGTGAAATATTTTTTTTAGTTAGAGCGGATACAAAATCTGCACAGACAGACAGACACACAGACGGACACACAGACACACACAAAGACGTCAGGCTAAAAATAATTCTTTCTAGAAGTCTCGAGGCGCGTAGATATGTCGAAAACTTGAGTTGGGATTTTCGTCATGATTCCAATATTTCCCTATACATGACCATGTATTGCAGGCAAAGTAAAATTATTGAGTACATGAAGTAAATCGCTGTGAGTAGCCATATGTAAAAGACACGATGCCAATACGTTAATGATGCCTTAACCTACACCAAGGCAATATTTTCATGATAAGAGTCCTACTGAACTAGCGGTAAACATCCCGAATATACACAAGCTTAAGGTACTCTGTTTTTTATAAATATTTTACTGACTAGCAGCATAAACGTTCTTCGTACGGAGTATATAATATAAAGAAACTTATAATTCGCAATCATGTGCAAATTCTGTTAAAATATTAAATTTATTGCTCCTAAAGAGAAGTTTAAGAACATATGTTCTCACTATGTAAAATTATCTGAAGAATAAAACATCCTGGCCCTTTTCTAAGCAAATTTACAAAAAAAAATAATAATAATTGAATCAATATATGCAACCCCGTACTACTTATATTGTCGCAGATTAGAAAAAAAGCCAGTATGTTAGTAGAAGATTACCCGTATTACAATATAAGTATCAAAAATATTTGCCAAAGTAAAAGAGATGACGTAATAAATTGAAAATATCAATAATCCCCGTACTCTTTATATCAGAAGGTCGTAATTGATTCCAATACATGCCAATATATATCAAAACATATGCCAATATACCTGTACTACTTATATTATCGTATAGATTAAAAGATATACCCGTGTATTTGTAGAAGATAACTCGTACAACGTACAATATATGAGTTTAAACAATTTTTGTCATAATAAAACAATTGCATAATAACTTGAAAATATCAATAATCCCTGAATCAATAATCCCCGAAAACATCAATAATAATAATTTTTAAACCTGAAGACCGTAATTGATATTATCCAGTCAAAAATGCTATAAGAAATATCAAATCGTTCTTTTCTAAAATATATTTTATTATTCAAATCCAAAAAATAATTATTAAAATAACAGGCAGATTTAATTTCATTGCGTTTCTGAGTAACATGATATAAGGTAGAATCTTCCTCATAAACTGCGAAATTAAATAACCATTTTGATTTCTTTATACTTTCATTGTTCAGTAAAAGCTTCTTTAAAATGAACCATGGAGATAGATTTCCCATTTAAATCATGTTTCAAACAATTCATGTTTTCAGAAAGTGACTAATTAGCGCAAAAAATCTCCCATCAAACTCAGAGATTAAATTTTATTCACTTTTAAACGATTTTTTCGTTTGGATAAACCACGGAGTTAGAAAGTAGAACTCCTAGGAAAAAGTTTCGTATTTCATTAATATCTCAACAACCCCTGGTCTTAGATACTCGAAACTTGGGCTAAATTTATGAGGGCTATTTCAAGGTTATCCACAAAATTTCATCAAATTCGGTTCAGCCGTTCTCCTGTAATGATGAGATGATGAGACAAACGAAAATTTCGTTTTTTACTAATATATCGCGAACCACTGATCGTAAAAACTCCAAACATAGTTTAAATTTTAAGTGGGATTATTTTCAGGCAACCCACAAAATTTCATCAAATTCGGTTCAGCCGTTCTCCCGTGATGACGGAACAGACAGACAGACAGAGAGACAGACATATTTTCAATTATATATATAGATTACAATGAGGACATTTGTAATTAAAGTCTAAAATGAAATGATGATATTAACGTCTTCACCACATCCTCTGCCAAATCTTAAAGTTAATAAATCCTGTATATTGATATTCTTTTTTAAAATTGTCAGCATTGGATCATAATTTTAGAGATGTTTTTGAATGTAAACAATAGTTTGTAAAAAATTTAACGATATGTAAGACTTCAAAAATAAACATTTTGCCTTCCAGTAATTTTTAGGTAGCAGTTGATAACAGCCAGAAATTTAGAAGTTGGAGTTTTGTGTTTCTCTTTTCTTAGCTACAGCTCATTTTAAACTTGGGAATAAAATATAAAAATGTTAAATTACAAATAGTATCCACATATCTTAAATGCCCCAACGCACTAATTACTGTTTATTTTTGCAATTTTATTACCCCCAAGGCCCTAGCACGTCCTAGATCGAATTATTTTTACAACATTTTGGTCCGACACAACTTGAACCGGATCGGATCTAATACAGCCCCGTGCCCATGCAGACATCTAATACAGAGCAATATACCGAAGTCTATGTGTCTATAACCTAATTTGTTTATTAACTTGTGTTTAATAATGTTGCCTAAGTCTTCCTTAATATCTGAACTGTTCAACAGTTAGATTTTGGGATGCAATTAATGAGTTCACAGATGTACTAATTGAAAAAATTGTGATTCATAAAGAGAAAATGTATTTTCATAAATTTAAATGCATTGCCAATCAATCTGTATGACTTCTATCTTCAAAGCTGGACACCCTTTCTTTTAACTGATTCAGTTCAAGCTAGTTCAATTTTCAAAATCTTCGGCAGAAAGTAAACCAAAGCACATAACCCTGAAGTTTACGGAGCCACACGTGACTATAGAGGTCCTATTACCCAGAGCAATGTTATTTCCCGAATTTTGGGAATTTCACCCGTTAATTTCGGAACTCCAGTCCCGAAGAGTTGCCTGCACTTTGCGACCAATTCTATTTAGCATCAGTTTCAGGCCATATAAATTCTAGAATCTCACCAATTTCCTTCCACGAAATATTTTAAGTGTGTTTTTCGTATAATTATGACCTTTAATGTCCCGTATGTTAGGTAAAAGTTCGTTGAATTATCCTTCCAAATCGACTGTCTAATGCAGAACAGCATTCATAGCAGCCATCTTTGATACAAATGAAGACAAAGCGATGTAATAACAAATTTTGTCGTCCTCTAATTGGATAGCTCTCAAAGTTTATAAAATTTTCTTGTCGCACACTTAAACATTGCAGCAATTCCGGGGGAATTTTTGAAATGTAGGTTGTCTCTGAAATAGTGCTTTGGAACATTGCTATGTATTAGGATCTTAAAGTTCAAACATCTAACCCTTCTAATACCATATTTAAGCTGGTTTATGGAAATACCACTTCCAAATTTTATCTAAGCCCCACGAGGAAGTTCTCCTGTCAAAATTCAGCCTCGCAGTTCGTCTGATTTGCAATACACGGGAATCACATCGATAGACTCTTCCATCTCCTCCTCAACTCTTTACTAACCCTTTACGGAAAATATATTTCTACCTATTCTCCATAGGAAAATATCCTTTAAAATCCCGATTTCAAGTTCTAACAGTTAGGGGAATACTGTGAAGCGAGATTGTGAGAGAAAAATCTGCCTTCAAAATACTAAGGGACTAGAAATATTAGCTACGAAGTAAGACTGATGCTGCATTACCAAAGAGAAGCAGCATTGGTAAAAAGTGCTTTTGAATAAAATTATGTATTATGTGTTTTACTGAATGCACCAATTACTTTCAAATATGAAATGCTCCCGATTTATAATGTATCCATTCAGCTGCAGAAAGAGTTCACTGAAAATGTAATTTACTGAACAGTTAGTTTCATTTAAATGTTATCAGGAAACAACAAGATAATAGCTCTTTTATATTCATAGTCAGCTTGATGGATAAATTATTAGAGCTTAGTAAGATTTTCGAAACTGGCACTAAAACCCTTGAATATACCCATCTCGAAAATATCCTAGATTGTAGTTCCCTTTGCTATGGTAACTTAAGTCCGAATATCACTTATTACAATCTGTTATTTCATCTTGTTTCCTTGAAGACACTGATATAAAATGACATTACGTAACTATTAAACGTTAATTCTTATATCCGGAAATGTATTTTTAATTCTGTGTATCCTTATATTTGTCAATACATTCCGTCAGCTACTTATCCTTTCAGTTCGTAATACTTACATCTAATGCGTAAATTCTCACATTTTCGCCTCCTTTAAAGTAACATTGAACTAAAGTCTCCACAGACCACAAAATTGATAGCAACCAATTATGTACAACTTTTATTCACTAACATAATGTAACAAAACTAACTAACAAAAATCACTAACAAATTCACTAACAAAATTTCATCGTTGGACTGTTTTGACAAGCAAACAAGCTTTGCACATTTATCCATAAAAATGACATGAACTATTTATAATTTATTTCAAAAACATGAATATGTATATTTGAATATGCATATTTAACATATTCAAATTGACATGAATATGTATATTTAACATCGAATCCATTGAGGATAAATATCAAATTGTATGAAGACATGGCCCATTAATAGCTAGAAAACGAGGCCACAGATGATGTTTGAGAGATTTACATCTAAATCTTAGTGCAAGAAACAGCTTTGTTGCAACAGTTTTACTCTTATTAGGAATTAATGAGACCAAATATACTGTTTAAGTAAATTAGGGGCGGAAAGGTGTATAAACTTCAATTACTTTAATTACCGATTTACAAAGACAAATTTACTTTGCAACTGTTAGCAACTTTATATGCACTTCATAATGCTTATAACATTGCAGATAATTGGACAGTTGAGGCTAAAGGTCATTCTAGACTACCATCTGTGTGTATCATACGCGTGTGAATCCATTATTGTAAAATACATTTTTATCTCTTTAACAAATCTCTATGCTGATAATACTGTTCACCTATTTGTTTCTTTCAGATGAATACTGCTCACCTATTTGTTTCTTTCAGATGAATACTGCTCACCTATTTGTTTCTTTCAGATGAATACTGCTCACCTATTTGTTTCTTTCAGATGAAATACAGGTTTTCAAATGTTATGAGGTTATCATCACTGTGGCATTAACTTTGAATTGACAGGGAAGAATTGACAGGGGGTGTAAATCAGGAATTGTAAATCAGAATGCGTATCAACTTATCATAGCATTTCATAAATGTAATAATTGAATATATCAACAATATGAATAAACCTTCATGATCGAGTGGAAATATCATTCACAATAACCCAGTGGTTCGGATCCCCTGGTGATGGGCGCCAGGGCCCATCAATGGCTGAAAAGTTAAAATATGGCAACGGGACATGTTGACTTGTACACAGGCAGGTAGTAGAGGTGAACAGACGGCTTTGGCCAGATTCAGCAGCCGCCATCTTCGTGCTCTTCGGCATGTGTTGGGTTCTAAGGTTTATCCCCTTTTCCCGAAGTGTAATTTGGCTCAGGCCTCTCCTGCCCATGCCTTGACATGTATTGGATGATGTTGCTGTCGGTCAAGTGTGTGGTATAAGAAACAACAAGATAATTACCAAACTTTGATGTTAAAATTCTTTAATAATAAATTATATATATATATATATATATATATTTAATAATATTGTAATAATAATTGTAATATAAATTTAATAGTATTGTAATAATGTATAGCAAAATCAAGTTTCTCTTGGTTTCATATTTTGATAAAGCAATCAGTTTTTCAGCATTTGAAGTTATTTTATAATAATATCAATTTTAAATTAATATCATTTAGACTTGGCGATTTACTAACCATATTATTTTTATTTATGTTGAATCCAATAATACTCAAATCCAACTACAGCCAAATCCTTTTCAAATAAATATTTTCTTTTATATGTTATTTTTTTTAAATTTTACTTACTGAATATCCGATGAGTTTGGTTCTCTCAAACTTATGGCCAAGGGAGATAGCAATAAAATTTTAAATATTTATTTTAAAATTTAGAATTTATAAAATTTCGACCGAACCGTAAATAGGTCCGCCATGGTTTCCTTCTTTGTTCCATCTCCTCCAAACCACAGCGTCCTTTCTTTACCACTACCGTCGTGACGTCAGCCAAACATCACGCCATTCGAAAATTCTTCTATCCAAGGCGTTCGCTTCAAACCGATCAGGGACAGCTCAGATCGAGAGCCTCCAAAAATTTCCTCAACTTTACTTTGCCCTGGCGCCGAAAGAATCAAACAAAAAAACTAATACATCTACACCCAACGGACTCTCAAAGGCGGAAGTGAAATCGCAAAAATGAAAGTTCAGGACAACGTGCGAATTTTCGCACACAGAAGAACATTTAAGACATAGTATATTATACACTTACACTCAGCACGAAAATACATTTAAAACAGAAAAATTAAGAACTCATAAAATACCTATACTACAGGGGACAAAATTTGGCGATAACCAATCTGTAGAAATGACACAATAAAATTGCATAAACGGTGAACATTATTACCAAACTTATTGTCTACACAGGGCAGCACCCTAAGTACACCACCAGGGCTTGACCTCGAGCTTCTTAGGTGCAGCAAAGGCAGTGCTTGAGGTTGGTCAATGATCACACTAATAATATTCCCAACTAGAAGTTGGGGACCAAATTGAGAAATCATCCCCCCAGCATGGGCACAATAATCTTTTGAAAATATAATTATACCAGGCAACAATTATTCCATGTGTGTGTTGGACTTCTACGTCTGCTTTATTATAGTTTTTACTGTGTTACCTTTCAGCGACTGCAATTAAGTGGATTATTAACCCGACATTCTCAGGCAGTGCGTCCTTATGGTACATGTGTGTCTCCTATAACAATTTTGCAAAAAGAACAAATTTTCGGAGATATAGCAAAATGAAATATTAATACCTTATACGTTTCAGCATTTGATTATTAAATTTTTAAATCACCAAAAGTAATGTTTCCTAGATGCAGCCAGCCATTCATAAAAGTGTATTAACAATATTTAACATTGAAGTAGACAACAGCATCTTAAAGTTGTATCAGTAACATAATATAATATCGACGTACTATCATAAAATATTCTGGTAGATAAAAACATATATAAAAGAGAATTATAGTATAACTTTTTCTATGAAATGTTTTCTGTATAAATCCATGAATGTGTATCTTATAGAATATTCCGCATTAAAAGTGAACCGTTTATATCAGCTACTTCAATATGAGCCTTAACTCTATTCGAATATATAACATCTATTCCAGAAGAAAAGTGTCACGGGCAATAAAGTATTTACGCTCCCATAAGCAGTATCATGCGGGACTTTGGATAATAATATGCTTCAATTATTCTGGGAGTACTTATATTAGAACACATTGAGTGAAAATAAAGCTGGAACTTCATATATATTGACACTGAAATAGTGTGATACATGAATCATATTGAAGGATATATAATTTTTGTGAATTGAAAATTTAATTTATTCCATGATAACTATTCATTTTATAAATAAGAACTTGTGACTATATAAAATTCGTGTGGCCATATAAAATTCATGTTACTATATTTTAAAGAATATAGTATTATTTTGGAACTTTAAAGCGTACATCAAATCAAGTGTCCTTTTTTGAAGTTCGAATAATTCTTAACAAAATTTTGTTATGGGGGAATCTTTCTGCTTTAGTGTGTTCATTTGTTTAGGTCTTAGTGGTATGTTTAAGGCGAAATCTCATAGGCCTGCCTCTGGCAAAAGTGCTGAAGAAAATTCTTCAGAACTGGTGTATGTTCTGATTTTATAAACTCTCCGTGCTATGAAATAGAACTGAACATAAATAAAACTGTTGAGTATACTTATTGTAATAAACGTAAAAAGTGCATTCACTGGAAGCTCTCTCGAGAGCCAGAAGCGAAAATCACTAAATGCAGCCATTACTACGACGTGAATCTAGATTTACAGGATTACAAGACTATCAGTTCAGGGTTGCCAGATTTGGCTATTTTTCGCGAATGTTGAACCCATTCCGAATGATCAAGGACATTATTGATATAACGAATATTCTACGAGATACGAACCCCCCTCTGGAAGTTTTAACTGGGAGTGTATAAAAGGAACCGTCACCGAGTGGAAGAGCAGTTAACGTGATATGAGCTACATAGAAATACGGCATACGTCAATGTTTTGAGAAATGAAATACCCCAATGTTCTGAGAATAGTTGCGGCTGTTCTGTGAAATTATAAAAAATATTAAATTAATATTAAAATAGCTGAAGGTTTAATTGAAGATTTAATTGCTATTTCACTGTATCTGCCAGTTTTTTGTCACCCTGTGAGATAATTATAGATATATTCGTTGTATATTGTTCCATTTTACGCTGCACTAGTGAATAAACCTGTTAGTTATCAAGAAATTTGCACTCATGCTTGTGTCCTGAGCTTTTATCTACGATTTCAGACAATACTCAGTATCAAATTAGCGTCATAAGTTGTATTTCTGGAAACTTAACAAGCGGTTATGGCTCCCCTAACTAAATAGAGGAGCCATGGAGGAACAGTTAAGCAAGATGATGGACTTGTTGAGAAAGGGACAAGAAGTTAGGAAGAAAAAACTAAGAAAGCAATGAAATAAGATATTAGAACCGGACAAGAGGCTGTGGAAGAAATTATAACAATCGTGCAAGATGTGATGCTAAATAAAATTGCCTACCTATGACGGGTAAAGCATTTGGAAGAATTTCCGGTCGCAATTCGACATCGTTGCAGAAGCGGACAATAGGATGAAAAAACAAAAGTCTGCCAAGTCCCTGCTTCAATTCAAGGGCATGCGGCTGATGTTCTGCAGACGCTCCCGAGAGAAATGCCGTAACCCTGGTGAATGCCATGAAAATCCGCTATGGGGTGAAAACTTTAAAGATACAGGCAGGCAGAGTTCAGTTGAAGTCTCGCAGCAAAAGTCTGGAGAAAGTCTAAAAGAGCTGACGTCGATCATGGAGAGATTTTCACAGCTATTTTTTGCAGACTGCCCTGTGAATGTTAGAGAAAATCTTGCTACCGTGTATTTTATAGATGCCACACACACACACATATATATATATACAAGGTGTGACCAATAAGTAGGAGGGCGAATCACCCTTCAAATCCAAAATGGAACCCGATTATCAGCGACACCTGCGTCGTGTCCCGCAATATTCAGCTAACAGTAGTACGTGGTTATCGTGCGTCTGTGAGTCTTGAAAAATTGATTATCGACTTTTGTCTATGCTGTGGTTCTGTGGCTTGTCATGGAGCAGAGAATTAATTTCAAATTCTTGAACAAATTGGATAAAGCAGCAGGCGAATGTCATACAATGCTGAAGCAGGTGCATGGAGAGGAAACAGTGAACTTGAAGATTGTTTACGCGTGGTTTTAAAAGATTAGTGATGGGCGTTAAAGCATCGAAGACCAGCATCGGAGTGGGCGACATGCCACCAGCAGAACAGAGACAAACGTTGAGAGAGTACGTGAACTGTTGCAGCGAGATCTGCGATTAATCATCAGGATGATCTCGGGCGAATTGGATATCCCTCGGGAAAGTGTTTGGAAAGTCGTAAAACAGGATTTGAGAAAACGCTAAGTTTGTTCGCGATTTGTTCCTCATCACCTAACGGAGGAATAAAAACAGCAACGAATGGAATATTGTGGGGATTTCATTGACATGGCTGACAAAAATGCGCAGTTCCTGAAAACCATCGTAACCGGAGATGAAACCTGGTGTTTCCAGTATGACCCGGAGACGAAGCAACCTGGCCCTTGGTTTCTCTTACACGATAATTCACGACCGCATTCCGCTACGCTTGTAAAGCGGTTTCTAGTTCAACGTCGGATTACTGAACTGTCGCACCCACCGTATTCCCTACACCTGTCACCACCGGGTTTTTTCCTGTTTACTAAATTTAAAGTGGCTCTAAACGGAGGAAGATTTACAGACATTACGCCCATTCAAGCTGATGTGACACGGGAATTGAAAGCTGTACCAGTGGAGGATTTTCCAACAGCTTTAGACAATATGTACACACGTTATCAGAGGTTCATAGTGAAAGACGGGGACTATTTTGAAGCATTGTAAACAGTTGCATGTGGGGCCTGTTCAATATCAGACGTATATCATCATTCACCCTACTTATTGGTCACAACTTGTATATAATATATATAGTATAATATATATATATATATATATATATATATATATAATATATATATATATATATATATATATATATATATATATATATATAATATATATATATATATATATATATATATATAATATATATATAATATATATATATATATATATATATATATATATATATATAATATATATATATATATATATATATATATATATATATATATATGTAATTGAAGAATTTTTATTTTACTTGTATTATATATACCTGAGATTGATCATCAATAGAAAAACCCTCCAATTATTTTGACCTTTTGTGTAAGTCCTGAAAAGAATTATTAATTAATATAAAAAGATTAGACTATTTAAACTTAAACAATATCATTTATTAACAACATCAATTTATCAATAGCATCAATTTTCATTAATTATTTTTGCGAGGGACATATGCGACCAGAATTATTAGATTTACGATAGTCTAGAACCTGTGATAATCTGAGCGCATACCTTCCAGCTTAGTCTTGGACTTATCATTTCTCAGAGGCTTATACTGCCATAACTCTGTGGTGTGTGGCTCCTCCTCGTACTTTTAATGCACTCGCCATTTGATCTACCTCCATTTCTTTGGAACCTCTAAAAATCTGTTAGGTTTTTCATTTTTCTCTACTCGTGCTCTAGTCAAAATCGTGATCGTTTCTCTTTTCATGTCTGATCTCCATCTCTGCTTCTCGTTGTCTACATCTCTGATTTCGTCTACAACTGCACTCTTTTTCTTTCGTCTGCTGTGGTTCATTCGGTGTGTGTGTGTGTGTGGGGGGTAGCTCCGCCTTTACTTCTTTGGCGCTCATTGGTTCTTCTTAACCCAATGGCATCATTTCACATTTAGTATGGTCCAGCTCAGCCCCTCTGGTATTGCACCCCTAAATTTATAGTCTTTGACCTTAAAGTTCAAGTTGTCATAAACCCCGCCGCCAGCCAGACTATAGCTTTGTTTGCCGTTCTAGGCACCATAAATACTCAAATAAAAGTGTCTCATGTGAGAACAATTTCTGGTCTCACAATTATAAATAAATAAAACAGGTTCTAAATTGGTATAAAATACCCCTTTTTTCTGTTCTATACATAAGTTAAGTAATGAAATAAGAATTACATAAGAAAGATCTGTGAATAAAAAATTAATTACACATTTAGATGAAAGTATTTTTATAAATCATATATGTAATGCAGGTACTTAAGGTACTAATCCCCTTGTTCCCTGCATAACCATACACGGTGTAAATTCAAGAATTGTGTGTAAGATGAAAAGTTGCAAAACACAAACACTGTTTTGGTATATATATATATAAGACGAATACTCGAATTTGAATTTTCGACCGCGTCACATTATTTCTCTTGTACACTATACTATATTATGCAAGGAAAACAATAAATCTATCTTCACACTTTATTTAAGGAATAACAGATTTCGTTTCCATCATTTCCTGAATTATACAGCACAAAACACACAGAAGTTCTCATACTTAAATTTAAAGAATACTTGTAAAAAAACCCTTAGTGTAGAAAAAAAATATGACATGCACAAAGATTTTACTTTTTTTACCTGTCCTAGAAATTGACTTTTTCTGTTAAAACGATAAGAATAAGATTCTGCATATGAGGCTGATCGTATTACTTTTGCTTGGGGCTCGAAAAGTTGAAACATTTGTAAAGAAAATATTGAAGAAGGTTTTCGGATAGTAATTTCTCATTCCTCTTCGCCGGCCTGGGGAACATTTTAAGAAGTCTCACAGTTTTAAGGGCGTGCATTTCCTAAAATACTTCTTTAAGCATTAGCCAAAAGATTTTAAAATGGTGTTGTTAAAAATTGGAGCACTTTGTCCTTTATTTAATACTGGAACGGATTACCCAGCTTTGACCGATTCCTAAATAAGCTTATCAATAAACAGAAATAGAAATGACTATTTAAGATACCTAAATAATGCATATAAAGGTAACACCGCTAAACACTTAGATCGCATATTTTGAACCAAAAACATTCCTACGTTAGAAATTGATATTCAAAACGTTAGATTTTTTGCTTGTTTAAAATAATATATATAAAAAGTGCAATATATAAATGAATAATATATAATAAATGACCACACTTCAAGTCGCCAAAAATGAAAAAAAGTATTTTTACCCTAGAAGTAGAATTCCCCAAACTAGACACTATCTAAGCGAGTTCTTAGATTCCAGTCAAATTTTCAGAGAACACTTGAAATATTGAAACGTTTATATGTTTCAAGCCAGGAAATTTACTTTTCAAATTCAAGAATTTAGAATATAACACTGGGAGTATTTTTCACAAACTGAAACCGAATCATCTGCACATACGATGAATACGTAAATTTGACGAAATGGCTTAAAAAGGTCAATTTTGGGGTTTTCAAAATTCGCCACTTTTAAAATAATTTGAAACTTAAAACAATCCTGCCGAGGTGACTTGTCCAGGGAGATCAGCATATCCAGAACTGAATTTCGTGTCTGCCCGAAGCGTAGATTTTTCACTGCAGACTACACATACAGACATACAGACATTGTTTTTATTATATATGACTAGTATTTAAGTCTGTCAAAGATTGGAAAACTAACATTTAAAAATAAATTAAGCTGCTTAAAAAATTAATTACTTTAAAAAATAAGTGAGTTTATTAAACAATGTATGGGGATCCCACTTTTTCACAAACTACCAACGAATCATTTGCACATGCTATAGATAAGTAAATTGGACGAAATGGCTTGCAATGGTCTATTTTGGGTTTTCAAAATGCGCCACTTTTAAGATAATTCTACTTCTTTGACCCAGACCGCCCGACCTACTCAAAGCTGTAAAGTATCTGTTTGTGCGACAGGGAAGTGAAACCCAATTTAGACCGGAACCCAGAGGGGGAGGCATTCATAGAGACGGTACTCCTCCTTCCCCTACCACCAACCTCTCGAAAGGACTTACGGACCCACATGTTTAACGTGATTGTATTCCCCGTGAACACGGCGATAGTGATCACTGGACTGTCTCGCCCCCAATGTATGGCGCTTAGCTAAAATATCTATTTCAAATGAAAACTGACCCTGTTAAATGCAACCCGGTGGTCGAGTTTGGGTCTTTTATTTCACGGGAAGGGTTCCGAAGAGTTCTTCGGAAGGGTTCCGAGATACCTCCTGCCTTTTGTCCACTGTAGAAATATAAAAATCTAGCTTCGTTCGGTTCGGACCAGTGGTCAATATTATAAATGTTCAAATATTCAGCTCTTTGGACCGCAAAAGGCTATTTGGAGTGTCATAAAAGCCATTTAAAACCCGCATTATCTCCTATTAGGGTTAGGGGGATCAAAAATCTGACTCGTTAGGTTATCTGCTTAATGGCCGATTCGATACGTTTGCAAAGATTCAGCCTGAAGTAGGTCAGAAGCTGTTGGTTTCCATTGAGCTGCACAGTTTTAAAGCGGATACAATTTTTATTGCTGCAAGTACAGACATACGATATTATAGACTGACGTCCGAACAATAATTGCTCAACCGATTCTTGAGCGCTGTTATATGAAATGGTAGTGAAATCCTAAGAACATCATCCTCTAATAGCGAATTCTGTGACATTAAACTTACTATTTGCAGTCCCATCGAGATAAAATTTTGAGACATTTCAATCCGGTTACGTGGTCATTCAATGGGTTTCCAATTCCCATAGAGGTCCAGTATATTGTGATAATTTTTTAGCGTCACTGCGGATATAGGATATTATATGCTTACGAGCAAATAATAGGCGATAAGTTGGTTCGTGAATTTTGTTGTTTGTAATGGTAGCTTATTCCTAAATTTTAATTTATTCTCTAAAGGTATGTAGGGTTTTTACTGCTTATAAGCGCAATGTGGATGACCCCCTGTGGTGCGTTTGGGCAAAGTTGTATGACGGCAAAATCTTTAATTGTATAACAGCTGTATGAACGAATGATATAAATCAAGTAGAATGATATATATATATATATATATATATATATATATCAATAGTAACATGGACATGCTCGATAGAATAAAAATAATTGCCACGCCCCGGTACAGTATATTAAAAGCTAAAATAACGAACTTGATAACGTTGTAGGACGATAAAATTGTTTTCGCTGCAGCCGCTGTACCGGCAAACGATTTAGTCCCAGTGCCTAGGCCAGTGGGCATTTAAACGAAATATATAAAATAAACCATGTCCAATGGAATAAAAATAATTGTCGCGCCCCTGGAAAAGAATAAAAATAATTAGGCTAACGAATTCGGCAAGAAATCGAAATCAACTAAAATTAGCCAGCTACAAAGATGAAGAGCATTGCCTAATTGGTAGGAAACGGCACTAGACCTTAACGAAACCCATGTACAGAAAGCAATAAATACCTGTCCAAATGGTGTATCACCAAGAGCTCTATTACGGTGACACTTGCAATTGTTGTCAAAGTACGCGGTAACATTCTTTCTGAAATTCAAATGTGGATTGCTCCTGACTGAGGACATTTTAAGCAGTCTCTACACTAAATTTCTGGTCATGTAACTGTTGTTTATTGTATTGTAGCTGAATAGGACAGTAATTCATCAATAAACATATTGTGTCAATTAAATGCTTTCTATAATAATTGTACAGTCGACAACTACCCATTAGACAAAGCATGTCTGTAATTGGAGTTTGTGTTTATATATCGCTTTACTGTCGAGTCGTATCATAAGTTCTTTAATTTTGTACTAGGGGCGCTGCAATGGATTTAATTCTACAGATAATCCTAGCTGGGGTACACTCCTGGATCTCTACTTACAAAGTTATTGGAGCCCTTAAGATAATTTCTAAGAATCCTATAAAATCGTTATATAATATTTAAGATTTCTGTTATGCGTTAATTTCAAATTTAATTTTTCAAATATTTCCACAGATGAGATTAATTTTTTTTAAAGATAATATGTCTCTATCCCTTTATTTAATGATTTTTTTATAAAATTCGACAAATTCCCTTATACTGAAATTCATAGAATACTCGTAAAATTCCTTTAAGCAATAAAATGGGAAAAAAAGAAATATATAATGTATTTTGGTACCTGCCCGAGAAAATGAGTTTCTGTTTGAAACAATAAGAAAAGGGTTTTGCACATAAAGCTGATGATATTACTTTTGCCTGAGTCTCGAAAAATCGAAACATTTGCATAGAAAATATTGAGTAAGGTTATAGGGACAGTCAAGATTTTCATTTCTTCCTCATAGCTCAAAGGAACGTTTCTTGTAAGTTCACATTATTAAAGTCTTACTTTTCGTGAAATAGTTTTTAAATAATAAACGTCCTTTAAATTAAACTTTAAAACTTTGGAAAATACTTTAATATAATAATGTATTTTTATCTACCACTAAATTTTAAAAGAAGAAAAATTAATAATAACGACTCGACTTTCATTGATATTAATTGCATCTCTGAAAATTTTTCCCAATTGTTGAATGCCCGCCATTATTAAATTGGTGATACTTCCAAATGACATACAAAACGTTTGTTTTGTGCCATAATTTTTCGAACTTTTATGGAGAATGATACATTCCGTTCTGCAATGCAGCAGTCGGATTTAAATTTCTTTTTATAAAATTTGAGCTTTTGTGTTTCTAAATATATATTCCATATATATATAAATAATTAGGCAAATTGCACACATGTCTAAATAATTTCCCACAATATCGAGATTTGTTAATTTATGGAAATTGTTTTCCCACAAAATTGAAATTCGTTAATATGTATTGATAATTTTCTAACAATAATGCACATTATTCACAGTTATTGATTATTTTACACAATAATGAATTATATTAATCTGTACTGAAAATATGTACCAAAATTTGTTAATCTGTAGTAATTATATTCCCACAATATCGAAATGTATTAATCTGTTGGTATCGTTTTCTAACATTTGAAAAAAACCTTGTTGCTCCAATTTAGAATCGAGCCCCAGATCTTCGTGCTTTCCAGCCGACATTCCACCGTTGACTTACTGGAACGGAATTGTGGTGGTGGACTCTGCATGCTCCACTCTCTAATGCTATGTTGACGTGCAACTGACAATCTCACTGACCAATTCCTGATATTTTTGACTTCAAGTTAGCCTCTTAATGCTAATTTTATCCTCCAGGTTAGCTGTTTGAATAATCGCTGTCCTCCTGATTTGAAATTGACGTTTAAGATCCTATAATCCAATGAATCTGTACTAGTCGTACTAGAGTCACTTTCAGACATCCGATATCTTTGCATTAATTAATCTACAGAGTGGAAATGTTTGGGTGCTATTGTAAAGAGCTGCTTCATCCGGGCATCGAACCACGGATATCTATACTAGCCAGCCGATGATCTACCGTTGAGCTACTGGAGCAGAATTGCAAGCTCTTATCATCATAGTGGAATCTGCTGAAATAAAATATTTTTGTGGGGATTATTTTGTCACCATATAAAAATGTGTTAAGCTGTAGGAATCATTTTTAAAACTGTCATATTTTGTTAATCAGTAGGAACCGTTTTCTCAGAATGTTAAAAATTTCTGTAACGATTATTTTCCCACGATGTCAAACTTTATTAATCTCTAGTGACCTATAATTATGGATTACGTCCTTTCCCGCTGGTCAAATTACAGACAGTTTAACTTAAAATCGTGAATAATAATAATATCATTATTATATATTTATACATATAGTGTCTTATAAGTTTGCTATTATACTGATGTTCCTTTAAAAATTCGCAATCTTTTCTAAGTATTTTAAAACTCCCAACAGTGTTGAATAAGCATGTTCGTGGGCGTAGAAACGATTATTGGTAAATTATTGGACGTAATTGGTTAAGTGACTTTATCTATATTTGAGTTGCTCATGCTTTGAATGATTTAAGGTTCAATTTTGTTTCGTTTTATTACTTGCGCCTTTACTTTTTTATTCATTTTAACTCCTCTTATATAAAAAAAGCCTCGTTCACCTTAATTACTTTTGCAAGTGTTATATTCAATAATTTTAAGATATGTAAACTTATCCCTGCAATCTGTTATTGTTTTTATTTTTGCATGTTTGTGTATATCTATGTATATTGGCGTTGCGTGTTTACGTATGTTTATGTGCATTGTTATTTCGGTGTTTTGCCGGCCGTCCTTTGTCACTGCTCTATGCCCTTTTAATGAACCGGACGGCCTGGCCAATCAAAAGGAATAAGGAAAAAAAAGAGCTCTGTATATCGAGGTGCCAAATTACTATTGCCTTATTTATTGTACTGAAAAATGTTGTTTACATTTGTTATTTATTTCTCTTTATTTCCACATTCCAAATTTGAAACATTTTTGAAGCAAATTGTTGACTGTGGAGTCTCCCAAAATATATCAATTCAATGCATATTTTCCTCCATCACAATTACATAATATTTTAATATTTATATCTAAGTTAATATTATGAATATAAATAAATGACATTTCACTATAGTATATCACTTTCTTTCCTATCACTTCTCGTTTGTATTTTTATCATTTACCTTTCCACTGAAATGTTAAAAGTTATTCTTAAAAATCTTTTTTAGCGAAAGGAAAGAAAGTACACATAACGTCTTTCTGTACTTGTCCCAGAAAATTACTTTTTTGGTTGAAACAATAAGAGAAGCATTCAGCATATGAGTCAGATCGTATTTCTCTTGCTTGCGGCTTGAAAAATCGAAGCATTTGAATAGATATAATAGAACAAGGTTTAGGGAATAGTCGAATTTTTTATTTCATCCTCGCAGCTCTAAGAGAAATGTCATAGCAGTTTATAGTTCAACGATCTAAATAAAATTATCTGATGTGAGCAGCATATGACTTTCTCTGCAAACTTAAAATCGTTTTCTTTTCATTTCATTAATAATTCATTAAACTGAGTTTAATTGCACTAAATAACAGGCATAATTAAAAAGAAATTACACTGAATATGCACTTCTAATTCAGCTTTCGTTTTCATTTGGTAACTGGACTTATTCTCCAAACTAGCATAGCAAAAATGCGAAAAAACTAGGATATCTCGAGAATGGATAAAGCTAGAGTAATAAGGTTGGTCTTATGATTTTCATAGCTAAACATTACATATACAACAAGCATTTTATTGATGCATTTGAGCATGAGGATTCTTTTGTTTTAGATTTTAACGATTTTTGCGGGACATTTCGTAAAAAAAATCAGGTTCTTTTTTTCCGAATGGTACCAAAAGCTAATCAGCACCAAAGTACCTACAAGTGACTTATCTACCAAATTTTGTGAAATTTTGCAATTCGTGTTTTAGCTAGAGTGGATAACTGCGATTTTTGCCAGCCATTTAACCGAATAAAGCAAATTATTTTATTCCTAATCGTACCGAAATCTAAGCAGCACTAAGGTCACCCACAACTGACCTCTTTAAAATTTTCTGAAATTCCGTCAATTAGTTTTGGAGTTAGAGTGTATACATACATTGCACAGACAGACACACACATAAATCCATAGACACACACACACAGACGTCACGCTAAAATAGGTTTTTCGCATTCTAGATGTCCAAAAACAATTAGATATGTCGAAAGCTTCATATGAGGTTTTCGACATGATTCCAATACTCTCCCTATACATTACCATGTACTGCAGGGAAAGTAATAATATCTGATAAAAATTCCTTAAATAAAACTTCTGAAAATTGAAAAACATCCATATATGGACATATCTATAAGAAAATAAATATATCCATAAATAAGTAAATTAAAAGATAAAATGTTGCACAAATAAAATGTAAAAATAGATGATTGTTCCAATAATGATTTTTTTCAATAGAAGCAAACTATACGCCAAATTAGCTTGCCAGCCAGTGATACTCAAACTAACTGCTGGTAATACTACATAGTTACAAAAATAGAGCTCAAATATAGACTATCAAAAAGCCAAATTTCAAATTAAAACTTTGAAACTAACTAAAACTATAAAAAATAATCACAATATTTGAGAATATTGATATGAAAGCGTATAAGTTTTTAGAATTTAAATATGAAATTAAACAAATTGGAATAGAGGAAAACGATGAAATCAAAGTAACACATTTATATCTCTAAAACGTATTTAATATATAGGGGATCACGACTAAATCACAATTCATTCAAGTGCACACGCATTCATCAGCTGTTTAAAAGATGTTGCTTACTTGTTATTTGCAAGAAGCGTAGTGAGCACACGAGGTTTATTATATTGACGTTTCGCCCTGTTAAAGTTCGTTTAAAATGTTGAAATTGTGATTCTGCTACTTTGTGTGTAACTTCCCGTATGTATGTAAAATCCAATCTTCCACCCATTGTATTTGTTAAGTAAAATAGATAACAAAATTCAAACAAATGTTGATTTCGCTTCATAAGAATGGAGAAAGGACTTCGCATTACTCATCCCCAAATATTGTCGCGAACGTGCAATTTTCCCTTTGGCACCTTCTCTTTCGTCTGTCTCGAAGCTCAGGAGAAGAAAACACAATCCAGGGCTCAGCATGACGTTAAAAGACGGTTTCCAAGATTTTCCAATTAAAATAAGGGTTGCCAGATTCGGCTATTTATCGACAATTTGGCGACTTCCGGAGTTCCAGAAGCTTCACGAAATAACGATTAGTCTACGAGATATAGAGAGATATTCAGAAGTTCCTACAGATATAATATAAAAAGGACTCATAGGACTCATCACTCCATTGAAATGGAGTTGACGAATGGACGTAACACGAGCTGCATTGAACTGATGTTTTTGTCTCTGTTTTATAAATAGTAACAGCTGCTGTGTGAAATGACTTTCAACAATGTTTTGAGAATAATATCGCTTATTCTGTGAAATTAGTTGAGTATTTAAGTGCTGTTTGAGTATAGTATATTGTTCCTGTTTACTTTGAGCTTGTGAATAAATGTAGGTCATCCCTAAACTTGGACTCTTTCTTGTATCCTGCGTATACACCCACAATTCTAGGGGATACATTCGTAAAAATACCTATGTCTTCCTTGTTTTGTACCTGTCAAAATGGTACTTCTCTGATTGAAATTAAAATAAGGACTTTTTATATGAGTCTCATCGTATTACACTTGCTTCAGGTATTAAAATTGAAAAATGTGTACAGAAAAAAAGTGAACAGTGTTTTTGTGAGTGGAAGGTTATTGTGTGTGCGTGTGTGCATGCTATTAATTAATTGTTTATTAATTATTCTTTAAATAATTCGTTTCATTTTGCTTATGTATATAGTGAAATGTAACAGTGGTTTATCAGAGTTTAATAATAATTTATTTTTTCCACCGTTTTATCTTTTGTAGGGAAACACAGTAACCTTCGTCTAAAACTTATGTTAAACTATTATGCGAAAGAAAAAAAAGAAAGCGAAAAAAATATCAATTTCATTTGACATAAAATTCTGGATTCCAGCCATTCTGACTACGGTTAAAATATTTCGATTTAATTGGAAAATAATAATTGTGCAAAATCAGCTCCAATAGAGGGATGGTATGGAAACCTATACAAAATACTTTTTAGAAAAACGCTTTAATTAAAATTTATAAATTGTAAAAAGTTTTTGTTGTTGTCGTTGTGCTTGTGCAATACCCGATATTGATAGGGTTAGCAATTTAGGAGCGATCGTATGCAGGCCACTGGAGCCATACAATCTCTCCTGATGACACATTGAAAAAAAAAATTGCCTTTAAACTTCTGGTCCGTCATCATCCTTATTCTATTGAAGAGTGCGTATTATGAGAAAAAAAATATCGGCAAGATTTGAATAATATTTTAAATAAAGCAATTCCAAAATAGCATTGAGTAAATTCCACACTATTTAAAACATCAAGCATTCTGAAAATGCCTCCCCCCGATCAATTGCATGTTTATCTTCTTCATTATAAAGAGTAGATTTTGCTGGCAGAAATTTGAAATTTTAACTTTAACCGCATACGTTTTTGAACATTTTCCGTATGCCCAAGGTTACTTGTATCACAGTTTGTGAAACACTACAGTTATTGTTATTTATATGTAAAGACTCGCATACATAATTTACGTTCAAATCCTCGGTAAATAATGAAACTGATTTGTACATGTAAGGCAACACCGCAAACTTGAAGAATATATCACTATTTATCCAATTCGAGAATACTTGACCTAGAAAATTAAAACAAATATTTTAAATAAAATTGAACAATTTTCTAAATAAAATCGTGTAAAATTCAGATTATTTAAAACTTCAAGCATTCTGAAAATGTTCCAGACGATCAAATGGATTTATTTCTTTTTCAGATAAAGGGTAGATTTTGCTGGTAGAAATATGAAGTAATAACATTTTTCCGTATCTCCAGGGATACTCGTGTCACAGATTGTGAAACACTACAGTTAGGGTTATCAACGTGCAAAGACTCCCATATATATACTTTACGTTTAAACCCACGATGAATAAAGAAAATTATTTGTATATGTAAGGCAATGCCTCATACATGAAGAATATTCCACTCTTCGTTCGTTTCGTCAAGACTTGAGCTAATGACTAACAATATTTTAATACTTTAAATTAAATAATCTTGCAAATACTTCACTGCACGAAAATTACAGCATACGGTTATTTAAAGTATCGGATATCAGTTTCGCTTTAAAACTGTAAAATTTGATTTTAGCACATGGAGTTTATTGAATTACTCTTGCTTGGGGCTCAAAAAATCAAAATTGCACAGAAAATATTGAACAAGATTTTAGGGATAATATGGTTTTTATTTCACTCTCACAGCTCCGAGGAACATTTCTTGCAAGTTCTATATTTTTGTTTAACCCTCTTGACATTTTATATAAAGACCTTTACCGTATAAGATTTCATAAAATAAACCATTGAAGATAAAACGTATAAGATAGTTTAAATATGTGTTAGTCATACTTCAAGGTGTTGCACAGCTCTTTAATTTATGAATTGTGCAATATTATAGATATTAAGGCAAATCCAAAAGACTGATCAAATTAGTATTACTTTTGTATTCAAAACTATTATCAATTATATTCTTCAATCATGCAAAAGTGGTTTGTAAGACACGTCTTGTTCTCAATTCTTCTTCATATAAGGGAAAGTGAATTCGTCACCCTGTTGGACAGCTGTGTGGATATTTTTACAATGAGTATAAGTCAATGTATTCAATGATAAGTATTATAACAAATAAACTTAATGCATCACATGCATAGACTTTAAGGACATATTTTTAAATTATTTTTTTTAAATCATATTAGTATATAACAAATAAACATGATAAGTATTATAACAAATAAACTTAATGCATCACATGCATAGACTTTAAGGACATATTTTTAAATTATTTTTTTCAAATTATATTATTAAAAAACAAATAAGAAACAAAATGCATGTGTATATATACATATAATCAGTGTATCTATACATGGTATTTCAGCACTATTATAACAATTGTGGATGTGATTCATATAGATCTCACAAACACAGAGAAATTGAGCTATTTTGCAAAAATGTACCATAGTTTTAAAACGAGCTATTCTTTCGAAATGTTTCAAAAATGTTCAAGAAAACATTACTTTTCCTTTCTCTATTGCATGCAATAGTAAATATTTACAGTCTTACCAGACATATTCCAGCTGCACAGAATTCCTTTAAGAATGGAAGTTCAATTTCTTCTTCACTTATTTTGAGTTCCCTCTTGTAACAAGAAAATCGTACGATCAATAAGAAGTATCACATTTTTGTCCAATACTTGTTACAGCTTTATATAACCTTTTAAGTGTAGTGTTACCGCAATCCCGCATCGCAATATCCATAGAAGCGTTTAGATGTGTTATTGACTAAGTTTTGTTTCGCAGCAGAAATAGGATAAAAGTTGCAACAGATATAACATGTTTGATAAGGCATTCCGGAAATCACTAGTAAACCAAAAGCAATCTAGAATTATTTTACCCGTACATTGTGAGTATTTAAGTTCTGATTTTAAATAAAGTGAAACAAAATTTAATTGAGACTATATATGCTTAATAACTATATATGCTGATAATATATGCTTAAGACTATATTGCTTAAGTACATCAAATCATTGCCAATAAACTATAATTGGACATTAATATATATATAATGATATACAATGTCAAATAGTACCATAGATTGATGTTCAAATGAAAATCAAATTCCTGTAATGAAATTTGAAAGAAAACAAAACCAATCAATATTAATCCTATATAATCGCGTAAGTACGACTTTTAAATTTCGAGTATAATTTAACGCTATTTTTCTAGTATACATTTACAAATATTAATAGAGAGATACCACGTGTGTTTATTAAAGGACTTTGGTTTTTTAAATAGTGGGACATTACTACTAAGAAATCGCTACTAAGATATCTCTTAACAAGCCCCTAGGAGTCAGAAAAGCCTTTATCTTACTTATTTAATGAAGACGTTTATGTGTGTGTTTGTCTGAGTAGTTTGATGTGAAAAATCCAAGCGTCGCACGGCCATGAAATTTGGAACACGGGTACTTCAGGATCTGTAAAGGTGCTCCTCGGTGTTGTTTCGTTCTATTCAAATACGTTTTATTAGTTATTTTATGTTTTACCACTAATTGCCTAATTCTGAGCTGCATTCACACAAATCGGTTCGCTAGCGACCGAAAATATTAATACAGATTTTCCATTTTGACACCATAAAAAACGTACAATTCCATCTAGAATTTGATTCTGAATTCACACCAATTATCCTCTACGATTTGTCTGCACTGATCAGTACTGAGAAATATATGTTTCAAGTTGGATTGTTGAAATGGACGTTAAAAGAAATTGGAAGTGAAATTTTTAAATAAACCACATAACCCCCTAAATTCGATACCGAAATCATACAACTTAACAACTAAATTCTGTCCATAGCTAATCTTGAGTAATTGAGGTTTAAGGTAAAATGAAAATGTTTAAACGGGAAATGGAAAAATAACCAAAAATAGAATTATTTTTTAAAATCCCTTAATTTTTTCTGAATTCTAACTACATCAATAGCAATCATAATCCAAGCCCTATCTATAACAGATCTTGAGAAATTTAGACTTCAATAATTCAGCTAAAGCAAAAGAATTGCAAAGTGTTTGCTATCAATAATAACCAGTGTCTAAATACACTGAGAGTGGAACTAATTTCAAGAAAAATGTAAATGTTGTTACGACCCCTTTTCTGACGGTATAAATGGACACAGTCACAATCCACAAAGAAAAGCCCGAGGAAGTGAGGTTAATTACTTTATTTAAGAGTCAAACTTTGAAGAATTTCGCCTGTGCGACTTCAAAAGTACCTTAGAATGACTTTTCGAGAACCACATACTGTAAGAATATTTAAGATCAGAAGTAACAGGCTGAGAAAGATATGTTTTCTGTCTAGTGAATGGGAGAAGGACTTTGTTGGGACAAAGGAGTTTAATTGAGATCGGCTAAAATGGATTTTACCTCCAGAGGCATACTAAGGTATATACTATATAACATTGATATACATAAACAGTGTATATAATATTTCTTTATGTTACTCAGAAAAAAGCGTAGTGAGCACACGAGGTTTATTATATTGACGTTTCGCCCTGTTAAAGTTCGTTTAAAATGTTGAAATTGTGATTCTGCTACTTTGTGTGTAACTTCCCGTATGTATGTAAAATCCAATCTTCCACCCATTGTATTTGTTAAGTAAAATAGATAACAAAATTCAAACAAATGTTGATTTCGCTTCATAAGAATGGAGAAAGGACTTCGCATTACTCATCCCCAAATATTGTCGCGAACGTGCAATTTTCCCTTTGGCACCTTCTCTTTCGTCTGTCTCGAAGCTCAGGAGAAGAAAACACAATCCAGGGCTCAGCATGACGTTAAAAGACGGTTTCCAAGATTTTCCAATTAAAATAAGGGTTGCCAGATTCGGCTATTTATCGACAATTTGGCGACTTCCGGAGTTCCAGAAGCTTCACGAAATAACGATTAGTCTACGAGATATAGAGAGATATTCAGAAGTTCCTACAGATATAATATAAAAAGGACTCATAGGACTCATCACTCCATTGAAATGGAGTTGACGAATGGACGTAACACGAGCTGCATTGAACTGATGTTTTTGTCTCTGTTTTATAAATAGTAACAGCTGCTGTGTGAAATGACTTTCAACAATGTTTTGAGAATAATATCGCTTATTCTGTGAAATTAGTTGAGTATTTAAGTGCTGTTTGAGTATAGTATATTGTTCCTGTTTACTTTGAGCTTGTGAATAAATGTAGGTCATCCCTAAACTTGGACTCTTTCTTGTATCCTGCGTATACACCCACAATTCTAGGGGATACATTCGTAAAAATACCTATGTCTTCCTTGTTTTGTACCTGTCAAAATGGTACTTCTCTGATTGAAATTAAAATAAGGACTTTTTATATGAGTCTCATCGTATTACACTTGCTTCAGGTATTAAAATTGAAAAATGTGTACAGAAAAAAAGTGAACAGTGTTTTTGTGAGTGGAAGGTTATTGTGTGTGCGTGTGTGCATGCTATTAATTAATTGTTTATTAATTATTCTTTAAATAATTCGTTTCATTTTGCTTATGTATATAGTGAAATGTAACAGTGGTTTATCAGAGTTTAATAATAATTTATTTTTTCCACCGTTTTATCTTTTGTAGGGAAACACAGTAACCTTCGTCTAAAACTTATGTTAAACTATTATGCGAAAGAAAAAAAAGAAAGCGAAAAAAATATCAATTTCATTTGACATAAAATTCTGGATTCCAGCCATTCTGACTACGGTTAAAATATTTCGATTTAATTGGAAAATAATAATTGTGCAAAATCAGCTCCAATAGAGGGATGGTATGGAAACCTATACAAAATACTTTTTAGAAAAACGCTTTAATTAAAATTTATAAATTGTAAAAAGTTTTTGTTGTTGTCGTTGTGCTTGTGCAATACCCGATATTGATAGGGTTAGCAATTTAGGAGCGATCGTATGCAGGCCACTGGAGCCATACAATCTCTCCTGATGACACATTGAAAAAAAAAATTGCCTTTAAACTTCTGGTCCGTCATCATCCTTATTCTATTGAAGAGTGCGTATTATGAGAAAAAAAATATCGGCAAGATTTGAATAATATTTTAAATAAAGCAATTCCAAAATAGCATTGAGTAAATTCCACACTATTTAAAACATCAAGCATTCTGAAAATGCCTCCCCCCGATCAATTGCATGTTTATCTTCTTCATTATAAAGAGTAGATTTTGCTGGCAGAAATTTGAAATTTTAACTTTAACCGCATACGTTTTTGAACATTTTCCGTATGCCCAAGGTTACTTGTATCACAGTTTGTGAAACACTACAGTTATTGTTATTTATATGTAAAGACTCGCATACATAATTTACGTTCAAATCCTCGGTAAATAATGAAACTGATTTGTACATGTAAGGCAACACCGCAAACTTGAAGAATATATCACTATTTATCCAATTCGAGAATACTTGACCTAGAAAATTAAAACAAATATTTTAAATAAAATTGAACAATTTTCTAAATAAAATCGTGTAAAATTCAGATTATTTAAAACTTCAAGCATTCTGAAAATGTTCCAGACGATCAAATGGATTTATTTCTTTTTCAGATAAAGGGTAGATTTTGCTGGTAGAAATATGAAGTAATAACATTTTTCCGTATCTCCAGGGATACTCGTGTCACAGATTGTGAAACACTACAGTTAGGGTTATCAACGTGCAAAGACTCCCATATATATACTTTACGTTTAAACCCACGATGAATAAAGAAAATTATTTGTATATGTAAGGCAATGCCTCATACATGAAGAATATTCCACTCTTCGTTCGTTTCGTCAAGACTTGAGCTAATGACTAACAATATTTTAATACTTTAAATTAAATAATCTTGTAAATACTTCACTGCACGAAAATTACAGCATACGGTTATTTAAAGTATCGGATATCAGTTTCGCTTTAAAACTGTAAAATTTGATTTTAGCACATGGAGTTTATTGAATTACTCTTGCTTGGGGCTCAAAAAATCAAAATTGCACAGAAAATATTGAACAAGATTTTAGGGATAATATGGTTTTTATTTCACTCTCACAGCTCCGAGGAACATTTCTTGCAAGTTCTATATTTTTGTTTAACCCTCTTGACATTTTATATAAAGACCTTTACCGTATAAGATTTCATAAAATAAACCATTGAAGATAAAACGTATAAGATAGTTTAAATATGTGTTAGTCATACTTCAAGGTGTTGCACAGCTCTTTAATTTATGAATTGTGCAATATTATAGATATTAAGGCAAATCCAAAAGACTGATCAAATTAGTATTACTTTTGTATTCAAAACTATTATCAATTATATTCTTCAATCATGCAAAAGTGGTTTGTAAGACACGTCTTGTTCTCAATTCTTCTTCATATAAGGGAAAGTGAATTCGTCACCCTGTTGGACAGCTGTGTGGATATTTTTACAATGAGTATAAGTCAATGTATTCAATGATAAGTATTATAACAAATAAACTTAATGCATCACATGCATAGACTTTAAGGACATATTTTTAAATTATTTTTTTAAAATCATATTAGTATATAACAAATAAACATGATAAGTATTATAACAAATAAACTTAATGCATCACATGCATAGACTTTAAGGACATATTTTTAAATTATTTTTTTCAAATTATATTATTAAAAAACAAATAAGAAACAAAATGCATGTGTATATATACATATAATCAGTGTATCTATACATGGTATTTCAGCACTATTATAACAATTCTGGATGTGATTCATATAGATCTCACAAACACAGAGAAATTGAGCTATTTTGCAAAAATGTACCATAGTTTTAAAACGAGCTATTCTTTCGAAATGTTTCAAAAATGTTCAAGAAAACATTACTTTTCCTTTCTCTATTGCATGCAATAGTAAATATTTACAGTCTTACCAGACATATTCCAGCTGCACAGAATTCCTTTAAGAATGGAAGTTCAATTTCTTCTTCACTTATTTTGAGTTCCCTCTTGTAACAAGAAAATCGTACGATCAATAAGAAGTATCACATTTTTGTCCAATACTTGTTACAGCTTTATATAACCTTTTAAGTGTAGTGTTACCGCAATCCCGCATCGCAATATCCATAGAAGCGTTTAGATGTGTTATTGACTAAGTTTTGTTTCGCAGCAGAAATAGGATAAAAGTTGCAACAGATATAACATGTTTGATAAGGCATTCCGGAAATCACTAGTAAACCAAAAGCAATCTAGAATTATTTTACCCGTACATTGTGAGTATTTAAGTTCTGATTTTAAATAAAGTGAAACAAAATTTAATTGAGACTATATATGCTTAATAACTATATATGCTGATAATATATGCTTAAGACTATATTGCTTAAGTACATCAAATCATTGCCAATAAACTATAATTGGACATTAATATATATATAATGATATACAATGTCAAATAGTACCATAGATTGATGTTCAAATGAAAATCAAATTCCTGTAATGAAATTTGAAAGAAAACAAAACCAATCAATATTAATCCTATATAATCGCGTAAGTACGACTTTTAAATTTCGAGTATAATTTAACGCTATTTTTCTAGTATACATTTACAAATATTAATAGAGAGATACCACGTGTGTTTATTAAAGGACTTTGGTTTTTTAAATAGTGGGACATTACTACTAAGAAATCGCTACTAAGATATCTCTTAACAAGCCCCTAGGAGTCAGAAAAGCCTTTATCTTACTTATTTAATGAAGACGTTTATGTGTGTGTTTGTCTGAGTAGTTTGATGTGAAAAATCCAAGCGTCGCACGGCCATGAAATTTGGAACACGGGTACTTCAGGATCTGTAAAGGTGCTCCTCGGTGTTGTTTCGTTCTATTCAAATACGTTTTATTAGTTATTTTATGTTTTACCACTAATTGCCTAATTCTGAGCTGCATTCACACAAATCGGTTCGCTAGCGACCGAAAATATTAATACAGATTTTCCATTTTGACACCATAAAAAACGTACAATTCCATCTAGAATTTGATTCTGAATTCACACCAATTATCCTCTACGATTTGTCTGCACTGATCAGTACTGAGAAATATATGTTTCAAGTTGGATTGTTGAAATGGACGTTAAAAGAAATTGGAAGTGAAATTTTTAAATAAACCACATAACCCCCTAAATTCGATACCGAAATCATACAACTTAACAACTAAATTCTGTCCATAGCTAATCTTGAGTAATTGAGGTTTAAGGTAAAATGAAAATGTTTAAACGGGAAATGGAAAAATAACCAAAAATAGAATTATTTTTTAAAATCCCTTAATTTTTTCTGAATTCTAACTACATCAATAGCAATCATAATCCAAGCCCTATCTATAACAGATCTTGAGAAATTTAGACTTCAATAATTCAGCTAAAGCAAAAGAATTGCAAAGTGTTTGCTATCAATAATAACCAGTGTCTAAATACACTGAGAGTGGAACTAATTTCAAGAAAAATGTAAATGTTGTTACGACCCCTTTTCTGACGGTATAAATGGACACAGTCACAATCCACAAAGAAAAGCCCGAGGAAGTGAGGTTAATTACTTTATTTAAGAGTCAAACTTTGAAGAATTTCGCCTGTGCGACTTCAAAAGTACCTTAGAATGACTTTTCGAGAACCACATACTGTAAGAATATTTAAGATCAGAAGTAACAGGCTGAGAAAGATATGTTTTCTGTCTAGTGAATGGGAGAAGGACTTTGTTGGGACAAAGGAGTTTAATTGAGATCGGCTAAAATGGATTTTACCTCCAGAGGCATACTAAGGTATATACTATATAACATTGATATACATAAACAGTGTATATAATATTTCTTTATGTTACACATGTTCAAATGTATACAGTTTTTTCTATATAAATTTAATTACTACAAGGAAAACTAATTTTTTCGGTTTTCATTATTACGTTTTTCATTATGTTTTTCGTTATTTATAGAGCATTCAACATAAATTTGATTTATAAGGTTACTTCTGAATGTTCCTTTATAAATCTCTTTGAGGTGTCTAACACTTCATGTTTGGGTTAGTTGAACCATTGCAGATATTGAAGAAAAGCCGGAATAGGCCTGTGGCTAAAATGGGTGGATCACACACGGTTGTCCGGTTTCCGATCTGGCGTCAACCAAACTGACTAAACTGAACTGACAAACAAAAAGAAAGCGGATCCTTTTAAATAAACAAATCAAAAGAAAACGTGTCCTCGTAAACAAACAACCCTAAAGAAAGCGTGTCCTCGTAAACAAACAAACAAAAAAGAAAATGTGTCCTCGCAAATTAACAAAACCTAAGGAAATCGTGTCCTCGTGAATAAACAAGACAAAAGATAGAGTGTCCTCGCAAACAAACAAACCAGAAAAGGCTTATCCCCATAAACAATTATCTTCGCATATGTTTTGTAATTTAAACGTGTGCTCGCGCTGTGGGCGACTAAGGTTTTTGAAAAACTTAATGAATGAATTTAATCAATCCCCATTTTAAATCACAGATGATGGAAAAGATTAGGGTACAAGCTTCAGTATAAAATTTGTATTAAATTTAAATTCAAATAACATTTAATAACATTTAAATTTAATAACATTTTAAAATTAGTCTTTTTTTGCAACTAATATACAAGCCCTAAAATCATCGTGATGATGGATTTTTAAACAGAGCAGAAATACAAGGAGAATAAAGCTTAAATTGCGCATACTCATATAAAAAGACTTTTTCGAATATTTCCATCATAATATGTCAAAGATTCCTATTCGTATTTTTTTTCGAATGGATTCATAATGCATATTTCATACAAAAATTTATTTAAAAACCCAAACTTACGCAGTTGTGTTTGGGTTGCTGAGTAATAACGAAATACAAAAATTAACGTGATAAGATAATTAACAGAAGATGGGAATAAAAGTCTGGGTAAGTAATTTTACAGTAGGAGCTCAAAATTTTACATATTCATAATTCTGAGGCGCTGCTTTCAAATGACTTGAAATAAGATATCGGTCTTTGAATTTTGCTCAACATTCCAAATATGTTGTCTAACTTAGGTGTTGCCATTGTAAAATTCGAAGTTTGTGTGCGTTTTATTATGAAGATGGCTCTTATATAAATTTCATGCAAAAGTATTTTTAGAGGGCGTTATTTTCAATCGAACGGTATATATAAATTTGCTCTAAAATGAAAAATGCTCGAATGACATAGGTGGGTCTTTTTTCCGCAGATGTACAAAAATTACAAAATATATTCTGTGAAATAAAAAATAATAAGATAATTCAAATTACCAAAGATATTTAATTTTCACTAAAATGTTTATAATATCTACCAAAAATCTACTAAAATACACTCTATGCAGAATTTATTAAAAGTGCCAGATTTAAAATAAAATCTACAAAAAGAATATCTTTCAAATCTTGTAACATTACCGTATTAAGTTCGAGTATGTTTTTGCACTTATTCCAAACAGGGGAATCTTATCCGAGGCATGACTGACTTCATTTATTTTGCCTTGCTCTGCGCATATGATGCCAGCGGAAGAGAAAAGGCTCGCATTCTGTTCTTGAGTCCTTTACATAACCCTATTTTATTAATTGTGACTATAATTCTACTCCCACGACGTCACTAAATATCCTTGAACGTCACTGGAGAAGGTGTGCACAGTACAATTCAATATATCTGCGCAAGTTGCTTCAGCCAGGCTAATTAACAAATACTTTTAACTGTAATAATGCGAAAACTTACTGCAGTATGGCAGCACTTCTCAAAGTCCAGCCTGGACATTGACTCCACCGACGTGCCGTCCTGGCAGTTCAAATTTAAACGCCTTGATTTCAACTAGCTGCATTTTCGATTTGATGCAGCGTTCTTGAAAGAAATCTGAAATAACGGAAAGATTATTAAATGAAGGATTTTTTTTATTATATAAAATTTAGTATTAAAATATTAGTGATATTTATTTACAATCCACATTAATAAATGAATTTCCTTTTACATTTTTAGCTCTGTAAGGAAATATAATATTGTTCTATATTTGGGGTTTAAATTAAAGAATAATTGTCCAAATGGTGGGAGTTACATAAAATTTAAAATTGACTCATGAGTCTCGGGCAGTCAATAAAATAAAATGAAAATTTAAACTAGATTTTACAGCATTTTTGAAAATACAAAATACGCACCAAAAAGTTATTTTATAATTTGAAAATATCCTTGACCACTTTTTAACACTTTAACAACAGAGCTGAAAAGTGTTTATGACTTTGTTCATTCTGCCTATTCGCACGATAACTGTCGTAAAACTGACTTTATCAAAATGGAATTTTGGCATGTTGTTGAGACGGTCTGTGGGACATATGGGAATGTAAATGAATAATTTCACCCATTTAGTTTTGGATTGAATCCGTGTTGAATAAATGAAATACATTGAAGCCTATGTGTCTTAATTTTTTAAACATTTTTTAAACGCATTTTAAATTCACAAATTGCTTCGAAAATTTTAGGAAATGTTCAAATTATTTCATAAAATATATGAAAACAATTTCAGCAAAATATGTTCGGTAGTTTTAAATAAAAATTAAAATAACAATTGCACCTGTATTATATGAAGAGATCACGTGACACGCTTCAAATAAAATGCGGCATCCATCTGGTGTCAAAATCGTGATTTTTAATGTTATTTTCAATTCATATTTAGTGTTACATCTGTCCAAAAACCGCTTTATATTTTATTCTTTTCTGTGCATCTATATACTGCGAAAACGCAATTAAAATATTAAAATATTTTTGAGTTTGAATGATCATCACACTTTGATCATTTTCTACAAAGAAGCCTAACTTTCACGTATGGAGAATGTAAACTCATCAAGCTGTAAGATGAGGACATTTCTGTAGAATACGTCTATTGCATCTCAATTGCATATCTTTCTCACGTAGAACCCGAGTATATATCATCTATATAGAACCTTTCGGTTGCCGCATCTTTTGCCTGAGGTCTCTAACGCCTCTTATGCAACTATTGGTCGACCTCAGGACAACATGACCAGACTTCTTGCATATTGGTTAACATCTTTAAACATTCTCGTGGCTTCACTTTATCCCCTATGTTTATGGCCTATTTGACCTCTCGGGTCAGGGTGTCATAAAACTGGCGTCCTTAAGTCTGATGCAATTGTCAAACATTACAGCCCAAATAAATATTGAACATAAAACTGTCTCACATATTCCTGGTCTTAAATCTGGTCTTACATATATCCCAAAAACTTAAAAAATTAAACACCACTAAAGTTCGTGTCACTGTCAACTGTAATTGTAATTTTTCCATCATGAAAGTTCGTCATAGAACTGAAGACCAAACAAAGTCTTGATGTGAACACAAAAGTTTATACACATATTATTATATCAACTATATCAGTTATGTACTCATAAACATCATATCAGGTCGAGCTTTCAAATCAAGCAAAATTTAAATTTTGACTAACATATGAAATTTTAAATATATGCACATGCACTCGCCTAACGTTACACACATATGTAATTACTGATACATTTAACAATTAACAACTTTTTACAAATTATTGAAAATTATTTTTTTCATGTTATGTTTTACACAATTTAGTATCCATTGATTTATTGAATTTCCATCATTGATATTTTCATAAAATACATCATATTTGCTTAGCCTTTAAAATCACAGTACACAGTACAAAGTCATTAACCTTTATTTAGAAATTCAGGCATTTAAAAATACTTTTAAACATTTCTATGGGCTGGACAACATGCTATCTCTCTGACATTGTCCCTTTAAATCCAAAATCTAAACAAACCGAATCATACACAACACTCTTCCCCGGACCTGCTGACAGTTGATCGGTTGATATGTTAATGGCAATACTGACATATTCTTCCTTTTCGAGCGGAAGTGAGTGTTCAAAATCTGTAACTCCTTTCGAACACGAAAGTTACCGTTGATAATGACTGACCCTCCCAATTGATTTTTTTTTTGTGACGCGTTTTTGCTAATCGAAAGATTTCAAGATAATAGGTCTTCTCAAATCTACTTTGAAGAATGACCGGGCATTTATTGCAACTTGCTCGCCGACATCTTGCTGCTGGAGCGCGATCTACAAAGTCTTCGCACTTTAAATTATTGGAACTCTATTTATATCCAATTCAACAAATCATAAATGTTGAATTATTCTATTTAAACGCGTTTTATATTTGTCTCCGTATTGACTTTTTATTAATCTTTAATTTTGACACATTCTTCTATTGCCGGCCTTCCATTTTGCTGCTCTTAGTCTTAGGACGAGTCGGTTGGTCTGGGCTTTCGACATTCTTCTATTGTATGGCTATGCTTACGGCTACACGTGGTATTGTAGTTCCTTATTCAAATTTTATTTAGTGTGGTGTGCCTATACTAATTTGTATTAATTATCAAAGATACCTTTTGGTGCCTCACCTATCATTTAAACTTTGACGCGAAACAGTATATATTCCTTCTATATACATTTATCAATACTTTAAATTACTTTAATGTATTATATTTTATATTTTAAATTTCATTTAACCTCTCAATTCCTTATTTAGATTCTCTCCTATTACCATTTCCCATTTAAATACCTTACTTAAGACTTGCATAAATTTAAAAATTTTATATTTTATAAATTTTTGAAATTTAATTTTAGTCTAATTTTTTAACTCCTTCCTTAACACTTCCATAAATTTAAAATTTTTTATTTTTTTTTTTAAATTAATTTTTGTCCAAAAACATTTTTTAAACTTATTTAAAATGAATTCCTTACATTATTTTACTTATTTTAAAAATTTATTTAATTTATCGTCCTTGAATGTAAACACTTAAATTTTCTTGCAAATTTTTGCTAAGTGATTTATTTACCTTTTCAAATTACGCTAACGAGTTGAGTAGACACTCTCCTGTATCTCACATATTTATTTACTACCAATTGGCTTATTGTAGAGTTCAGTTGTGTGGCGTGAGTCGTTCTTTCACCTAGCAACGTAGATTCAAACTTTGTAAACAAACTTCGCGATATGACTTTATTTGTTTACCTATGTTATTATTTGAACATCCTATGATTTTAAAACATTCTTATTTTTTTTTTAACCGGGGACTTATTTATTTACTCAACCTTACCTACAACATTTATAAGATTTATTTATCTATTTAATTATTTTATTTTTCAAAAACTTTCAATACTTTACATTTTATGACAACTTTCATAGCGTGCGATTGAATCTTATCATTCTTACCTCACATATTATATATTTTTTATTATCTGGACATTTTAGTAAGTGCGGCTAACATTTTTTACATATTACAGTTTATCATTGCATATTATTATTTACTTATTTATATAACGGTATTCATGACATTTATTACATACGTATTATTTTTATATATTTACCTAACCTTCCTCAAACCTATTCAGATATTTATTTATTATGACTATTCGTTGTATTTACAAATACATAATCATCACTTTATGTAATTTTATATGATTTTAGTAAACTTTCACTGGATCATCCGTTGGACGGTTGAGGCTAAAGGTCATTCTAGACTACTATATGTATCTTTCATACATGTGGGAATCCATTATTGTAAAATAAATCTTTATCTCTTCAATAAATTTCTATACTGATAGTACTGTATATCTATATGTTTCTTTCAGATGAAATCTACGTTTTCAAATGTTATGAGATTATCAACACTTTGTCATTAAATTTGAATTCGCAAATTCGTAGAAGTATTGACAGGGGGTGTAAATCAGGAATTGTAAATCAGAATGCGTATCAACTTATCATAGTATTTCATAAATGTAACAATTGAATATATCAACAATATGAATAAACCTTCGTGATCGAGAGGAAATATAATTCACAATAACCCAGTGGTACGCCTTCCCTGGTAATGGGCGCCAAGACACATCAATGGCGGAAAAGTTAAAATATGGCAAGGGAGACATGTTGACCTGTACACAGAATATTTACCAAACTTTGATGTGATAAAATTATTTACTTAATATTAAATTATATATATATATATATATATATATATATATATATATATATATATATATATATATATATATATATATATATATATATATATATATATATATATATATATATATATATATATATAATAATAATAAGAATTATGTAAAAGAAATATATATATATATATATATGTATATAAACAATTCAAGTAATATTAACATCACCATAGAAGCAAATTCACAGCCACAATGCCGATAAGAGAAAAGAACAGCACCGTCCCAAATTCGATGATTAATCAGAACTAAAATCATCTTCAGGTCTGAGTATTTAATTCTAATTAACCCAAACAAATGCCTGTTTCAGATTAAGCAATAGCACGTCACTATAAATGCTTAAACTCAGACTACAGGCAGCAAAAATTGAAAAAATGAAAATAGGATACATTAAGAAAATTTGTATTACCATGCGGCATGAACCCTTCTTCTTCCACCACGTGTATCGTGATCAACCTCAACAGCTTAATCTAGAAGCACCGGAATGAACAAGTCGAAATTCTACCAGGGAGGAAGTACGAACGTTCATGGTAATACTCCCAGACCCGTTCAGTGAGTCTAAGCTGGAAACCGGACTAGCAATTCAGAATATTAACTTCCCAAATATGCAATCCTGAATATGAATATGAATCAAAGACGAAAATTCTTACGAAACAAGTAATTCAGAGGAAAACTGGATAAACGAGAAAATACTATATATGTATATATATATATATATATATATATATATATATATATATATATACATATATAGTATTATAATAATATATAGCAAAATCAAATTTCTCTTGCTTTCATATTTTGATAAAACAAATTCACACTTAATCATTTTTTCAGCATTTGAAGCATAATAATATAAATTTCAACTTAATATCTTTCTTAATATCATTTCGATTTGGCGATTTACTAACCATATTACTTTTATTTATGTTGAATGCTATAATACTTAAATTCAACTACAGGCAAGAAGTCCTTTTCAAATAAATATTTTCTTTAATAGGTTAAATTTCTTTTTAATTTTACTTACAGAATATCCGATGATTTTGGTTCTCTTAAACTCATGGCCAAGGGAGATAGCATTAAAATTTTAAATATTTACTTTGAAATTTGGAATTTATAAAATTTAGACCGAACCGTAAATAGGGCTGCCATGGTTCCCTTCTTTGTTTCATCTCCTCTAAACCACAGCGTCCTTTCTTTACCATTACCTTCGTTACGTCAGCCAAACACCACGCCATTCGGAAATTCTTCTATATAAGGCGCTCGTTTCAAACCGAACAGGGACGGCTCAGATCGAAAGCTGCTCAAAACTCCCTAAACTTTACTTTTCCCAGGCGCCGAAAGTATCAAACAAAAAAAAAACTAATGCATCTACACCCAAAGGAATCTCAAAGGCGGAAGTGAAATATTAAAAATTAAAGTTTAGGTCAACGTGCGAATTCTCGCGCACAGAAGAACATTTAAAACATAATATATTATACACTTACACTCAGCATAAAACTACATTTAAAACAGAAAAATTAAGAACTCATAAAATACCGATACTACAGGGTACAAAATTTGGCGATAACCAATCCGTAGAAATGACACCATAGAATTGCATGAACATTGAAAATTATTACGAAATGTATTACCTACACAGGGCAGCACCCGAAGTACACTCACCAGGGCTTGACCTCGAGCTTCTTAGGTGCAGCAAAGGCAATGCTTGAGGCTGGCCAATGATCACACTAATAATATTCCCAACTAGAAGTTAGGGACCAAATTGAGAAATCATCCCCCAGCATGGACACAATAATCTTTTGAAAATATAATTATGTATTTATACCAGGCAACAATTATTCCATGTGTGTGTTGAACTTCTACGTCTGCTTTATTATAGTTTTTAATGTTTTCCCTTTCAGCGACTGCAATTAAGTGGATTATTAACCCGACATTCTCATGCAGTGCGTCCTTATGGTACATGTGTGTCTCCTATAAAAATTTTGCAAAAAGAACAAATTTTCGGTGATGTAGCAAAATGAAATATTAATACCTTATACGTTTCAGGATTGGATTATTAAATTTTTAATTCACCAAAAGCAATGTTTCATAAATGCAGCCAGCCATTTATAAAAGTGTTTAAACAATATTTAACAGGGAAGTAGATATCATCTTAAAGATATGTAAGTAACATAATATAATATCGACGTACTATCATAAAATATTCTGGTAGATAAAAACATATATACAATACACCATTTTCTATGAAATGCTCTCTATATAAATCCAAGAGTGTGTATCTTATAGAATATTCCGTATTAAAAGTGAGCCGTTTATATCAACTACTTCAATATGTGCCTTAACTCTATTCGAATATATAACATTTATTCCAGAAGAAAAGTGTCACGGACAATAAAGTATTTACGCTCCCATAAGCAGTATCATGCGGGACTTTGGATAATAATATGCTTCAATGATTCTGGGAGTACTTATATTAGAACACATTGAGTGAAAATAAAGCTGGAACTTCATATATATTGACACTGAACTAGTCTGATACATGAATCATATTGAAGGAAATATAATCCTTGTCAATTGAAAATTTAATTTATTCCACGATAGCTATTCATTTTATAAATAAGCACTTGTGACTATATAAAATTCGTGTGACCATATAAAATTCAGGTGACTATATTTTAAAGAATATAGAATTATTTAGGAACTTTAAAGTGTACATCAAATCAAGTGTCCTTTTTTTGAAGCTCCAATAATTCTTAACAAAATTCTGTTATTGGGGAATCTTTCACATATTATATATTTTTTATTATCTGGACATTTTAGTAACTGCGGCTAACATTTTTTACCTATTACAGTTTATCATTGCATATTATTATTTACTTATTTATATAACGGTATTCATGACATTTATTACATACGTATTATTTTTATATATTTACCTAACCTTCCTCAAACCTATTCAGATATTTATTTATTATGACTATTCGTTGTATTTACAAATACATAATCATCACTTTATGTAATTTTATATGATTTTAGTAACCTTTCACTGGATCATCCGTTGGACGGTTGAGGCTAAAGGTCATTCTAGACTACTATATGTATCTTTCATACATGTGGGAATCCATTATTGTAAAATAAATCTTTATCTCTTCAACAAATTTCTATACTGATAGTACTATATATCTATATGTTTCTTTCAGATGAAATCTACGTTTTCAAATGTTATGAGATTATCAACACTTTGTCATTAAATTTTAATTCGCAAATTCGTAGAAGAATTGACAGGGGGTGTAAATCAGGAATTGTAAATCAGAATGCGTATAAACTTATCATAGCATTTCATAAATGTAACAATTGAATATATCAACAATATGAATAAACCTTCGTGATCGAGAGGAAATATAATTCACAATAACCCAGTGGTTCGCCTTCCCTGGTAATGGGCGCCAAGACCCATCAATGGCGGAAAAGTTAAAATATGGCAAGGGAGACATGTTGACCTGTACACAGAATATTTACCAAACTTTGATGTGATAAAATTCTTTACTTAATATTAAATTATATATATATATATATATACATATGTAGTATTATAATAATATATAGCAAAATCAAATTTCTCTTGCTTTCATATTTTGATAAGACAAATTCACACTTAATCATTTTTTCAGCATTTGAAGCATAATAATATAAATTTCAACTTAATATCTTTTTTAATATCATTTCGATTTGGCGATTTATTAACCATATTACTTTTATTTATGTTGAATCCTATAATACTTAAATTCAACTACAGGCAAGAAGTCCTTTTCAAATAAATATTTTCTTTAATATGTTAAATTTCTTTTTAATTTTACTTACAGAATATCCGATGATTTTGGTTCTCTTAAACTCATGGCCAAGGGAGATAGCATTAAAATTTTAAATATTAACTTTGAAATTTGAAATTAATAAAATTTAGACCGAACCGTAAATAGGGCCGCCATGGTTCCCTTCTTTGTTTCATCTCCTCTAAACCACAGCGTCCTTTCTTTACCATTACCTTCGTTACGTCAGCCAAACACCACGCCATTCGAAAATTCTTCTATATAAGGCGCTCGTTTCAAACCGAACAGGGACGGCTCAGATCGAAAGCTGCCCAAAACTCCCTAAACTTTACTTTTCCCAGGCGCCGAAAGTATCAAAAAAAAAAAAAAAAACTAATACATCTACACCCAACGGACTCTCAAAGGCGGAAGTGAAATATTAAAAATTAAAGTTCAGGTCAACGTGCGAATTCTCGCGCACAGAAGAACATTTAAAACATAATATATTATACACTTACACTCAGCATAAAACTACATTTAAAACAGAAAAATTAAGAACTCATAAAATACCGACACTACAGGGTACAAAATTTGGCGATAACCAATCCGTAGAAATGACACCATAGAATTGCATAAACATTATTACGAAATGTATTACCTACACAGGGCAGCACCCTAAGTATACTCACAAGGGCTTGACCTCGAGCTTCTTAGGTGCAGCAAAGGCAGTGCTTGAGGCTGGCCAATGATCACACTAATAATATTCCCAACTAGAAGTTAGGGACCAAATTGAGAAATCATCCCCCAGCATGGACACAATAATCTTTTGAAAATATAATTATGTATTTATACCAGGCAACAATTATTCCATGTGTGTGTTGGACTTCTACGTCTGCTTTATTATAGTTTTTAATGTTTTCCCTTTCAGCGACTGCAATTAAGTGGATTATTAACCCGACATTCTCATGCAGTGCGTCCTTATGGTACATGTGTGTCTCCTATAAAAATTTTGCAAAAAGAACAAATTTTCGGTGATGTAGCAAAATGAAATATTAATACCTTATACGTTTCAGGATTGGATTATTAAATTTTTAATTCACCAAAAGCAATGTTTCATAAATGCAGCCAGCCATTTATAAAAGTGTTTAAACAATATTTAACAGGGAAGTAGATATCATCTTAAAGATATGTAAGTAACATAATATAATATCGACGTACTATCATAAAATATTCTGGTAGATAAAAACATATATACAATACACCATTTTCTATGAAATGCTCTCTATATAAATCCAAGAGTGTGTATCTTATAGAATATTCCGTATTAAAAGTGAGCCGTTTATATCAACTACTTCAATATGTGCCTTAACTCTATTCGAATATATAACATCTATTCCAGAAGAAAAGTGTCACGGGCAATAAAGTATTTACGCTCCCATAAGCAGTATCATGCGGGACTTTGGATAATAATATGCTTCAATGATTCTGGGAGTACTTATATTAGAACACATTGAGTGAAAATAAAGCTGGATCTTCATTTATATTGACACTGAACTAGTCTGATACATGAATCATATTGAAGGAAATATAATCTTTTTCAATACAAAATTTAATTTATTCCACAATAGCTATTAATTTTATAAATAAGCACTTGTGACTATATAAAATTCGTGTGACCATATAAAATTCAGGTGACTATATTTTAAAGAATATAGAATTATTTAGGAACTTTAAAGTGTACATCAAATCAAGTGTCTTTTTTTTGAAGCTCCAATAATTCTTAACAAAATTCTGTTATGGGGGAATCTTTCTGTCTTATTGTGCTCATTTGTTTAGGTCTTAGTGGTTTGTTTAAGGCGAAATCTCATAGGCTTGCCGCTGGCAAAAGCGCTGAAGAAAATTCTTCGAAACTTGTGAATATTCTGTTTTATAATCTCCCCGTGCTATAAAATAGAAACATAAATCTGTTGAATATACATATCGTAACAAACATGCAAAGTGTCTTCATATTCTTTAAGGAAAGCAATAAATCTGTCTTTACACTTTATTTAAGGAATAGCAGTTTTCGTTTCCATTATTTCCTGAATTATACAGCACAAACCACACAGAAGTTCTCATACTTAAATTTAAAGACTATTGTAAAAAATCTTTAGTGCAGAAAAAATATGACATGCACAAAGATTTTCTTTTTGACTTGTCAAAGAAATTGACTTTTTCTGTTAAAACGATAAGAATAAGATTCTGCATATGAGGCTGATCGTATTACTTTTGCTTGGGGCTCGAAAAGTTGAAAAATTTGTAAAGAAAATATTGAAGAAGGTTTTCGGATAGTAGTTTCTCATTCCATCATCGCCGGTCTGGGGAGCATTTTAAGTAGTCTCACATTTTTATGGGCATACATTTCCTAAAATACTTCTTTAAGCATTAGCCAAAATATTTTAAAATTGTGTTTCTAAACATTGGATCACTTTGCCATTTATTTAATACTGGAACGGATAATTCAGCTTTGACCGATTCCTAAATAAGCATATTAATATACAGAAATAGATAACACTATTTAAGATACTTAAATAATGCTTATAAAGGCAACACCACTAAACACTCAGATCGCATATTTTGAACCCAAACCATTCCCACATTAGAAATTGATATTCAAGACGTTAGAATTTTTCCTTGCTTAGAATAATATATAAGAAATGAGCAATGTATAAATGATTAACATATAATAAATGAACACACTTCAAGTCGCCAAAAATGAAAAATAAGTATTTTTACACTAGTAGTAAAATTCTCAAAACTAGTCACTATCTAAGCGAGTTTTTAGATTCCAGTCAAATTTTCAGAGAACACTTGACATATTGAAATGTTTATATGTTCCAAACCAGGAAATTTACTTTTTAAATTCAAGAATTTAGAAAATAACACTCGAAGTATTTTTCACAAACTACCAGCGAATCATCTGCAAATGCGATGAATAAGTGAATTTGACGAAATGGCTTAAAGAGGTCTATTTTGGGTTTTCAAAATTCGTCACTTTTAAAATAACTTGAAACTTAAAACAATCCTGCCGAGGTGTCTTGTCCAGCAAGATCAGCTTACCCAGAATTGAATTTCGTGCCAGTCTGAAGCGTAGATTTTCCCACTGCAGACGGCACATACAGACAGACAGATATCGTTTTTATTATATATGACTAGCATTTAAGTCCCCAAAGACAGAAAAACTAACATTTTAAAAAATAATTTAGCTGCTTAAAAAAATTAATTATTTAAAGAAAATAAGTGAGTTTATTTAACAATGTATGGAGATCCTACTTTTTCACAAACTACCAATGAATCACTTGCACATGCGAGGGAGGAGTACATTGGACGAAATGGCTTGCAATGGTCTATTTTTGGTCCTCAAAATGCGCCACTTTTAAGAAAATTCTACATCTTTAACCCAGACAGCCCGACCTACTCGAAGCTGTAAAGTATCTGTTTGGACGACAGGGAAGTGCCACCTAATTTAGACCGGAAACCAGTGGAGGAGGTATCCAAAGGGACCATACCCCTCCTTCCCTACCATTAACCTCTCGGAAGGACTTTCGGACCCACATGGTTAACGTGATTGTATTCCGCGTGAACACGGCGATGGTTTGGGTAAAGGCGGGAATTGAACTCGTGTCGTCCGAGTGCAATACATGTACCTTGATCACTGGGCTGTCACACACCCAATGTATGCCGGCCATCCACAAAAGTGCTCTAAGTCCTTGTTGACGAGTCGGATGGTCTGGGCCTTCAACACCCAATGTATGGTGCTGAGCGAAAATATCCCTCTCAAATGAAAACTGGCCCTGTTAAATTCAACCCGGTGGTCGAGTCTTAGTCTTTAATTTCCCCAGAGCGGCCTTTGGAAGGGTTCTGAGATACTTCTTTCCTTTTGTCCACCCCTAAAGAAATATAAAAATCCTAGCTTCGTTAGGTTCTGTCCAGTGATCAATATTATAAGTGTTGAAGATCCAGACCGTCCGACTCGTCCCAGGACTTAGGGCAACTATTTGGACTGCCGCAATATTATAAGTGTGCAGATATTCAACCTTTTGAACCTCAAAATGCTATTTGGGGTGTCCTGAAAAGCATTTAAAAAGCCTTATAATCTTCGTCCTATTAGAGGAGGGGGGTTCAAAAATTTGACTCGTCAAGTTATATGCCTAATGGCCGATTCTATACGTTTGTAAAGATTCAGCCTGAAGTAGTACTGAAGCTGTTGGTTTATATAGAACTGCACAGTTTTAAAGCGGATACAACTTTTATGCTGCACGTACAGGTATACGATATTATAGACTGACGTCCGAACAATAATTGCTCGACCGATTCTTGAGCAATGTTATATGACACGGTAGCGAAATCCCAGAAATAAGAACATTCTCTAATAACGAATTCTGTGACAATAAATTTAATATTTGCAGTCCCATCTGAGGAAAAATTTTGAGACATTTTAAGCCGGTTACGTGGCCATTCCGTGGGTTTTCACTTCCCACAGAGGTCCAGTATACTGTGATAATTTTTTAGCGCCACTGCTGATATTGGATATTATATGCTTACGAGCAAGTAATAGGCGATAAGTTGGTCCGTGAATCCTGTTGTCTGTAATGGTAGTTTAATCCTAAATTTTAATTTATTCTCTACAGGTATGTAGGGTTTTTACTGCCTATAGTCGCAATGTGGTCTACCCTCTGTGGTGCGTGTGGGCAAAGTTGTATGACAGTAAAATGGTTAATTATATAACAGCTGTATGAACGAATGATATAGATCAAGAAGAATGATATATATATATATATATATATATATATCAATTGTCACATGGACATGCTTGATAGAATAAAAATAATTACCACCAATCGGTAAAATATTTAAAAGTTAAGATAAAGCACTTGATAAAGTTGTATGACGATAAAACTGTTTTCGCTGCAACCGCTGTACCGGCAAACGATATAGTTCCAGTGCCTAGGCCAGTGGGAATTTAAACAAAATATATAAAAGAAACCATGCTCAATAGAATAAAAATAATTGCCGCGCCCCTGGAAAAGAATAAAAATAGTTAGGATAACGAATATGGCAAGAAATCGAAATCAACTAAAAATAGCCAACTACAAAGATGAAGAGCATATTCTAATTAGTTGGAATCGGCACTAGACCTGAACGAAAAACATGTACAGAAGGCAATAAATACCTGTCAAAATGGTGTATCACCAAGAACTCTAATACGGTGACACCTGTAATTGTTGACAAAGTACGAGGTAACATTCTTTCTGAAATTCAAATGTGTATTGCTCCTGACTGGGGACATTTTAAGCAGTCCCTACACTAGATTCCTGTTCCTGTAACTGTTGTCTATTGTATTGTAGCTGAATAGGACAGTAATTCATCAATAAACATATTGTGTCAAATAAATGCTTTCTATAATAATTTTACAGTCGACAACTACCCGTTAGATAAAGCATGTCTGTAATTGGAGTTTTGTGTTTATATATCGCTTTGTTGTCGAGTCGTGTCATAAGTTCCTAAATTTTGTACTAGGGGCGCTGCAATCGATTTAATTCTGCAGATATGCCTAGCTGGGGTACACTCCTGGAGCTTTACTTACAAAGTTGTTGGGGCGCTTAAGATAATTTCTAAGAACCTTGTAAAATCGTTATATATTATTTAAAATATCTAAAGCGTTTATTTCAGATATTTTATTTAATTTGACAAATATTTTCACAGATGAGATAATTTTTTTTTAAATAATATATCTCTATCCGTTTATTTAATGATTTATTTTATAAAATTGGACAAATTCCCTTATACTGATATTCATAGAATACTCGTTAAATTCCTTTAAGCAATAAAATGGAAAAAAAGAAATATATAAGGTATTTTGGTACCTGCCCCAGAAAATGAGTTTCTGGTTGAAACAATAAGAAAAGGATTTTGCCCATAAAGCTGATGATATTACTTTTGCCTGAGTCTCGAAAAATCGAAACATTTGCATAGAAAATATTGAGTAAGGTTTTAGGGACAGTCAAGATTTTCATTTCTTTCTCATAGCTCAAAGGAACGTTTCTTGTAAGTTCATATTATTAAAGTCTTACTTTTTGAGAAATAGTTTTTAAGTTATAAAAGTCCTTTAAATTAAACATTAAAACTTTAGAAAATACTTTAATTTAATAATGTATTTTTATCTACCACTAAATTTTAAAATAAGAAAAATTAATAAGCACGATATTGTTCTTATTGCCTGATAATTTTCACTGAATTAATGTCACAGTTTGACGATAAGAACCACATATTGAAACCGGAGATTAATGGCGCCCTGTGCTCTGTCCTGAACGACACTCATAGACATTGCAGTTAACCGCATCTCTGAAAAGTTATCCCAATCGTAGAGTGCCCGCCATTATTAAATTGGTGGTACTTGCAAATGACAGACAAAATATTTGTTTTGTGCCACAATTTTGTGAACTTCTATGGAGAACGATACATTACGTCATACAAAGCAGCAATCAGATTTCAATTTCTTTTTATAAAATTTGAACTTTCGTGTTTTTGAATTTATATTCCATATATATCTAAATAATTATGCAAATTACACACCTGTCTAATATATTTCCCACAATATCGAGATTTGTTAATTTATGGGAGTTGTTTTCCCACAAAATTGAAATTCGTTAATATGTATTGATAATTTTCTAACAATAATGCACATTATTCACAGGTATTGATTATTTTACACAATAATGAATTATGTTAATCTGTACTGAAAATATGTACCAAAATTTGTTAATATGTAGTCATTATATTCCCTCAATATCGAAATGTATTAATCTGTTGGTATCGTTTTCTAACATTTGAAAAAAACCTTGTTGCCCCAATTTAGAATCGTGCCCCAGATCTTCGTGCTTTCCAGCCGACATTCCACCGTTGACTTGCTGGGACGGAATTGTGGTGGTGGACTCTGCGTTCTCCACTCTCTAATGTTATGTTGACGTGCAGCTGACAATCTGACTGAACAATTCCTGATATTTTTTACTTCAAGTTAACCTCTTAATGCTAATTTTATCCTCCAGGTTATCTTTTTGAGTAATCGCTGTCCTCCTGATTTGAAATTGACGTTTAAGATCCTATAATCCAATGAATCTGTACTAGTCGTACTAGAGTCACTTTCAGACATCCGATATCTTTGCATTAATTAATCTACAGAGTGGAATTGCTTGGGTGTATTGTAAAGAGCTGCTTCATCCGGGCATCAAACCACGGATCTCTATACTGGTCAGTCGATGATCTACCGTTGAACTGCTGGAGAAGGATTGTAAGCTCTTATCGTCGTAGTGGGATCTGCTCAAATCAAATATTTTTGTGGAGGTAATTTTGCCACCATATAAAAATGTGTTAAGCTGTAGGAATCCTTTTTAAAAACTGTTATATTTTGTTAATCGCTAGGAACCGTTTTCTCACAATGTTAAAAACTTCTGCAACGATTATTTTCCGACTGTGCCAAACTTTATTAATCTGTAGTTTCCTATATTTATGGTTTACTTTCTTTCTCGCTGGTCAAATTAAAGACAGTTTAACTTAAAATCGTAAATAATAATAATATTATTATTATATATTTATACATATACTGTCTTATAAGTTTGCTATTACATTGATGTTCCACTAAAAAATCGCAATCTTTGCTAAATATTTTAAAACTCCCAACAGTGTTGGACAAGCATGTTCGCGGGTGTAGAAACGATCATTGGTAAATTATTAGACGTAATTGGTTAAGTGACTTTATCTATATTTCAGTTGCTCATGCTTTGAATGTTTTAAGGCTCAATTTTGTTTCGTTTTATTACTCGCACCTTCACTTTTTAATTAACTTTAAATCCTCTTATTTAAAAAATCCGCATTCACTTTAATTGCATTTGCAAGTGCAATATTCTATCATTTTAAGATATGCAAACTTCTCCCTGCAATCTGTTATTGTTTTTATTTTTGCATATTTGTGTATATCTATGTATATTGTCGTTGCGTGTTTATGTATGTTTATGTATATTGTTATTTCGGTGTTTTGCCGGCCGTCCTTTGTGACTGCTCTATGGCCTTTGAATGAACCGGACGGCCTGGCCAATCAAAAGGAAAAAGAAAAGAAATAGCTCTGTATATCGAGGTGACAAACTACTATTGCCTTATTTAAACATTTACAAGGAAAATATTGACATTTTGTTCTAACTACGCGTTCTAACTACTTTGTTCTACTTTGCGTGTAATTTCACGTATGTATGTAAAATCCCATCTTCCTACCCATTGTATTTGTTAAGTAAAATATATAACAAAATCAAGCAAATTTTGATTTCGCTTCATTTGAAATGGAGAAAGAACTTCACTTTGCGCCGTCCCCAAATATTGTCGCGAACGTGCAATGTTCCCTTTGGCACGACTTCTTTCGTCTGTCTGGAAGGTCAGGCAAAGAAAACACAATCCAGGGTGTCAGCATGACGTGATAAGAAGGTTTCCAGATTTGACTATTTATCTCTAATTTGGCGACTTCCGGAGTTCCAGAAGCTTCTCGAAATAACGATTAGTCTAGGAGATAGAGAGATATTCAGAAGTTTCTATAGAGTGAATGTAAAAAGGACTCATATGACTCATCCCTCTGTTTCTCTTGCTTCAGGTATTAAAATTGAAAAATTTGTACACAAAAAAAGTGAACACTGTTTTTGTAAGTGGAACGTTATTGCATACTATTAATTAATTGTTTATTAATTATTCTTTAAATAATATGTTTCATTTTGCTTATGTATATGTTACCGGCAATGTATGAAATTCCGCGTTCTATAGAATACCTAGGCATTATATAAAATGCGCAAAATTGGTCGGCAATCTATGAAACGATTAAAATTTCACAGATTTCCTAGGCATTTTATAGAATGCTAAATGACAAACCGGCGAAGTATGAAATACATCTCCGATTCATTTCTTTTTTCATATGTGAGAACCACACCACTGTCTATGATATGTTGCCACTGTCTATGAGAGAAACTGTTTTTATATTCTCTAAATTTATGTTGATCATAGGCAGTGCGTCACTTTGTCCATAAGTTGAATTTAGTAAACGTTCTTTGAAATTTTGTACATCCATATTAATTTTGTTTGAAATTTTATGCGATCTCGAATCCTTATTTGATGCACTATAATTTTCTATCTGCCTTTTATTTCGTGGTTCCTTTTTTAGTTTAAATATCCATGATTTTTGATATTGACTATTATTGGTTTCATATTGTCTCCTATTACTTTGATATTGTCTCCTATTATTGCTTTGAAATTGTCTATTGTTGTTTCTTGTTCGACGTCGTATTCCCCAGTTATTTGTGTAACTACCTCTTCTAAATTGGATCTACTATATTGGGCATAATTATTCTGATTTGTGGTTCTCTTTTGGTAATTGACGGTTTCCTGGCTGTTGTTTTCATTCGTTAATGCTCTTTTTAAATTCTCTTGTACTTTTTGCAGCGTAAAGCATTCGGCCATCCAATGGTTATTACGCCCACAATCTATACAACATTTCTGTGTCGGCTTTTCTGTAGTATTTTCAGTTTTGACATTGTTTATCTCCGCATTCTCAATTATTTTTTTTCTACTTCAATAGTATTTACAATATCATTTTCTTCCTCTAATGCGGATTCGATTACCCCCACTGTTCTAACTGCTTCATTTAAGGTTTTCAGGTCATTTTTCTTTACTTCCGTTCGTAAATCATCTCTGAGTATTTGTAAAAATTTTGTAAGTTTTATTTTCTCTATAATTGTCTCTATTTTTGTGTCAATTGTTTCTTCTATTTCTAAAAATATGATCGCTTGGTTTTCAATCTCCTTTGCTAGCTCCTTTATCGTCATGTTTGGCAAATGTTTTAGGTTGTTGAAATTATTATGTTTTTGCACTAAGGTCTGCTTCATTTCAAATTTATTTTAAACATTTCCATAAATTTTTCATAAGATTTTGCTTTTTGCAGAGCAATATTTTCTGCCAAAAATTGTAGTGCGTTTCCCTTCAATCTAGATTTTACAATAATAATTTTTTCTTGTTCTGTCCACAATATTAATTCTGCTATTTCATAAAATTGCATTGTAAAAAATGCACATTGTTACCTTTTGCCCATCAAATGATGGCAACAGTTGCATAATTGGCAAATAGGAATTTTGCTGTGCTTGATTTGTCACTGTTTGCACGCGAACGTGTTATCGTCAATTGGAGGATCTTGTCTCGCTCTTTATTTGTTTGCCTACTCTTTGTCGGCGCCATGATTTAATACACTGTTATACACTTACTATACTATATACTAAATATTTATGCTAGTACATACATATATACACAATAATATAATACACATATTTCAAATTATCATTTTCATGCCTATATCCATCTTAATACTGAATTAACATCTCATTATTAAATTCATTATTAAGTTCAGTCTTGAATTCAATCTCATTATTAAATTCATTTTTCTCTTTTACTTATTATTACTTTCTTTTATTCAAACCATAATTCTCTCCGTGCTCGACCACATACGGCACCAATGAACGTGTCAGCATCATGTCATAAGGTAAAGTTGTCCTTATAAAAATTTCTATACTCGGACTTATACCTTGATGCCTTCACTAAGGGTGGAGCATGTAAACTCCCGGTTCTCATGCCGGAGAGACAAATACACAAGATATAAATAATCACACTTATCTAAATCTGATCAATTTATTTAATATTTAAGTTATAGATATACATTTAAGTCTTGGTTATTAATACTATTCATAAATCCATTATTATAATACATCTAGCGCTACCAATATTTCATTAATAAACATATTTACACACATAATATAAATGATACATATATTTAGACACTTGATTTTAATTTACCGAAACTCAAAATAGTTCTTTTAGTTTAAAATACAAGAACTCGTTATTACGACATAGATTCGTTCGAACTAATTGTTCATTATTAGATAACCGTTAAATGTGTGCCTTCCGTGCTAATTAGTGACAAGTGAAATACATAAATACCTATGCTTTCTTGCAATACAACACTTATTCGCGCAATCACTATGCTGTAAGATTCTATTGCACATCACACTTCTGAGCCACGCTTTCTTTTAGCGCTCACGGTAGTTATTTTTTTGCACAAACTCAAGAGACATGTTGTTCAGTCGTAGTCGAAATTCAGATCTGCTGAACTTTCTGGAACAAAACTGTGAGGCACTTTTTTATTTTCCCCCTTTGGTTTCATACCACTTCTCCCATTTGTTGTTGATGCAGAAGGGGATGAACACTGTTTATCTATGATTGTGTTCCGATTGGCTTCCCCTGGTGCATTTAGATTGCTCATTATCTTTCTTGGCATTTGTAATTGGAAGTGCAACATGTTGTACAAGTATTGTACTACATATCACAGTTTGTGAAACACTACAATTAGAGTTATTTATATGTAAAGACTCGCATACATACTTTGCGTTCAAATCTACGGTAAATCATGAAACTGGTGTCTACATGTAAGACCACACCGCAAACTTGAGGAATACGTCACTGTTGGTTCAATTCGAGAATACTTGAGCTAGAAAATTTAAAATAAAATTGAACAATTTCCTAAATAAAATAGTGTAAAATTCAGATTATTTAAAACTTCAAGCATTCTGAAAATGTTCCAGCCGAACAGATGCATTTATTTCTTTTTCAGATAAAGGGTAGATTTTGCTGGTAGAAATCTGAAGTAATGACTTTAACTGTATATAATTTTGAACATTTTTCCCCATCTCCAGCGATGCTCGTCTCACAATTTTTGAAACGCTACAGTTAGGGTTATCAATGAGCAAATACTCGCATACATACTTTACGTTCAAACTCACGATACATAAAGAAAATTATTTGCAAATGTAAGGCAATGCCTAATACATGAATGATATTCCACTCTTCGTTCTTTTCGTCAATACTTGAGCTAAATAATTAACAATATTTTAATACTTTAAGTGAAATAATCTTGCAAATACTTCACTACACGAAAATTACAGCATACAGTTATTCAGTATCGGTTTAAGATATCAGTCTCGCTTTAAATCAGTAAAATTTCATTTTTCTGCACATGGAGTTTATTGAAATACTCTTGCTTGGGGCTCAGAAAATCAAAATTGCATAGAAAATATTGAACAAGATTTTAGGGATAATACGGTTTTTATTTCACTCTCACAGCTCCGAGGAACATTTCTTGCCAGTTCTATATTTTTGTTTGACGCTCATGACGTTTTATATAAAGTCCTTTACCGTATAAGATTTCATAAAGTAAACCATTGAAGATAAAACATATAAAATAGTTTGAATATGTTTCTAGTCATGCCTCAAGGCGTTGCACAGCTCTTTAAATTATGAATTGTGCAATATTATATCTATTAAGGCAAATTCAAACGACTGATCAAATTAATATTACTTTTGTATTCAAAGGTATTGTCAATTATATTCTTCAATTACACAAAAAGGGTTTGTAAGAAACGTCGTGTCCTCAATTCTTCTTCCTATACGGGAAATTGATTTCATCATCCTGTTAGACAGCTGTGTGTATAGTTTTACAACGGTTATAAGTCAATGAATTCAATGATAAGTATTATAACAAATAAACTTCATGCAGCACATGCATAGTTTTTAAAGACATCTTTTTAAATTATTTTTTTAAAATCATATTATTAAAAAACAAATTAAAAACAAAATGCATGTTTTCATATACATATATTCAGTGTATTTATACATGGTATTTCAGCACTATTGTAACAATTCTGGATGTGATTCATATACATCTCACAAAAATAGAAAAATTGGGCTCTTTTGCAAAAATGTTCCAGAGAGTTGAGCTAGTTTTAAAACGAACTATTCCTTCGAAATGTTCCAAAAATGTTCAAGAAAACATTACTTTTCCTTTCTCTATTGCATGCAATAGTAAATATTTACAGTCTTACCAGACATATTCCAGCTGCACAGAATTCCTTTAAGAATGGAAGTTCAATTTCTTCTTCACTTATTTTGAGTTCCCTCTCGTAACAAGACAATCGTACGATCAATAAGAAGTATCACATTTTTGTCCAATACTTCTTACAGCTTTATATAACCTTTTAAGTGTAGTGTTACCGCAATCCCGCATCACAATATCCATAGAAGCGTTTAGATGTGTTATTGACTAAGTTTTGTTTCGCAGCAGAAATAGAATAAAAGTTGTAACAGACATAACATGTTTGATAAGGCATTCCGGAAATCACGGATAATCCAAAAGCAATCTAGAATTATTTTACCCTGACATTGTGAGTATTTAAGTTTTGATTTTAACTAAAGTGAAACAAAATCAAAAGTAATTTAATTGAGACTATATAAATATATATATATATATATATATATATATATATATATATATATATATATATATATATATATATATATATATATAAATATATATATATATATATATATATATATATATATATATATAAATATATATATATATATATATATATATATATATATATATATATATATATAACTGATTGAAACGGAACCCCATGTTGGTGTATATAAGGAGCGAACCTCGTTTTCAAGAACAAAACCTGCTGTCGCTTTCGATTGGGTTTACGTACCTTGATTGTAACAATGACTCGTCGGCGAATTCGCGGCCACTACGAGCATATGAAGGAGTTTGAAAAAAGGAGTGTGATTGGACTGGATGAGGCTGGATGGGCACACCGTCGAATAGTTCGGCATTTGGGTAGGAGCGATGAATCAATTAGACGATGTTGTCTGGAATGGGTTCGGAATGACAGATTTCAGCTGGAAGCGGACGGCCTAAAGCGGCGACAGAACGGAAGATAGAGCGATTGTCAGAGCAGATGTGACAACACAGGGTTCGTCGTGATCAACCATCCAACGTGTGACAAATACAGAATTAACCACCCCGGCCAATAATAGAGGACAACGGGAGCGGAATCTATACTCTCGGCGCCCATTACGCGAGCATACCACTGACCAGTATGCACCGTCAACAGCGATTGCAATAGTGCCGGGACCGATCAAAGTGGCATTGTTCGGATTGGGAACGAATTGTCTTCAGTGATGAGTCCCGTTTCGAACTGAATTCCGACAACCAGTGCAGACGTGTCTGGAGACAACCCGGACATCGCCAGGATCCTGCTCTTACTGTCATACGCCACACGGCCCGACAACAGGGAGTTATGGTCTGGGGTGCCATTTCGCTTGACATCCGGACCCTTTTGATAGTCCGTGGCACCATCACAGCATAGCGGAACGTTTCCGATGTTTTACGACCCGTTGTATTGCCATTCCTTTCGCTACAGCCCGAGTTCACTTTTGAGCTAGCTAATGCCAGGTCATACATGGCACGTCTCTCTATCGACTGTCTGCGTGTTTACGATACACTTCCTTGGCCAGCCAGGTCACCAGATCTCTCGCATATTGAGCACATTTGGGCTGAGATGGGGAGTCGTTTGGGACCATCCCAGAAAGTAGACGAATTAGTTCGTCAATTGGAGGTCATTTGCAACGACATCTTTCAGAACACCATCCGGCAACTTTATGCATCAATGTCGCGTCGGGTAACAGCTTGTATCAATTCCAGAGGTGGACCAACGCCATATTGACGTGTTCACTTTGTATAGATCTTTCAGTGCAATATATCACCCAATTGCTCTGAAATTCTAATCATTTCTTTTCTGTACATCCACATTACACATACCAGATTTTGTCTCATGTGGATAATTCTTTCTATATACAGGGTGTCCAGAAAGTTCCAGAACGGCGCAATATCTCGAGAAATACACTTCGGATCAAAAAATAAAAAAACACGTATTCAATATTTTTAGAAAAGCTATCCAATGATACCAAAATTGACCCCCTTCGCTCGAGGGGGGGGGGAGTTACAGAAAAAAGCACCCTGATCATGAGAGGCAAGGGGACTCATGTTAATGAAGCACCCCGAAGGGAACAGAAAACTACCACGTCCTTATCGTTGTTCCTGTGCAGTGCTAAAAGTAGTTTTGAACCGTTTTCTAAACTGAAGTCAACAGTTGTCTCTGAAGTGAACTGTTAGCGGAGGGAGGGAGTCAATTTTAGCATCATTGCATAGTTTTTTGGAAAATATTGAACACGTAATTTTTTATTTTTATATCAGAAGTGTATTTTCCGAGACATTCCTATTTTTAAACGTTTGTGCCCTACTTTCGTTTTCTCGATTACAGCGCCGTTTGTGGGAGCAAAAATCAAAAATCCTCCGTCAATGTATGTAATTTTTTCTGAAGAATCCAAATCTGCAATAAAAAATGGGGGATTCCTTTTGAAGATTTCAAAGTTGCCCCACCCCTTTCCCCCAGGAGGGGAAATGGGGGTCAATTTTGGTATCATTGCATTGCTTTTCTAAAAATATTGAATACGGGTATTTTTATTTTTGATCCGAAGTGTAATTCTTGAGATATTGCGCCATTCCAGAACTTTCTGGACACCCTGTATATATATATATATATATATAATGTTAATACGAAAGTCCGTAAACAACGTGACAGAAAACAATATGTCAAATATACAATACGCGCGTAATGCAGAAGACATGTACATGGATAAATATTACAAAGATATAATAATAACCAATTCCAAGTAATACCGGAATAATAAAATAACCAAAGCAGTTAAGCCATGGCTACAACGCCGAAAAAAGAAATGAACAGCATTCGCTTACTTGTAGGAGGTTAATTAGAATAAATTCTTCGTCAGGTATGAGCATCTAACTCCAAATAACCCAAACACATGTTTGTTTCAAATTTGGCAATTGTAAGTTACTATAAATGCTAAAGCACAATTTGCAAGCATTAAATAGTAAAAATTGAAAAATTATTAGGAAATCAAGTAATACCATCATCCATGAGGCAGGAATAATGACTCTAATGTTGCAATCTTTTTAGATTTAAATATAGATTTACGAAGTTGTAATCTGGCTATAAACTTATATGATGAAAAGCTAGATTTAAATTTCAATACTTCTAAAGTTCAACACTTTAACTCTTGTTTGCATATATCAGTGTTTAGAAATAGTATATCAAACCAGGTTCTTAGAATCAATAAAATTTGTGATTACAATTATAAATTAGCACATTTAAAACTAAATCAAAAATGAAATATCATTTATTTATAAAATGTATTTTATATCAATTTATTTATTATTTAATAGGATAGATAAAATATAACAATTTGCTGCATAAACACATTTGAATTAATACTGTTGTTAAGAGACATCATATAATTTTCTTTATATAAGGATTCATAAAATGATCGTATACACCTTGCAATTTATACGGAAGCGTTTTAAACACTTTACAACATAGTTGAAAAGTGTTTATGACATTGTTCATTTTGTCTGTCTGTCTGTCTGTCCGTTTTCAAGATTACTGCCGTAAAAGTGACTTTATCAAATGAAATTTTAGTATGTTTAGACGGTCTGTGGGACATATGGGAATGTAAACTAATAATATCATCTAATTAGTTTCGGATTAAATCCGGGTTGAAAAAATGAAATGCATTGAACCCTATGAGACTTAATTTTTCAAACATTTTATGAACGAACTTAAAATTCACAATTTGCTTCGAAAATTTTAGTAAAATGTGTTCGGTAGTTTTTTAAATAAAAAGTAAAATAATAATTACACCCATATAATATGAACAGGTCACGTGACCCACTTCCAAATTATTTATGGCATCCATCTTTTTCCCCTGAGTGAAAATCGTGATTTTTGAAGTTCTTTTCAGATTTAAATAATAAATATATATATTTAAAATAAATGTTGCCGATATTTCATTTTTGACTGGATAATATCAATTACGGTCTTCAGATTTAAACATCATTATTATTTATATTTTCTGAAATTATTGATTCGGGGATTATTGATATTTTCAATTTAATACGTTTTTGTTTTATTCTGGCTAAAATTGTTGAAACTTATATATTGTTTGCAGCACGGGTAATCTTCAACAAATGCACAGGTATATCTTATAATCTACGAGAATATAAGTAGTACAACTAACCTGGCATATATTTTGACTACATTGGCATATATTGGAGTCAATTACTGCCTTCTGGTTTAAGGTTTGCGGATGTTATTGATATTTTCAATCTATTTCGTCATCTGCTTTTATTTTGACAAATATTTTTGAAACTCATATTGTAATACGGGCGTGGCGTTCTTTTATTAACACAGGGCATATTTTCTAATCTACGACAATATAAGTAGTACGGATATATCTTCCCATACAATTTTACCGCTTTCATTAATTTCCTTACATACATAGTATAAGGAAAGCATTGTGACGGGGTCAAAAATTCGAATTCGAGTTTTCGACGGGAGAGCACGTTTCAAGCATCCCTGATCACGAATCGAACATTATTGAGGTGGTGCCTCTGTGTGTGGGGGGATGAAAGTATGTGTGTGTGTGTGTGTGTGTCAGTGAGACTGTGGATACGATATTTAAAGGACGAATGGCGCGATTCGATTGAAATCTGGTACAAAATTTACAATCCGTGAATACAAGAAGGCTATTGTTTTAAAACACAATCGAATGTTTAGAACATACAAAAATTTTCTAGTGAAATTTTGAAAAAATCATCAAAAAATCATCAAAACATTAATAAAGTTACTCAAACAGGCAGTATGTAATTTTTCCTTAGAAAACGATTGACATACACTTTAGAGCGCTAGTATGAGTCGTTCTCGAGATATTGAACATTTTTCAAATAAATTAATCAACAAATTCCATAAATTAAAAAAAAAAAAAAACTGGTAAGAAACCTGTTCACTTTTTATTTGTAATATCATGCAATAAATTTTGTGACATCATTCTCGTGGATCTAGCTCGTTTCAGTCATGAGAAATGATACTGTGTGTAATAATTTTGTATTTGAACAACAATAGTCATTTATCTGCTATACGAATAACTTATTTCTCCGTCATTAACGCTTGGCGATATTTTGACCATGAATTTGGAGGGATGTCGCCAACTTGGCTACTTTTTAAAATGTTGCCAAATTAACGAAATTCTAGCCAAATGGATAAAAATTACTCTAAATCAATGAAAATGAAGACTGACTAAAACTCAATATCTTGGAAAAAATATAAGTATCAACTATAAGAATAACCTATTTTTTTACTGTAAAAGTAGTAAATTCGTTGCATTATGTAAGGAAAGTCATGTGCTGCCCACATCAGATTTATTTGGCATATATTAGAATAAATTACGCCCTTTAGGTGCAAAAATTACGGAATTATGGATATTTTCAATTTATTGCGCCATCTGTTTTATTTTGGCAAATATTTTAGAAACTTATATATTGTAGTATGTGTAATCTTCTACTAATGCACGGGTTCTAATATTCTAATTCTAATATTCGCGAATAAGTAGTACGGGTGTCATATAATTTTAGCGCTTTTATTTTGGATCTATTGATTTAATTTAATACTTCTTGTAAATTTGTTTGCAATCAGGACCAGGGTGTTTTATTCTTCATAGAATGACAATGATAGAGAGAAGTGATATTCTTAAATTTCTTTTTAGGAGCATTAAATTAAATATTTTAATAGAATATTTCGACTAACAATGTCATTTAGTATACTATAGGAATTTGAACATAATTGTGAATTTTAAGTTTTTGTATAATATATATTCCGTACAAAGTACTGGTATGCTGTAAATAATCACTAAACTTACCTTATTTCTACAACGAAGCCTAATTTGATCGCTGAACCACAGCATACAGAATGTAAACAAATCAATCGATTGCTGATTTTTTCATGCAAAATTTAACTCTGGAGTCTGGAATATACGCGATATGAATGAAATATTCATTGATTTTACATAGAGAGGGAGACGCTTTATATTTCGGTGACACCATTTGAATAAAATTCACTTTGTGTAATTAGAATTGTCTTTTTCGATAAAGTTTGAAGTTTCCAAGTAGTAGTGCTGAAATACTATAAAAAATGTTAGCGTTGAATACATAGCATTTCAAAGATATTTAGATAAAATTGCATTTCATTTGGAAAGTGTTTCATATTCAATGCTTTATGCATGATTGATCTTTCTTGTTTATTAATATATCGACAACCACCGAACCTTCATACTGGAAACACAGACCGTAGTTTTGTACAAACAACAAATAAATAAAAAAGCAAACAGACAAACAAACAAATAAAATATATTTATTTTTATACACACAATTGCAAGCATTTATAAAAATTATGTAACATACATATTTATATAATATTACACATATTAATAACAATCCAACTATAAAAAATATATAAATGCTATAGAGAAAGTAATTTTAGTCACTGAGCTGCGTTTCATGATGATTATGTAGCTGCGTTTTATGACCTCATTTTAAGAAAATCTAAATTAATTTATAGTCCCCGTCTGGCAGTATGAATGAACAAAATCACAATCTATGCAGAAACGACTCACGGGCATGAGGATAATTACTCTATTTAAAAGTCAAACCGTGAAGAATTTCACCTCTGGGATTCCAAAAATGGCGAAGAGTGCTCTTTGACTCCACATCCAAAGTATTGGGTACCGCATTTAATGCCAGTAGAAACAGGCTGAAAGAAAAATGTTCACACTCTGGTTAATTGCGGAAGAGCTTTATTGGTGCAAAAAGATTATAATAGAGGTTTCTAAAATTGATTGGGAGAGCATAAACTACGAGTACAGGAGGAAATATTATTATATATCATGGCATTCATCAATATGGCGAGAATACGTGACATGCATTTTTAGCATGGAATTATATTCATAGAAAATTTGCAATATACGTTTAATGGAGATAATGTTTGAAACCTTCATCTGATAAACGTGTGATTCATATTGGTTTGTAGGTATAAATTTATATATGTTTCGATAAAATGTTTGGGAAGTTACAGAATGAGGCAAAATATGTCTATTCAACCACCTATATACTTATGAACTAAAAATATGCAAGAAGAATGGTGCTAAATGGAGAAATAGAACGGGAAGTATATAGGGCATTTAATTTGATTTGTTGTCGACTGTAGAGTACAAGTGCATAATTGCACAATATTTATTTATACTTTTCGGTATGTGAATATATGTTGTTGTTGTTGAAACCCAGACCGTCCGACCTACCAGAAAGGTGTAAGGTAACAGTTTGGACGGTCGGGAAGTGCCACCCAATTTAGACCGGAACCCAGTGGGGTAGGCATCCACAGGGACCGTACCCTCCTTCCCCTACCACCAACCTCACGGAAGGACTTTCGGACCCACATGTTTAACGTGATCGTACTCCGCATGAACACGGCGGCAGTTTTGGCAGTGGCTGGAATCGAACCCGGGCCTACCGAGTGCAACTCCAGCGCGCTAACCAATGGGCTACCGCGCCCACGGTATGTGAATATATGTGTAATTTTAACATATATCCAATGTTTGTAAGCTTTTTATGTTCATTCAAGATGTTGACTAATATTGGAAACAAGTGTCCAAACCATATATAAAATAAAAGAAATGTTATGTAGATATGTTAGGGATAATACATTTTAAATTGGAACAAGATACTTTATTAATGTTTCTCTGAGTTTTCAAATATTTTTTCGTTTTAACGACAAAATTCTGTAACAGTTAAAACAAACAACAATTTTTCAAATATTGACATCTACAGAAATTACATTTTACGATATTAAAATTAATTTTAGATTAGCAAGAATTTGACTTTGCTTAAATACATTAAATCATTTCCTCATAAACTCTAATTGGACATTAACACAAATATAAAGATATTCAATGTCAAATAGTACCATAGATTGATGTTCAAAAGAAAATCAAATTCGTGTGATGAAATTTGAAAGATAACAAAACCAATCAATTTTAAATTTATCTTATACTAGCAGCATACCCGTCCTTCGTACGGAGTATATAATATAAAAAAACTTATAATTCGCAATCATGTGCAAATTCTGATAAAATATTAAATTTATTGCTCATAAAGAGAAGTTTAAGAATATCTGTTCTCACTATGCAAAATTATCTTCACGGGCAAATCTGAAGAATAAAATATCCTGGCACCTTTTGTAAACAAATTCACACACAAAAAAAAAAGAATTGAATCAATATATGCAACCATGTACTACTTATATTGTCGCAAATTAGAAAATATGCCAGTGTGTTAGTAGAAGCTTAAACATATTGTAATATGAGTCTTAAAAATATTTACCAAAATAAAAAAGATGACGTAATAAATTGAAAGTATCAAAAATCCCGGTAACCTTAATACCAGAAGGTCCTAATTGATTCCAATATATGCCAATATATATAAACATTTTGCCAATATACCTGTACTACTTATATTTTAGTAGATTAGAAGATATATCCGTGCATTTGTAGAAGATTACTTGTACAACGTACTATATATGAGTTTCAACAATTTTCGTCATAATGAAACAATGGCATAATAATTTGAAAATATCAATAATTCCTGAATCAACTGTCCCCGGAATATCAATAATAATGATGTTTAAACCTGAAGACCGTAATTGATATTATCCAGTCAAAAATGCAATGTCAATGAAATTTATTTTATATACATATTTTTATTAGATTTAATAAAAATCGTAAGACACATAACACATTGGATCCGTTGCTAAGCGACATGATATCATCTGCTTCAAATAAATTGATGGAAATCATGTCGCCTGAATAATGTGATCTTCATGGAAGGTTTGGCGACATTTTCGTCTCCATGATATTTTTATGGATTTACAAATATTTTTATCAATGTAGTGATATTAAACAAATTAGTTAAATGCGTTACTAAGTAGGATGGATGGACTGACCGACAAATGCTACAGAAACATCATTTCAGTACTCTATTCTAAAAAAACAAATTTAATTTCATTGATTTGGGTCATTTTTATCAATTTGGAGATATTTCCTCTAATTTGGAAAAGTTTAAGAAAAGTTGCCAAGTTATTTAGAGATATCCCGCTAAATTCGTAGCTCTAAATTTACAGATCTGAAGAATAAAATATCCATATCCCGTCTGTATATATACTAAATGAAAATACTAAAATAGTATTAGAAGATACATACATCCGTTCTACTCTTTTTCTGCTTCAACAATCGGCTAAATGAATTTATTGGGTAAACACAATATATGAGTTTATTAGCTAAACACAATATATGAGCTTTGAAACCTCTTTGCTAAAATAAATAAAAGTGTGATGTACGCAGTTCGCAATATATATAATTAAAAGAACAATCAAACAGTTCATTTATTATGAGTTTATTAGCTAAACACAATATATGAGCTTGAAACCTCTTTGCTAAAATAAATAAAAGTAATGTACGCAGTCCGCAATATATATAATTAAAAGAACAATCAAACCGTTCATTTATAAAATATATTTTTACATCCATTTATTTATTATACAGAAAAAATAACAATAATCATTAACAAACACATTTAATTCCATTCCTTTGCCGAGCAACATGATATAAGATAGAATCTTCCTCATAAAACGCGAAATTAAATAACCATTTTAATTTCTTTATACTTCTAATCGTTGAGTAAAAGCTTGTGAAATACATGGAGGTTAATACATGTAAAAACATGGAGGTAGATTTTTTCATTTAAATTCATGTTTCAAACAATTCATGCTTTCAGATAGTGACTATTTAATGCAAAAATTCTGCATCAAACTCAAAAATAAAGTTTTAATTCCCTTTGACGCTTTAAACAAACGATTTTTATCCTTTCCGTTTGGATAAACCACGGAGTTGGAGAGTAGAACTCCTATTAAAAAAGTTCCGTTTTTCATTAATATCTCGACAACGCCCAGGTCTTAGAAACTTGAAACTTGGGCAAAATTTATGGGGGCTATTTCAAGGCCTCCCACAAAATTTCATTAAATTCGGTTCAGCCGTTCTCTCGTGATGATGAGACAAACGAAAGTTTCGTTTTTTACTAATATATCGAAAACAACTGGTCGCAGAAATTCCAACTATAGACTAAATTTTAAGTGGGGCTATTTCTAGGCTACCCACAAAATTTCATCAAATTCGGTTCAGCCGTTCTCCCGTGATGATGGGACAAACAGACAGACAGACAGACAGACAGACAGATTTTCAATTTTATTTATATAGACTAGCAGCATACCCGTTCTTCGTACGGAGTATATAATATAAAGAAACTTGAAATTCATAATCATGCCCAAATTCTTATAGTATACTAAATGACATGTTTAATCAAAATATTCTGTTAAAATATTTAATATAATGCTCCTAAAAAGAAGTTTAAGAATCTCTGTTCTCGCTATATAAAATTATCTTCATGGACATATCTGAAGAATAAAACATCTTGGACCCCTTATGTAAGCAAATATAAAAAAAATATGGAATTGAATCAATATATGCAAAATAAAAGCGTTAAAATTGTATGGGATCCGTACTAATTATATACGCGAATATTAGAAAATATAACCTGTATTAGTAGATTACATGTATAAATTGAAAATACCAATAAACCCGTAATATTTAAATCTGAAGACAGTCATTTATTCCAATATATGTCAAAATTAAAGTGCTAAAATTATATGGGAAGATATACACGTACTACTTATAATGTCCGATTATTAGTAGAAGATTACCCGTTTTGCAATATGAGTCACAAATGTTTTTTGGTAAAATACAACAGACGACGTAATAAATTGAATATATAATTAATCCCCTTAATCTTCATACCAGAAGACAGTACTTGATTCCAATATATATGCCAATATATGTCAAAATATATGCCAATATACCTGTACTACTTATATTCTCGTAGGTTAGAAGATATACCCGTGCATTCCTAGAAGATTACTCGTACAACGTACAATATGCGTGTGTCAGCAATTTTTGCCGCAATAAAACAATGGCGTAATAACTTAAAAATATCAATAATCCCTGAATCAATAATTCCGGAAAATATCAATAATAATAATGTTTAAACCTGAAGAGTATAATTGATATTATCCAGTCCAAAATGAAATGGCAATGAAATTTATTTTATATACATATCTTCATTATTCAAATCGGAAAGGATTTAATAAAAATCGTCTGCCGCATAAACACATTGGATTTAAATCCGTTGCTAAGCGACATGATATCATTTGCCTCAAATAAATTGGTAGAAAAAATATCGTCTAAATAGTTATATTTCTATGGAACATTTGGCGACAGTTTCGTCAAATTAGCGACATTTTAAAAAATCGCCAAATTTATCGCCAAGTGGGACTGTAGAACTGACAGTTCCACTTGGCAACAAATTGACGAAATATCATCACAATACTATCCCCTAACAAAAAACAATTAATATCATTTATGTAGCGCAATTTTATCAATTTAAAGATATTTTTATAGATTTGAAAACATTTTTATCAATTTGGTGACATTTTAAAAATTCGCTAAATGTATTACTAAGTAGGATTTTTGGTCTGACAGAGAAATGCTAACCAAACATCATTTCAGTACTCTCTTCTAACAAAACAAAAAAAATTCATTGATATGTGGAAGACCCAAGCCATACGACCAACCCGAAGGTTTATGGCAGCTGTTTGTGTGTCGTTTATATCAATTTGGCGACATTTCCGTCAATATGGCAAAGTTTAAGAAAAGTTGTCAAATTAGCGATATCCCTCCAAATTCGTAGCTTTGAATTTGGAGATCTGAATGAAACATTCTTATCCCGTTTCAATATACTAAATGAAAACACTACAATTGTATTAGAAGATATACCCGCTCTACTCTTTTTCTGTTTCAACAATCGGCTATATGCATTTATTGGCTAAACACAATATATGAGTTTAGTAGCTAAATACGATATAAGCTTGAAAACTCTTTGCCAAAATAAATGCAATTGATGTACGCAGTCAGCAATTAATATAATTAAAAGAAAAATCAAACCGTCCATTCATAAGATATACTTTTATATCCATTTATCCATTTATTTATTATTTAAATCGAAAAAAAATAATAAAAACATTAACAAACACATTTAATTTAATTGCGATGCCGAGCAACATGATATATCCTCCTAAAATGTTAAAATTTATTAACCACTAACAGCACACCCGTTATTCGTACGGAGTGTATAATTTAAAGAAACTTAAAGTTCGCAATCATGTGTAAATTCTGTTAAAATATTAAATTTATTGCTCCTAAAGAGAAGTTTAAGAATATATGTTCTCACTATGCAAAATTATCTTCACGATCAGATGTGAAGAATAAAACATCCTGTCCCCTTTTGTAAGCAAATTTACAGAAGAAAAAATAGGAATTGAATGAATATATGCAACCCCGTACTAATTATATTGTCGCAGATCAGAAAATATGCCAATGTGTTAGTAGAGGATTACCCGTATTACAATATGCGTCTCAAAAATATTTGCCAAAATAAAAGAGATGACGTAATAAATTGAAAACATCAATAATATCCGTACTCTTTATACCAGAAGGTCGTAATTGATTCCAATATATGCCAATATATATCAAAACATATGTCAATATACCTGTACTACTTATATTCTCGTAGATTAAAAGATATACACGTGTATTTGTAGAAGATTCGTACAAAATACAATATATGAGTTTAAACAATTTTTGTCATAATAAAATAATTGCATAATAACTTGAAAATATCAATAATCCTTGAATCAATAATCCCCAAAAATATAAATAATAATAATTTTTAAACCTGAAGACCGTAATTGATATTATCCAGTCAAAAATGCTATAAGAAAAATCAAATCGTTCTTTTCTAAAATATATTTTCATATCCATTTATTTATTATTCAAATCGAAAAAATAATTATTAAAATTAACAGACAGATTTAATTTAATTGCGTTTCTGAGTAACATGATATAAGATAGAATCTTATAATATGTTAAATATGTCATGTCTTATAACATAAACTGCGAAATTAAATAACGATTTTGATTTCTCTATACTTCTCAGTGTTCCGTAAAAGCTTGTTTTAAATAAACCATGAACCATGGATATAGATTTCCCCTTTAAATCATGTTTCAAACAATTCATGTTTTCAGAAAGTGACTAATTAACGCAAAAAATCTCCCATCAAACTCAGAGATTAAATTTTAATTCACTTTCAAACGATTTTCAAGCTTTTCGTTTGGATAAACCACGGAGTTAGGGAGTAGAACGCCTAGGAAAAAGTTCCGTTTTTCATTAATATCTCGACAACCCCAGGTCTTAGAAACTCGAAACTTGGACAAAAGTTATGGGGGGATATTTCAAGGCTATTCACCAAATTTCATTAAATTCGGTTCAGCCGTTTTTCCGTGATGATGAGACAAACGAAAATTTCGTTTTTTACTAATATCTCGAGAACCACTGGTCGTAGAAACTCAAAACACGGATATAATTTTAAGTGGGTCTATTTCTGGGCTACCCACAAAATTTCATCAAATTCAGTTCAGCCGTTCTCCCGTGATGGTGTGACAAACAGACAGACAGACAGACAGACAGACAGACAGATTTTCATTTTTATTTATATAGATTCCTCAATTTAAGAGTCTTATAAAAAATTGAATACACTTTTAAATACAATATTGCTTAATATTAGAAGTAACTCAAAACAAAGGCATACAGAAAAAGCATTCAGAAAAGTATTTACTCATCTGTATGCCTTTTTCAAAAATTCAATCCCTTCTTTCAATGTGACTTAATCTCATATCTAAGTTGATTATATTATAGAGGGCAAATCAAAGACACTTTTATAGGGAACAAATCAAATACACCAAGTTCATAAGAACAAATGAAATACACTAAGTTCATAAGAGCAAATCAAATACAATAAGTTCATAAGAACGAATCAAATACGCTAGGTTCATAAGAACAAATTAAATATACTTAAAAATATAATACTGATTAATGGAGGAAATAATTTTAAATATATGCTTTAAAATAGTTGTCGATTCCAATAATGCTAAAACATTGGCCTAAATTATAAGTTCGAACCCCACGATAGCTTTTGGTCTAATCTTATAGCATCCGTCTAGAAAGCTCACGGTCCCCAGTTCGGCCAAGGCTGAGACCAAACACAACCGTTCTTAAAGTGGAGAACTGGACGAGAGATTAGAGCACACAACCAACATGAGATGGCAGCACCATACTGAGCACAGAGGAAGCATTTCAGTCTTCTCTCTTGGGAGACGGCGATTGACGTCACTGCCTTCCTTGGAGCTCCTCTACTACCGGGTATGCTCCAGTACCGGGTATCAAATTATTTATTATCCATTGTTTTCTTCTTCATTTCTAGGAAAGCGAAATAGCCCAAAACCCTTTCTGGAATGATTAGAGCAGTTCGGTGCAGAACAACCACCCATAATTATTTCTATTATACTTCCTAAAGTGAAAATACGAATGGAGCTAATGATAATGAATTACGCTTCCAGCTATGGTCTATGCTTGATGGGTCAGCTCGTATATAGAGGAGCCTTAGACTTCCTGCAGCGGCGCGATCAGGCTAACTGTAATTGACGTCACTGCCTTAATGGCAGAGGCGCGATTGAATCCTCATAAAGCTCTCGACTAGTCTGAGGAATAGGCTAGGGGTAGGTTCGCTGTTCCTCACAGACCAATGAGATTTAAATATTTAAATTATTATAAATTAGGAGATTAAATGTTTATATTAAAATCTCCTTGTTACAGACCGACTAAGCACATCTCGATCTATGAGGAACGGAAGAGAGTGTGTAGCAGCTGACTCAGCTCCTGTCAAAGCATCGATTGAACATGTTTGGAATCATCAGTTGAACATGTTTGGATTGAACATGTTTGGAATTATCAGTTCGAACTCGAAGCTAACTTTTGGTCTAATCTTATAGGACACGATCCTGAATTCGAACTTGGCTGGGACCGAAAGCACGTATATCCGTATAGAACAAATCAAATACTATATGTTTCCAAATTTATCGAGAACAAATCAAATACATTGAGTTCACTAATTTATAATGAACTAGCAGCATACCCGTTCTTCGTACGGAGTATATAATATATAGAAACTTGAAATTCATAATCATGCGCAAATTCTTATAGTATACTAAATGACATGTTTAATCAAAATATTCTGTTAAAATATTTAATATAATGCTCCTAAAAAGAAGTTTAAGAATCTCTGTTCTCGCTATATAAAATTATCTTCATCATGGACATATCTGAAGAATAAAACATCTTGGACCCCTTATGTAAGCAAATATAAAAAAAAATATGGAATTGAATCAATATATGCAAAATAAAAGCGTTAAAATTGTATGGGACCCGTACTAATTATATACGCGAATATTAGAAAATATAACCTGTATTAGTAGATTACATGTATAAATTGAAAATACCAATAAACCCGTAATATTTAAATCTGAAGACAGTCATTTATTCCAATATATGTCAAAATTAAAGTGCTAAAATTATATGGGAAGATATACACGTACTACTTATAATGTCCGATTATTAGTAGAAGATAACCCGTTTTGCAATATGAGTCTCAAATGTTTTTTGGTAAAATACAACAGACGACGTAATAAATTGAATATATAATTAATCCCCTTAATCTTCATACCAGAAGACTGCACTTGATTCCAATATATATGCCAATATATGTCAAAATATATGCCAATATACCTGTACTACTTATATTCTCGTAGGTTAGAAGATATACCCGTGCATTCCTAGAAGATTACTCGTACAACGTACAATATGCGTGTGTCAGCAATTTTTGCCGCAATAAAACAATGGCGTAATAACTTAAAAATATCAATAATCACTGAATCAATAATTCCGGAAAATATCAATAATAATAATGTTTAAACCTGAAGAGTATAATTGATATTATCCAGTCCAAAATGAAATGGCAATGAAATTTATTTTATATACATATCTTCATTATTCAAATCGGAAAAGATTTAATAAAAATCGTCTGCCGCATAAACACATTGGATTTAAATCCGTTGCTAAGCGACATGATATCATTTGCTTCAAATAAATTGGTAGAAAAAATATCGTTTAAATAGTTATATTTCTATGGAACATTTGGCAACAGTTTCGTCAAATTAGCGACATTTTAAAAAAATCGCCAAAAAATCGCCCAAGTGGGACTGTAGAAATGACAGTTCCACTTTGCAACAAATTGACGAAATATCATCACAATACTATCCCCTAACAAAAAAAATTAATATCATTTATGTAGCGCCAATTTATCAATTTCAAGATATTTTTATAGATTTGAAAACATTTTTATCAATGTGGTGACATTTTAAAAATTCGCTAAATGTATTACTATGTACGATGGTTGGTCTGACAGATAAATGCTAACCAAACATCATTTCAGTGCTCTCTTCTAACAAAACAAAAAAAAATTTCATTGATATGTAGAAGACCCAAGCCACACGACCAACCCGAAGGTTTATGGCAGCTGTTTGTGTGTCGTTTATATCAATTTGGCGACATTTCCGTCAATTTGGCAAAGTTTAAGAAAAGTTGTCAAATTAGCGATATCCCTCCAAATTCGTAGCTTTGAATTTGCAGATCTGAATGAAACATTCTTATCCCGTTTCAATATACTAAATGAAAACACTACAATTGTATTAGAAGATATACCCGCTCTACTCTTTTTCTGTTTCAACAATCGGCTATATGAATTTATTGGCTAAACACAATATATGAGTTTAGTAGCTAAATACGATATAAGCTCGAAAACTCTTTGCCAAAATAAATGAAATTGATGTACGCAGACAGATTTAATTTAATTGCGTTTCTGAGTAACATGATATAAGATAGAATCTTATAACATGTTAAATATGTCATGTCTTATAACATAAACTGCGAAATTAAATAACGATTTTGATTTCTCTATACTTCTCATTTTTCCGTAAAAGCTTGTTTTAAATAACCCATGAACCATGGAGATAGATTTCCCCTTTAAATCATGTTTCAAACAATTCATGTTTTCAGAAAGTGACTAATTAACGCAAAAAATCTCCCATCAAACTCAGAGATTAAATTTTAATTCACTTTCAAGCGATTTTCAAGCTTTTCGTTTGGATAAACTACGGAGTTAGGGAGTAGAACTCCTAGGAAAAACTTCCGTTTTTCATTAATATCTCGACAACCCCAGGTCTTAGAAACTCGAAACTTGGACAAAAGTTATGGGGGGATATTTCAAGGCTATTCACCAAATTTCATTAAATTCGGTTCAGCCGTTTTTCCGTGATGATGAGACAAACGAAAATTTCGTTTTTTACTAATATCTCGAGAACCACTGGTCGTAGAAACTCAAAACACGGATATAATTTTAAGTGGGGCTATTTCTGGGCTACCCACAAAATTTCATCAAAGTCGGTTCAGCCGTTCTCCCGTGATGGTGTGACAAACAGACAGACAGATTTTCATTTTTATTTATATAGATAAGCATAAGTACGACTTTTAGATTTCGTGTCGAATTTAACGCTATTTTTCTAGTATACATTTACAAATATTAGTAGACATATACCACGTGTGTTTATTAAAGGACATTTGGTTTTTTACGTAGTGGGACAATACTATTAAGAAATTCCTACTAAGATATCTCCTTACAACCCCCTAGGAGTCAGAAACGCCTTTATCTTACTTATTTAATGAAGATGTTTGTGTGTGTGTTTGTCCGAGCAGTCTGTTGCCGAAAATCTAAGCGTCGCACGGCCATGAAATTTGTATCACGGGTACTTCAGGATCTGAAAAGGTGCTCCTCGGTGTTGTTTTCCTCTATTCAAGTAAGCTTTATTCGTTATTTTATGTTTTACCACTAT